>CM031234.1:1029078298-1029205305 GCA_018340775.1 Taxus wallichiana var. yunnanensis | reverse complement strand
TAAGTTCAAGGGCGATGGGAAACAACATCTTGATGAACACATTGCCTCATTCTTTATTACATGAGGTGTTCTTGGGGTTACTCATGAAGATAACTCTATTCGACTCTTCATCGAAACATTGCATGGCATAATAGTAGAATGGTTTAACCATCTCCCAAATGCATGCATTATCAATTGGGCTACCATGAGAAATTTAGTTGAAGCAAGGTTCAAACCAACTAGAGATTCTCATGCCTTATTGGCACAACTTACCCACATGAAGAAAGAGCCTTATGAACCCATGCGGGACTTCATAGCCAAATTCAACAAGCTGATCCGTAAGATTCTAGACCTCACTTGTTCCTACTCTTGAAAATCAGAAATGTTTCTTTATCAACACTCAACCTCTAGATGTGAGCTTCCTGTTAAGAAGATTTGTTATTCTTGATTTGGCCACCACTCAAGCTACAACCACCGAAATATAAGATGACCTTATTTTAGCCTAAAAGATTAGAAAATAATCATCCAAGCCTAAAAATCAAAGTTCTTCCCCGAATACCATTGATCCCATGATTCAGAAGATGGCTAATGATGTGATTGCTTTAAAAAATCAAATGTCTCAACAAGTGAGCAATGTTCCGTATCGGGATATTCTTAGACGGAATTTCAATAATATTAACAGTGCTCCCACAAGAGATAGACTATGGTTAACTATTGCTCAACTGAGAATAGCTATTAAAGCTCCTCCTATTAATGCTACAGTGGAGATAGTCAAAGAGGATGAAGAATTAGAAGAACAAGATTCTCATGAAGCTTTTAAAGCTTCGGGATATCTTTGATGAGTCCTATGATGATTCAAGATTAATGACTCCTAAATTTGGTATTTGGAATACGAAGAAGATGGATGTGAACCTGATGGTCAGTCATTTGTGGTCTTCACTCAATCTCAATCCCAGAATCCTAGAAAACTGGTGGAAAGCTCCAAGGAGAAGAGTAAAGAAGCTCCCACGGTCATAGCTAAGAGAGGCTCTCCTATCTTAGCAAAGACTAAAAAAGAAATGACTAAAAAAGTAACAACTTCCTCCTTTTCTCCTTCTCCTAAGGCCGAGTATCTCCACTCCGGCCCCGTGATTAGAACTGAACCTACCATCACTCCTTCATACACTAATTTTGACATCATTGACCATGTAAAAAGAACCAAGATCCAAATGTTAGAAGCAGAATACCTTCAATCAAACCCGGAGTAATTTGAGAAACTTACCAAATTCATTAGAAGTAAGGATACTATTCCTTCACCTTCAAAAGGAATTTTTCCAAGTCCTAATCAATCTTCACCTTCTACCAATATGGCCTCTACTTCTTCTTCAGGAAAGATCAAACCGTTTTATTTGTCCTTACTCATAAATAGATTCAAACTCAGCAATTGCATCATTGACTCAGGAGCCTCTGATAATGTGATGCCCGTAAAGGTAGCCCATTCCCTTAGAATTAATTTGACCGAATCATATGGATGGTGTTACTCCATGGAAACCAAGCAAGTCCCCTTGATTGGTCAAATCAAAGATGCACAATTTCCATTCGTCGCCTTCCTAGAGAAGAGAGTGAAAATGACCATTCTATTTTCGATATTAAGCTTAACTATGGTATTTTTTTAGGAAGAGGTTTTTGTATAGATGTTGGGGAGAGATCAACATGGACTCAAAAAGGCTAAAATCCCATTTAATGGAGTTTCTCACATTCTCCATCCTGAACCTTAAGCGAAGTATTTGGTCACTAAATCAGACAACCCCAAGGCTCAAATTCTTTTTGAAGATGTTGGCTTTGGAAATTACTTCATGAAATTTGAAGTACCAGTTGTAGATGTCAAAGAAGAGGATTATAATTCTATTTGGACCCTTGAATTTGATGGGAGTTGTTCAACTACCGGATCGGGAGCTAGTGTAGTTCTTATATCTCTAGATTCTGAAATCTTTCCCTTCACCTTCAAGCTACAGTTTGATAACACTAATAATACAGCTGAGTATGAAGCCTTGTTATTAGGATTAGAAATGGCTAGAAAAAAGGGAATTCAAAATCTCAAGGTTCAAGGAGATGTAGAGCTGATTATTAACTAGGTAAAAGGGATCTATCAAGTGAAAAATGATTGCCTAAAGCATTACAAGAATAAGGTATGGGATAACATAGAATGATTTGATGCTTTTTCCATCAAGGTAGTTTTGAGGGATCATAATGACAAAGCCAATTCTTTATCTATGTCTGCATCTCTTCTCCTTCCTCATCCACAGTTCAAATGGGACACGTACACCATTGAAATTGTATATCGTCCCAATGTTCCGATAACTCAGCACATTGGCAAGTATTTAACGATGATCAAAAATATTTTCTTTTCCCATCGAGAAAGCCGATAATTTTAGTGAATTGTATTATAAAGGGTCGAGAATCAGTTTTACGTGAATTCATATCAAGAGTTTAATGGTGAGTTTATTCAGCTAAAAGGAAACAAGATTCCCAAGGGATTGGTTTCTCTAGAAGGTTTGTTTGATAAACATGATCATTTTATCTAGAATAAAAGGTAGATTGAAGGCACCTCCTCATCAGAAGTAGATCAAGTTAATCTAGGCTCTCCGGATCAACCTGTGGATGGTGAATATCAAGAAATGTTGTTCCCCTAAGGAGAAAGCAAAATTCACTTCACTCCTGAAGAGATATATGGATGTCTTGGCCTAGTCTTATGTAGATTTAAAATCCTTTAAGCCCAAAGATGTGTAACATAGCATTCCCTTGAAGCCTGAAGTTAAACCCCATAGGTAGAAGCAAAGACATTACAACCTTAAGATCTTAGGGACTATTCTTGCAGAAATTTAGAAAATGTTAGATGCAAGGATTATCTTCTCAATACAGCATTCTACATGGATAAATAACATCGTCCACTGTCCAGAAGAAGACTGGTGAAATTAGGATTTTGAAGATTTCGAGATCTAAATCAATCTTCATTAAAATAAAACTATCCCTTTCCTATCATCGATCGGGTGTTACTGAGACCATTCTTTGTTAGTGCAAAATCACAACACCCCCTAGATGTTGAATCCTTTCTCCGTGTGGGACTGTAAGAATGAGAAAGGAATCTCCAGAGAAGGTTGGTTCCTGCTCCTAAACTACCTGCCACAAGCTATTCCAGTGCAGGCAAGCTAATCTAAACCTAATCTAACCATGCCAAGGAGATAGAGAGAGAGAGAAAAGGGAAAACAGAAAAATCCTACACTAAAATGGTGATACACTAGAGAAGGAGAATGTTGAACATCTATCAAAACTACCATGGAACAAGGAGAGGTGAGCAATGGGAAGGATGGATAGATGCATCACAGGCCCAAGGATAGATTTCACATAGAAAATGTCCCAAAACTCCATGAACACAGCTCCAGACCTGCAATGAACATTCAAACTTGCACAAATACCTGTAATGAAGAGAGGCAAGAAGAAAACAAGCAAAACGAGCAAGGATGGACAGATGCATCACAAAACACATTTTTGTTGCTTCAGAAGTTTGCATAGAACATCATTTCAATAGTAAAAGGTAGAAACACCATTACAGAGAAGGGGAGGAGGTTCAAACTCCATTTTTAACCCTAGAAAAGAAAATAAGGGAGGGTAGAGTAGAAAAGATGAACAACCTCTAATCTCTAGCCAAATCTAGCTTTTTACAATGCATGGGTCGAGCCCAAGAGAGAGAAAACATGAAAAAATGTGGGAGCCATTCCTCATTGAATGTAGATGCATTAAAATAGCATGGGCATCCTTACAGACCCATGCCCGACATTTCGACCATCCAAGAAGAATGCGATCCATTCTGCATTAAACCGGTTGTTGAAATGTCACTTACACCATTACCACGTGTCGGAGACATTTTCTGATTTTCTCTCTCCAAACTAAACCAAAATGCAAGATTGACCATAGAATCGTGTAGAGAATTTCATAAGATTTCCAATGATATAAAGAACATGCAAATCTGAGCTCTGGATCAAAAGATATGGGGATCTAAAGATTTAGGGCACAAAACAAGCCAAAATGAATTTTGAATCTTTTTCCCGTGCTCTGCCACTTGGATGACACATGTCAGGTGCTGATTGGCCACACAATTCTCTCTCCTCCACATCCCATGGGTTTCCCTTTGAAATTTTGACATTTTTATCACTTTGGGAAATTTTCCATTTTTTCCCCGCGCCCCGCCATTTGGGACACGTGGCATGCATTGGTTGGAGGACAGGGGCACGGGACATCCTTTACCTTTTAGTTTTTGGCCAAAATTTTGCTAAATTTTCTAAGTTTCCCTGAGCTCCACACTTCCCTACTCCTCGGGACACATGGCACGTTCGATTCGTTGGCGTCTTTTCTAGGTCTTCGCATCCCTCGCGTATTTTTGGCCCGAATGTCCCAAACTCGTCAGGAAAATTTCTCTCGATCCATCTCGATTCGAGGCTTCTCCTCTTTGCATTGAATACACGTGACAAGATTTGATTAGCTCTTGGCTCCTTTGGCTTTTTGCGTCCCCACGCATCCCACGCATCTTTATTCCCAACTGTCTCGGATGAAAGTTTCTTGTTTCGGCCGAACCGGGCGGTTCGCGTCCTACGCGTACATTTGTTCCAACTATCCCGAACTGTCTGGGACAAATTCTTCTGAACCACCCAAAATGGGCTACCTTTTCTCTCAGCTGCTTCTCCTTTTCACGTCCTTCGCATCCTCACGGCCCAGATGTCCCAGCCTTATCTACACAATAGTTAGTCAATTTTTTCACCTTCAGCTGGTTCGCCCTTTCGCATCCCGCGCGTCCCCATGGCCCGGATGTCCCTTTGTTGTGTGGACCACCTGGAGGCTTTTCATCTGGTTCATGCCCCGACATCCCAACTATCCCAAGGACTGCCTGGACTAGGACTTAGCCGATTTTCTCCATTTTTCTGCCCCAAGCTTGGTTTTCTACATTTCTTCCATTTCCTCGACCTGTTGGGATTCCTTCTTGGATGGGAGAGTTAGAGAGAAGTAGAGGGACCCCAAAAAAACATGATTTTGGGCCCTGAATCAATCTACTTGCTCGGGACTTGAATATTCTGATGCATGTTATCAAAATTACCCTGGAGGGAAATTTTGGATAACGATTTTAGCGACTCAGTGGGTCATCTACCTGCTAGATGAATGATCGATGCTGAAGTAATCCATTTGGCATGGAGTCATGAGTCGTAACCTGCAGACCGATCTCGAACTTTGAAAAATTCCCTCTCAACCGCTTGAATACCACCGAAAATGGACTGCTCTCACCAAAATGCCACCAAAATGAACTGTACAAGAGAAAAACCAGCAGCACCAAAAACTATGTATAAACTAAATATCATACATGCTCCAAATGAAACATGCAAAGTGTGCACAAGCACTTCTTCTGCTAAAAGAAAACCTACCTACTCTATTCTAACTGGAAGCAAAGGCAAGCTAAACAAACCCTGCAATTGGTTGTGAGAAATAGCTTCCCTTTCTCAAAAGTGGCAGCCATGCAATTGATTTGGAGCTGATCATGGCTATTAGGATGAGTGGAAAATCAACAAGAAGCTGGTCTTCCACCCAAATCATCAAGGTATCAGCTGAAGGAAAATTCAATACCTCTTTTAGTTTCTCTACATTTGGATTGAAGAGGTATGACAACTGATCCTTGGTACTTTGTAGCTCACCCTCATGCTCAGAAGCAAGCATGACTGGTTGTGACTTCTCCTTTAGCTCTAATGAAGCCAAATACTTGATTGGGAAAGGTCTGATCCATTTGATATGCCCATAGCTCTGATTTTCAACTCCAAAAATGGAGTCTTCTTGTAGACCTTCTTGAATGGATGGTGTGGAAGAAATGGTGAAATTCCTCTGTCCTTTCTCTTCCTCCAATGAAGAACATGAAAGATTAAAATCTTCCAATCTTGATTCCAAAGAGCTACTATAAGATGCAGGCTGCTGCAAATGAATGCTCTCCTCCATGACAATGAGACTCAAGTGTTTGGAATGTGGATGATGAAAGAGAGAATGGTGGAAACTCAACTGGTTCTTCTCCATCAAAACAGTCCTCCAAATCTGACAGATAAACTGCCTCATGGCTGTCCTGCTGCAAATGCTCAACTTCCTCCATGGTGTCTTCTTGATCTGTAACTTGACCACCATGGTTTCTTTCACCCTCCAACATTGAGTTTGAGAGATCAAACTCCTCTTCAGTACTAGAACTTGAGAGAGGTGAAGTAGAAAGAAGAACTGAAGGTTCTCCTGTAGCCTACTTTGTGCTCAAAGCCCTTGGATCTGCACTTTTCTCCTCCACAACTAGAATGTGCTCCTCTTCTTTTGGATCTGGAGCAGCTTCTCCTTCCTCCAATGTTTGAAGACAATCTTGCTCTTGATTGAACTCTTCCTCCAGCACGAAGTTTGTCAAGTCAAACTCTTCAATTTGCTGCTCTAAAGGAAAAGTTGGGACTACAATATCTTCTTCTGAGCTTTCTTCCTTTATGGCTGATTGTGCAACTTGAATTGAATCAACATTCCCTTCAAATAGAGTGCCAACATGGACACTACTTTTTGAGCAAACTGATTGCTGATCTACTTCTTCTTTTTGCTCTTCTTCTGCTGCAAAAATCAGTCCTGACCACCATTTGTTCTCCAACTCCCATCTCTTCTGAAGGCTTAACCATCAAGGGGATCTTTTTCATCCCAAATTTGGCAGCCCAAACCCTCAAGTTGTCTGTCATTTCTTTTTTGTTGGGCTCCTCTTCTTGCTGTCCTTCATGGCTAATTTTTTCAATTTCTTCTTCCCCACATGGAATTGGGAATGCAAGAGGAGGGATGGGTTGTAACTCAATTGATTTGGAAATTTTTTGTGGTGGTAGAGGAGATGAAACCTCTTGTTTCTTTAGAGGAGGGGGTATTTCTTTTAGCTCTTGTGGAGGGGATGACTGTTTGGAAGGAAAAAGGAAAGAAGAATTGAGGTGTGGTGGAAGACTGAGAGGTGGAGACATGGGATCAACATTTGGGACAGCAGATGGGGAGTTTAGAATTTGCAATTCCAAATGAGATGGTGCTGCTTGAGTAATGGGAAGAGAAAAACTAGATGATGGTGTAGAACTTACCCATTGACAAGGTTGTTCAACAACAAGTGTATAGGCCTCTATTTCTGTTGTCCATTGTGCAAGTTGGGGCAGCATCTTCATCATGAAGTCCAGCTTCTCCTGAGGGCTGAAGTGTCTTGAAAAGGGCCTCCCATGGACAAGGAGTCCTGTAACCAATTCGTAAGCTCTCATTTGAGCCGTTGCTCTAGATCGCACCATATTTACCTCCCATATTTTGGATTTTCTCCAATAGACCAAATCTTGCATCGATTATCTCCATTATATGCATACTCTTGCTCTTGGAAAGCTCCATAGCCAAACTGATTTTGGCATTGCTGCTCATATGGGTATGCATGCTGATTTTGAACTTATTCAAAATGCTGATTTGGAGGATTTGTAAAACATGTTGGAGGTGGAATAAACTGCTGTTGATGAAAATGTGGATTCCATGATGGAAATGAAGTCATGATTGCACAACTTCATGGAATGAAAAATAATGAAAGAGATGGAAAGAAATGTGGATGGAAATGGATGGAAAATGGGTCTGTAACTTCGAGAAATGGGTTGCTGATCGATGGAGTCACCACATGTGTTTGCAAGTGCCTCTAAAGGTTGACATCTTCACAGGAACACACCAACCTGCAAAAGATGAAGTGGAAGACCTCTAGGGACCCACCGGTGTGCCAAAACTATGAGTACAAAATCACAAGCACCCCGGATGTTGATCAGATTTCTAGGTTGATCACTCTGTCATCCAAAGTGTGATTGCACAACATTGAATCCTTTCTCCGTGTGGGACTGCGCAAGAATGAGAAAGGAATCTCCGAGAAGGTTGGTTCCTACTCCTAACCTACCTGCCATAGGCTATTCTAGTGCAGGAAAGCTAATCTAAACCTAATCTAACCATGCCAAGGAGACAAAGAGAGAGAGAAAAGGGAAAAACAACAAAAGCCTACACTAAAACGGTGATACACCAGAGAAGGAGAATGTTGAACATCTATCAAAACTGCCACGGAACAAGGAGAGGTGAGCAATGGGAAGGATGGATAGATGCATCATAGGCCCAAGGATAGATTTCACATAGAAAATGTCCCAAAACTCCATGAACATAGCTCCAGACCTGCAATGAAGAGAGGCAAGAAGAAAACAAGCAAAAATGAGCAAGGATGGACAGATGCATCACAAAACACATTTTTGTTGCTTCAGAAGTTTACACAGAACATCATTTCAATAGTAAAAGGTAGAAACACCATTACAGAGAAGGGGAGGAGGTTAGAACTCCATTTTCAACCCTAGAGAAGAAAAGAAGGGAGGGCAAAGCGAAAAGATGAACAACCTCTAATCTCTAGCCAAATCTAGCTTTTTACAATGCATGGGTCAAGCCCAAGAGAGAGAAAACATGAAAAAACATTGGAGCCATTCCTCATTGAATGTAGATGCATTAAAACAGCATGGGCATCCTTATAAAACAATGCCCTAACATTTATAATTATACTGAAGAAGAATGCGACCCATTCGCATTAAACCGGTTGTTAAAACGTCACTTCTGGCCATTACCACGCGCCAGAGATGTTTCCTAATTTTATCTCTCCAAACTAAGACAAAATGCAAGATTGACCCTGGAATCCTGTAGATAATTTCATAATATTTCCAATGATATAAAGAATGTGCAAATCTGAGCTCTGGATCAAAAGATATGGGGGTCTGAAGATTTAGGGCACAAAATAGGCCAAAACAGATTTTGAATCTTTTTCCCGCGCTCTGCCACTTGGATGACACGTGTCAGGCACTGATTGGCCACACAATTCTCTCTCCTCCACCTCCCATGGGTTTCCCTTTGAAATTTTGACATTTTTATCACTTTGGGAAATTTTCCATTTTTTCCCCGCGCCCCGCCATTTGGGACACGTGGCATGCATTGGTTGGAGGACAGGGGCATGGGGGCATCCTTTACCTTTTAGTTTTTCAGCCAAACTTTTGCTAAATTTTCAAAGTTTCCCTGAGCTCCACACTTCCCTACTCCTTAGGACACGTGGCACGTTTTGATTTGTTGGCGGCTTTTCCGGGTCTTCGCATCCCTTGCGTATTTTTAGCCGGATGTCCCAAACTATCTGGGACAAATTTCTCCGATCCACCCGATTCGGGCTTCTCTGTCCCTCTTTGCGTTGAAGACACGTGGCAAGATTTGATTGGCTCTTAGCTCCTTTAGCTTTTCACGTCCCACGCATCCCTTTGTCCCAACTGTCCCAGATGAAAGTTTCTTGTTTCGGCCAAACCAGTGTTCGCGTCCCACGCGTCGTTTTTTCCAACTCGTCCCATCTTGTCTGCAGGACAAATTCTTCCGAACCACCCAAAATGGGCTGCCTTTGCTCTCGGCCACTTCACCTTTTCGCGTCCTTCACGTCCTCACGGCCCAGATGTCCCAGCCTTATCTGCACAACAGTTAGTCAATTTTTTCACCTTCGGCCGGTTCGCCCTTTCACGTCCCGCGCGTCCCCATGGCCCGGATGTCCCTTTCTGCGTGGACTGCCTAGAGGATTTTCGGCCGATTCACGCCCGATGTCCCAAATGTCCCAAGGACCGCCTGGACTAGGACTTAGCCGATTTTCTCCATTTTTCTGCCCCAAGCTTGGTTTTCTACATTTCTTCCATTTCCTTGACCTGTTGGGATTCCTTCTTGGATGGCAGAGTTAGAGAGAAGCGAGGCGAACCCCAAAAACATGATTTTGGGCCCTAAATCAATTTACTTGCCTAGGAATTGAATATTTTGATGCACGTTATCAAAATTACCCTGGGGGGTGAATTTTGGATAACAATTACTAGATCGAAATGCTATCCATGCTCGATGGATTTTTAGGATATAATAGAGTTGAGGTAGGCTGTTGAGGATCAACACAAAATAGCCTTCACAACCCCATTAGGGACCTTTCCTTACATGAGGATGCCTTTTGCTTTGATCAACACCGAGCCACTTTCAAAGAGCTATGGACTTAGCATTCAAAGATCTAATTAGAAAAGTTATAGTTGTATATTTGGATGACTTGACCATTTTCTCTAAAAAAAGGAGTGATCATCTGGAGTAGGTACTCTTGAGATGCAGGTGTCACGGTATTTCATTAAATCCTAAGAATTCCATGTTTGGAGTGACAGAGGGAAATTTTTTGGGTCATATTGTGACTAGAGAAGGAACCAAGATTGACCCAGAGAGGGTGAAGGCCATTCAAATCCTTACCCTACCCACAAGCAAAACTGGAGTTCATTCCTTTTTCGAAAGGTCAATTTCCTAAGAAGGTTTGTACCTAACTTTGCTGATAAAACCAAGGATATCCTTGGGATGATGAAAGGTAAAACTCCATTTTGATGGAGTACTGAAGGGAAGCTTGCATTTGATGAAGTCAAAAAGGAAATTTCTCATGCTCCTGTTCTGGTATGTCCAGATTTCAAGAAATATTTCATCATGTATAGCTACGCTTCCACACACACAGTTTAGCCATCCTGATGTAGGAGAATGAAGAAGGCATTGAAGCTCCCATCACTTTCATGAGCTGCCCATTAAAGGAACATGAACTAAAGATGTCACAAATTGAAAAGCATGCTTATGTGGTGGTACGAGTGGTGAAACATTTCAGATACTATGTGCTGAGCTCTCATACCCTCGTTCTCATTCTCAATAATTGTTAAATCCATTTTGACTCAACAAGAGCTGGGTAGTCAATGAGGTAACTGGATAGCTAAAGTTTAAGAGTATGACTTGGACATTAGACCTACCAAGTTAGTACGAGGAAGGGGCCTATTCCAATTGATTGTAAAAAATAATGCTGAGACAGAATGCGAAAGAACCAAAGATACCTCTTTAAAGTTGCCCATGGTGCTTTTTGTGAGCACAACCGATGAATGGTACATAGATATTGCTTTCTTTCTGACTTATGGAAAATTCCCCCACATTTAAGCCAAAAGGAGAAGAGGAAAATTAAGTTAAGATCTACAAGATACATCTTATGGGATAATGGAATATATAAGAAAGGTATTGATGGTGTATTCCTTCATTGTGTTTATAAATCTCAGTAGGTAAGGTTGCTAGAATCCTTCCATAATATAGCATGTGGAGGAAATTTATCTTCTTCCGTGACAACTTATAAGATCTTACGGACCAGATACTATTGGCCTACTCTCTTTCAAGACTTAGCAGAATGGGTATCCAAGTGTGAAGCTTTCCAACATTTCGTTGGTCGCCCTAAGCTAGTAGCTCGTCCCCTGAATCTGTGCGATCAAAGAACCTTTTTTCTAGTGGGGAATTAATTTCATTGGAACGCTAAATCCTACCTCTAGTTCCAAACACAATTACATGCTCACTGCTATAGACTATTTCACCATGTGGGTGGAAGCTACGCTAATCAAGCAGGTGACCTCAAAAGCCTAGTGAAAATTCCTTAAAAAAATATAATTATCAGATTTTGTGTGCCTCATAAGATTGTGGCTGATAATGCCTCGAATTTCTCGTCACATGAACTAAAAGAATTTTGTTATGGTTTTGGGATCACCCTAGCTCACTCATCTAACTATTACCCCCAAGGCAATGGTCAAGCTGAATCCAACAACAAGAACCTAGTTACCATAATTAGAAAGCTAGTGGATGAGAACTAGAGGACATGGCACAAAGCATTGTATGATGCGTTATGGGTAGATCAGATTACTCCAAAGTGAGCTATTGGAATGTCCCCTTTCCAAGTGTTGTATGGAATTGATGTTGAAATTCCCATTTCCGTAGAACTTCCACCTTGTAGTCGAAGATGAGACTTTTCAAAACTCTATTGAGAAAAGGGTAATGTACCTAGCTAGGCTGGAAGAGGAACAAAGCAAGGTGGTTGATCACATTGCAGATCATCAAAGCAAAGTAAAGAAGATATTTGATAAAAAATCAAAGTAATGTGACTTTAAAATTGGAGATCTAGTGCTTCTTTGGGATAAGAGAAGGGAGCAGAAAGGAATGCATGGAAAGTTTGATTCTTTATGGAAAGGAAATTTCAAGATTCATCAGTTGAATGGTGAAAATAGATTCTATCTATCATACCTAGATGGAGAGTTTCTCCCTTTACCTTTCAATAGTCAACATCTAAATCTATTCCATCAGTAATGCAAGATTCTCTCTTGCATTGTACATAATTTATTTTCTATCGTGTGTTTTCTTTTGTTTTATTTCTTTGTTTGTTTTTTTGGTTTTCTTATTTCTTCTTTGTAGACCAATGGATAAAGCCAAAAATTTTGAGTTCTCTTCCTTTGTAATTTCAAATAAAGTCCCCAACTGGAGCCAGCTGTTATCCCATTTTAGTGATTCCAGCTAAAATGAGGATAACCATAGAAATTTTTGAAAAAATTGACTAACATACTTGTTTGAAGAGTATTTCAGGTTTTTAGGTTTCAACAACATGCAAACATGTTATTTACATGCAAGATGCTAATTGTTTCCTAAAACCTGAAACCCGATTCAACTCCCTTGTGTCAGGTTTTCAGAACTCTTGAGCATCAAAACATGCGTGATCAAAAACATGCTCCACGTCACATGACTCCCGAAACCCAAAACCTAATTCAACTCCCTTGTGTCGGGTTTTGAAACCTTCAAGCATCTTGACATATCATGCCTTGTGTCGGGTTTGTAGAACCTTTGAGCATTTAAACATACCTTGCTTCATGTCGGGTTTCTAGACACTCCCAACATGATGACATGGCATTCATACCGAGTTTTCGGGTAGTTGGCACACGTGTCAAGTGAGATGTAATAAATGCGGGGTTTTTATAAATAGCTAGATTTACACATCATTTTTATCTTTTGTGCCTCCAAACCTGATTTGATATTTTGCTTGATTTCATGGTCCATTTTCAATTATTTTTCAAATTTACTGAAGGTATTTACTCTGCCTTTTTCTTGTGAAGTTTTGTTGAAATGTTTTTGTGATATTCTTTGCATCTTCTCCTTCCTTTCCTATTTTTATTTTTAGGTTTAGGGTTTTAGGTTTTTCTTCTTCTTTTGAGTTATATTCCAATGGAAATCATTGATTAAAAGTTTACCCTTAGGGTGTTTTCCTATTATATTCCTTGGAATATACCTTTTGTATTTTAAAGAAAAGGAGAAGAATACAAAAAATCTTAACTATTGAAATGGCGGGAAAATTTCATGTCTGGACATCTCAAAAACCCGATCCCTTATTTTCGGGTTTTACAGGGTGTTTTGATGTAGATAAGTTCTATAGTTTTTGGGTCTTGAGTCTTACTAGATATATAACATCTTCTGACATCCATTTTCCTTTGTGTCGGGTCTACCGGTGTGTCTGACATCTTCCACTTTCCAAAGTGTGGTAGGTTTCTATAGGTTTCCAACATCTAATATCTTTCGACACATTCAACTATCTATCAGGTTTTACATAATGTCTAACAAAGCCTAACTTCTGACACATTCTCTCTAGTGTATCGGTTTTGCATAGTGTCTGAAAAATCCTAACCTCTGACACACTCACCAGTGCATCAGGTCTATGGGGTTGTTCAACAAGTTTTCAAACCCGACTGTTTGAACTAGAAGTGATCCAGGATTCCTCCTCCAAGACTCCTCATGTCGGATCCTGGTTCATCACAAGATAAGTTAGATAAATTAGGGAAGATGAAGTACAAATTCAAGAAGGTGGAGTCTCCTTCCTACATTGATTGTAATTATGACATCTGGGATACAGAACTTGGAAATGTAGACATGGAAGATTTTTGGAATAGAGTCAAGAGTTCTTCCCAAACCTCCTAGATGAGAGCAATATCTAGTAGTGGCCTCCCTCTTGTAGCAGGATTCCCCATGTCTACTCAGTGCCCCAATTTTATCTTGGCATGTGCTTCAAATTATGACTCTACTTCTCGTTCAGTGAGAAATCAGACAGGAGAAGTTATAGTCAAGTTAGATGGAGGTTATTTTGATGACCTTCTTAGACTACCTAACTTTGAAGAGTATGGGGATGTAGACCTCAAGTCAGCATGTGAACAAATATCAAGAAGACTATATTAAACATGTGAACAAGAAGTTCCTAATCAAAGCCAAGTGACTATCTCTAGGTTTCCAAGATTTTTTCTTAGAAGTGATTTCATCCAAGAGATCAATGATATCATTACTTTGTTGAGACAGGTTTTGGATTTCCTGAGTCAAATGTTTTCCAAGGATGGATGTACCAATTCATGGTCATCATTAAGAATAATCAACAAGGGATTGATTGGGATAGTCTTATCAGTGATGAGATATATACTCCCAAATGAAAACAGTCTTGTCTACAGGAAAATTTTACATGTCCTCATATGTCACTTATGCAGTAACTAGTATGAGGAATTATCCCAGATTAGACACAAAGGGGAACAACTCAACTGAACACATTTATTAGTATTTTCCTCAGCTAACAAAGAAGGGGTATAAGGACCAATTCAGAAGAGTAAATGATGCTTTCTTTTATGAGAACATCTATAGGATGAACCCCAAACTGAGGAAAACAAGAGTCTCTAATGAGGTATGGGTTTAAGTTTCAAAATGGGGTTGTGTCTTCTTGCAGTTCAAGAAGTTCATGTATCTTTGAGTGGTCATATACCTGGGTGATCCTTTTCGATTGCCTAGATATCTAGGATATAAGTTGTTCTTAATGGAGTTGGTCAAACAATTTTTGGATTTTCACAAGTTCCAACAAAGTAAGCACAAGGCCGTCATATCCTTCCTAATTTCTATTGAAGGTATACCGCTTAATGGTGGTAAAATCCAAGAACGTAGTTCATGAGCTACGAGGATAAGTTAGAGAAGCACATGAAGCCTATAGACGTGTTCAATTTTGAGGAGTTCTTAAGTCATATGGGACCCTCTATCTGCATGTGCCTAGCATAGAAGACATCTGGGTTGATCTTTGTGATGAAGTCACTATTCGTAGAAAGGATCATAGTAGATTAACACTTGAAGAAATTTAGACACTCAAGCTCACTGACATTCTAGAGGGTACTGGTGATAATGAAAGTGTTCTAGATCCTTCATATGATGGATTGAATGAGGATCAATATGTTTTCCCAGCTATTGATTGGTCTATCGGTGAAAAGATTCTATTGTAGATAGATCAGCTCCGATTCTCGCATGTAAAAAGGCATGGCTCACCTTTTGGGGAATGAGTTACAAGTAAGATAGGTTTTCAAAGTTGTTCGATTTGAAGTGGGACCCTCCAAAAAGAAAAAGGAAAAGAGCTCTGCTAAGAGCCTATAAAGGTAAAATTTGTCAAGAAGGGAGGAGAACAAGAAGTGCCTTCAATTACCACTCCAGTTGAAATGGTGAACACACCATAATGAACAAAATTACCAGAAATTGGGGAAATCTCTTTAGAGATAGTGTTGAGTCAACCTCTAATTTCACCATTTACCAATTGCCCAATAGAAGTAATTTTATCCTGGCTTCCTGTGCTTTGGCTTCAAGAGCTACACCTCCTCCTTCACAACCACTTCCACCTCCTCCTTTACAACCACTTCCACATCATCCTTCGCAACCACTTCCACCTCCTCTTTCTATGTTTTCTTCATCACCATGGCCAAAAGTTTCTCTAGA
Source organism: Taxus wallichiana var. yunnanensis (assembly GCA_018340775.1). Classification (NCBI taxonomy): domain Eukaryota; kingdom Viridiplantae; phylum Streptophyta; class Pinopsida; order Cupressales; family Taxaceae; genus Taxus; species Taxus wallichiana. The sequence continues at coordinate 1,029,189,603 of CM031234.1, read as the reverse complement.
CTCTCACCTCTCTTTGCTGGAACCAAACTGACTATAGATATGCCTCCTCATTCTACACATCTTTTCACTGAATCCACTACCACACTTTTGGTTTTTCCCACTCCACTAGTAAGTCTTCCTCCACCTACAAGTGTGACCAAAACCCCTAAAACATTAGTAACTTACTCTGGCATGCCTCAATGGTTACTTGATAAGACTCCAAGGAAAAGGAAGGTGGTAGTTTCCATACCAGCCTTTGATTTTAGTTCACTCAAGGCTTCTACTGCTAAATCATCCAAGAAACCCAAAATAGTTTCAAGGGTTTTAGTGGATGCTTTGGGGCACAAGTTTGCAGAGATTACCACTCCCACAACTGAGAAGAATAAAGAGGACATAATGGCCTCTGATTATCAAATAACCAGGGCTGATCTAGGGAAGGTGATAGCAGAAGGAGCACAAAAAGATGCATGAGATGCTATGAACGTGCTATGTCAGAAGTTAAAAGAAATAAAGGAAAGGAGGGATGAACTTAAAGAGAAAGTGGAGCAGTTGACTGAAGTATTACTTAAGCTTTAAAATCCCCCTGAGTCAACACCATTATCCTCTACTCCTATCGGGTTCAATTTCTCATCGGTACCCATGATTGAAAAGATTAACAAAAAGGGGAGAGTGGTTAATGAATGGACCCAAAGGCTACTTCTGCAGGGAAAAGAAGTAATCTAAGATATTATGGAAGTCTATCAATCTCTAGAGGATATAAAGAAAGATGGAGAAAAAATGGATGATGAGTTTTCTTTAGAAATTGGGAACCTGGAGTTGACTTTCGAAGCTCTCCAAACGCTGAAAAAAATTCCATCCCACATCTTGGTCAAAGAGGGCATCATCCCACATGTGGATAAACATTTCTAGCTGACCAAAGCCATCAAATTCAGAATAAAGATTCTCAATGAAGCTTGTAGAAAATTTAGAGAATCAAGAGATCAATTGGTCAATGGAAAGAATGACTTAGAAGAAGAGTTGGTCAAAATCTATGTGAAAGTGTTGAGTGAAGGATTAGGTATCCTACCTATTGATGATCTTTACGAATAGATCCAAGAATCAATTCAGCATGAACCAACTCATAGATTCGGCATGGAAATCATTAATAAGTTTTTAAAGATTAAACATTCTTTGGAGACCCTGAGGAAAATCAAAAAAAGGTTGAAAAAGCTTCCTAGTAATGCTAGTGATACTCAGGAAACATGTGAAGTTCTAAGTGATCATTCCACCATGCTTGATGAGAACGAGATGTAAGGTATAATGCAAAAATTCCAAGAATTTTGGAACAAGTAGGCTTTGTTGGAGGAAGAGAAAGATGCTGATTCAGAATAGGCACAATGTAACATGTCATTTCAATCTTGAAATTGACATGTCTTTTTCATTTCTGTTCATCACATAGGAAGCAAATTTTGACTTGGTCTCCTGCATGAGAGTCAAGCAAAATAGAACTCTTGTTAAAACACTATTTTCAAGGATTTATCCTATTTTCTCTCTACTCTTTTTATTATAAATAAAGGGTGCTTATGCATTCCAAGGGGTTGATATTTTTGGAATATTGAGAAATATTGTGAAGAAGAAGAACTTTTTGTTTTCTTTCAATCATTCAAGGAATAGAAAACAATGTTATTTTTGAAAATGTTGTGTTGTGAGATTCATCTCTCTTAAGATATTGTTCTTATGTTCAAGATCTTAAGCTATTCTTTGTTTAGCATTCTCAATCATTTTAAATCGTTTCAAACATTACATTACATTTGTTATCTAGAACTCGTATGATTATTTTGTGATCTGTGTTTGCTCGAAAGAAAATACGTTCCCGTCATTTCCTTTCCATTGTGTATTCTTTCTAATCCATTTTACTTCAAAAGCTGCAATATTTCCATTTTTATGGATATGGATTCTGGGATTCTATTCCAACCCCAATGGTTAGATTAGTGTAAATATTGTACATATCATTTCTGCTATGTTTTAGATTAGTAATAAACAAGTAGCCTCACCTGTCTTTGAGGAGGGATTCAATCCCATGTATTGTGGTTGAACCTCATATTTTGTCTTGATAAAATATCCAACCAACATGGTTTAGTGCTAAAGGTTTAGGGTTTATGGGTTTTACAATTAAAGGTTTAGTTTTTAGGGTTTAGGGTTTATGGTTTAAGTAGGATTATAGTTTAGGGCTTAGGGTTTATAGTTTATGGTTAAGGGTTAAAGGTTTATTGTTTATGGGGTTTACAATTCAAGGTTTAGTTTTTAGGGTTTAGGTTTTAGGGTTTAGGTTTTAGGGTTTAAGGTTTAGGATTTAGGGTTTTGAGTTTAGGGTTTAGGGTTTAGGATTTATGTTTTATGGTTTATAGTTTAGGGTTTAATATTTAGGGTTTATGGTTTATGGTTTAGGGTTCGGGTTCGGGGTTTAGGTCTCGGGATTTAGGATTTAGGGTTTAGGGTTTATGGGGTTTACATTTCAAGGTTTAGTTTTTATGGTTTATGGTTTAGGTCTTAGGGTTTAAGGTTTAGGGCTAAGGAATTACATTTTAGGGCTTAGGGTTTAGGGTTTAGGGTTTAAGGTTTAGGGTTTAGGGTTTTGAGTTTAAGGTTTAGGGTTTAGGATTTATGGTTTATGTTTTATTTTTTAGGGTTTAATATTTAGGGTTTATGGTTTAATGTTTATGGATTATGGTTCAGGGTTTAGGTTTTAGGGTTTAAGGTTTAGGACTAAGGGATTATAGTTTAGGATTTAGGGTTTATGCTTTATGCTTTAGGGATAAAGTTTTATGGTTTATGGGGCTTACGATTCAAGGTTTAGTTTTTAGGGTTTAAGATTTAGGATTTAGGGTTTAGGGTTTAGGTTTTAGGGTTTTGAATTTAGTTTTTAGGGTTAAGTATTTATGGTTTATGGTTTAGGGTTTAGGGCTAAAGGTTTAGGGTTTATGGGGTTTATGATTCACGGTGTACTTTTTACGGTTTAGGGTTTAGGGTTTTGAGTTTAGGATTTTGGATTTATGGTTTATGGTTTACGGTTTAGTGTTTAGGGTTTAGGGTTTTGAGTTTAGGATTAATGGTTTAGTGTTTAGGTCTTAGGGTTTAAGGTTTAGGTTTAAGTGATTATAGGTTAGGGCTTAAGGTTTAGGGTTTAGGGTTTATAGTTTAGGGCTAATTGTTTAGGGTTTATGGAGTTTATAATTGAAGGTTTAGTTTTTAGGTTTTATGGTTTAGGGTTTCAAGGTTAGGGTTTAAGGTTTTGGATTTATGGATTATGGTTTACGGTTTAGGGTTTAATATTTAGGGAATCGGGTATAGGGTATAGGTTTTTGATTTTAGGGTTTATGGTTTAGGATTTATGGTTTATTGGTTTACAGGTTTAGGGTTTAATACTTAGGGTTTAGGGTTTAGTGTTTAGGGCTTAGGGTTTAAGGTTTAGTGCTAGGGGATTAAACATTAGGTCTTAGGGTTTAGGGTTTAGGGCTAAAGGTTTAGGGTTGATGGAGTTTATGATTCAAGGTTTAGTTTTTAGGCTTTAGGGTTTAGGGTTGAAGGTTTAGGTTTTTGAGTTTAGGGTTCGGGGTTTAGGATATATTGTTTATGGTTTATGTTTTTAGGTTTAATATTTAATATTTACGGTTTAGGGTTTAGTGCTCGGGGTTTAGGGATTAGGGATTAGTGTTTAGGGTTTAGGGTTTAGGTCTAAGGGTTTAAGGTCTAGGTCTCGGGGTTTAAAGTTTAGGGCTAAGGGATTAGTATTTAGGGTTTAGGGCTAAAGGTTTAGGGTTTATGGGGTTTATTATTCAAGGTTTAATTTTTATGGTTTAGGGTTTATGGTTTATGTCTTAGGGTTTAAGGTTTAGACCTAAGATATTACATTTTAGGGCTTAGGGTTTAGGGTTATGGTTTATGGTTTAGGGTTTAATACTTAGGGTTTAGGGTTTAGGGTTGAGTGCTTAGGGTTTATGGTTTAGTGTTTAGGTAGGGTTTAGGTCTCAAGGTTTAAGGTTTAGGATGAAAGGATTACAGGTTTATGGATAAGGGTTTAGGGTTTAGGGTTAATGGGGTTAACGATTTAAGGTTTAGGGATTATGGTTTAGATTTTAGGGTTTTGACTTCGGGTTTAGGGTTTTGAGTTTAGGGTTTAGGGTTTAGGATTTATGTTTTATGGTTTAGGATTTAATATTTAGGGTATAGGGTTTAGTGCTCGGGTTTAGGGTTTTGGGTTAAGTGTTTAGGATTTAAGGTTTAGGGTTTATGGTTAAGGGTTTATCAGGTTTACGATTCAAGGTTTAGTTTTTAATGTTTAGGGCTTAGGGTTTAGGTCCGAGGGTTTAAGGTTTAGGGATAAGGGATTAAAGTTTAGGGTTTAGGGTTTAGTGTTTAGGTCTGGGTGTTTAAGGTTTAGGGCTAAGGGATTATAATTTAGCACTTAGGGTTTAGTCTTTAGGGTTTAGAGTTTATGGTTTAGGGCTAAAGGTTTAGGGTTTATGGGGTTTACGATTCAATATTTAGTTTTTAGGGTTTAGGGTTTAGGGTTTATTATTGATGTTTATGGTTTACGGTTAAGGGTTTAATGTTTAGGATTTAGGGTTTAAGATGGATTACAGCTTTAGGGCTTAGGGTTTATGGTTTAGGATTTATGTTTTAGGGTTTATGGTTTAGGTTTTATGGGGTTTACGATTCAATGTTTAGTTTTTAGGGTTTAGGGTTTCGAGTTTAGGTTTTAGGATTTATAGTTTAGGGTCTAATATTTAGGGTTTAGGGTTTAGTGCTTAGAGTTTAGGGTTTTGAGTTTAGGGTTAAGTTATTAGGATTCATGGTTTATGGTTTATGGTTTAGGATTTAATATTTAGGGTTTAGCACTAAGGGTTTTGAGTTTAGGGTTTAATGTCTCGAGTTTAATGTTTAGGGCTAAAGGTTTAGGGTTTGTGGAGTTTATGATTCAAGGTTTATTTTTTAGGGTTTAGGGTTTAGGGTTTAGGTCTCATGGTTTAAGGTTTAGGGCTAAGGGATTACAGTTTAGGGTTTAGGGTTTAGGGTTTATGGTTTAGTGCTAAAGGTTTAGGGTTTATGGGTTTTACAATTCAAGGTTTAGTTTTTAGGGTTTAGGGTTAGGGTTTATGGTTTTAGGTTTACGAGAGGATTATATTTTAGGGCTTAGGGTTTAGGGTTTAGGGTTTATAGAGGATTCTATTTTAGGGCTTAGGGTTTAGGGTTTATGGTGTAGGGTTTAGGTTTTATGGTTTAGGGGTAAAGGTTTAGGGTTTATGGGGTTTACGATTCCAGGTTTAGTTTTTAGTGTTTAGGGTTTAGGGTTTAGTGTTTAGTGTTTAGGATTTATGGTTTCAGTTTTAATTTTTAATGTTAAGGGTTTAGGTTTTAGTGCTCGGGGTTTAGGGTTTAGGTCTCGGGGTTTAAGGTTTATTACTAATGGATTAGGGCTAAAGATTTAGGGTTTATGTGGTTTACAATTCAAGGTTTATTTTTTATGGTTTAGAGTTTAGGGTTTAGGGTTTACATCTTAAGGTTTAAGGTTTTGGGCTAATGGATTACATTTTAGGGCTTAGGGTTCAGGGTTTAGGGTTTAGGGTTTCAAGTTTAGGGTTTAGGATTTATGGTTTATGGTTTAGGGTTTAATATTTATTATTTAGTGTTGAGTTCTTAGAGTTTAGGGATTAGGGTTTAGGGTTTGAGGTTTAGGATAAAGGGATTATAGTTTAGGGATTAGGGTTTAGGGTTTAGGGTTTAGGGTTTATGGTTTATGGTTTATGGTTTAGGACTAAAGGTTTAGGCTTTATAGGCTTTATAATTTAAGGTTTAGTTTTTAGGGTTAAGTGTTTAGGGTTTAGGGTTTAGGGTTTCAACTTTAGCGTTTAAGGTTTAAGGTTTAGGGTTTTGAGTTTAGTGTATAGGGTTTAGGATTTATGGTTTATGGTTTATAGTTTAGGGTTTAATATTTAGGGTTTAGGGTTTAGTGCTTAGGGTTTAGGGTTTAGGGTTTAGGGTTTAGGTCTTAGGGTTTAAGGTTTAGGACAAAGTGATTATAGTTTAGGGATTAGGGTTTAGGGTTTATGGTTTATGGTTTATGGTTTAGGACTAAAGGTTTAGGGTTTATGGGCTTTACAATTTAAGGTTTAGTTTTTAGGGTTAAGTATTTAGGGTTTAGGGTTTAGGGTTTTGACTTTAGGGTTTAAAGTTTAGGGTTTACGGTATAGGGTTTAGGATTTATGGTTTATGGTTTATAGTTTAGGATTTAATATTTAGGGTTTAGGGTTTAGTGCTTTAAGGGTTTAGGGTTTAGGGTATATGGTTTAGGTTTTAGTGTCTAGAGTTTAGGGTTTATGGTTTAGGGATAAAGGTTTAGGGTTTATGGGGTGTACGATTCAAGGTTTAGTTTTTAGCATTTAGGGTTTAGGGTTTATGGTTTAGGTCTCAAGGTTTAAGGTTTAGGGATAAGGGATTACAGTTTAGGGTTTAGGGTTTGAAGTTTATGCTTTATGGCTAAAGGTTTAGGGTTTATGGGTTTCAGGATTTATGGGTTTTATGATTCAAGATTTAGTTTTTAGGGTTTAGGGTTTAGGGTTTAGTGTTTAGGATTTTGAGTATAGGGTTTAGGGTTTATTATTTATGGTTAATGGTTTAGGGTTTAATGGTTTAGGGTTTAGGGTTTGGGTCGCAGGGTTTAAGGTGTACTATAGTTTAGGGCTTTTGGTTTATGATTCAATGTTTAGTTTTTAAGGTTTAGGTTTAGGTTTTCGAGTTTAAGGTTTAGGATTTACGTTTTAAGGTTTAAAGTTTAGGGTTTAGGGTTTAGTGTTTAGGTTTTATAGTTTAGGGTTTAGGGTTTATGGTTTAAGGTTTAGGGTTTATGGTTTAGGGATAAAGGTTTAGGGTTTATGGGTTTTATGATTCAAGGTTTATTTTTATGGTTTAGGGTTTAAGGTTTCAAGTTTAGGGTTTACGGTTTAGGATTTATGGTTTATGATTTACGGTTTAGGGTTTAGGGTTTTGTTTAGCAATCATGCTTTAGGGTTTATGGTTTTGAGTTTATGATTCATGGTTTATGGTTTATAGTTTAGGCTTTAATATTTAGGGTTTTGGGTTTTGGGTTTAGTTCTCGGGGTTAAGGGTTTAGGGTTTAGGGTTTGGGTATTAGGGTTTAATGATTAGGGATAAAATTTTAGGGTTTATGGGGTTTATGATTAAAGGTTTATTTTTAGGGTTTAGTGTTTAGGCTTAATGTTTTAAGGTTGAGGGTTTTGAGTATAGGGTTTAAGGTTTAGGATTTATGGTTTATGATTTAATTTTTGGGTTTAATTTTTAGGGTTTACAATTTAAGGTTTATTGCCTAGGGTTTACATTTTAGGTCTCAGGATTTAAGGTTTAGGGCTAAGGGATTATAGTTAAGTGCTTAGGGTTTAGGATTTAGGGTTTAGGGTTTATGGTTTAGTGCTAAAGGTTTAGGGTTTATGGGTTTTACGATTCAAGGTTTATTTTTAGGGTTTATGGTTTATGTTTTAAGAAAGATTATAGTTTAGGGCTTAGGGCTTAGGGTTTAGGGTTTAGGGTTTAGGTTTTATGGTTTAGTTATTAGTATTTAGGGTTTCAAGTTTAGGGTTTAGGGTTTAGGATTTATGTTTTATGGTTTACTGAGTTTAGGGTTTAATATTTAGATATTATAGTTTAGGGTTTAGGGTTTAGGGTTTAGGTTCAAGGTTTAGGTCTTAGGATTTAGGGTTTAGGGTTTAGGGTTTAGGTTCAAGGTTTAGGTCTTAGGATTTAGGGTTTAGGGTTTAGTGCTAAAGGTTTAGGGTTTATTGGGTTTACGATTTAAGGTCTAGTTTTTAAGTTTTAGGGTTTAGGGTTTAGGGTTTAGCATTTATGGTTTATTATTATTGTTTAGTGTTAAATATTTAGGTTTTATGGTTTATTACTTAGGGTTTAGGATTTAGGGTTTAAGGTTTAGGGATTGGGGTTAATGGTTTAGGGTTTAGGTTTTAAGGTTCGGGACTAAGGGATTACGGTTTAGGTTTTAGGGTTTAGGGTTTAGGGTTTTAGGGTAAGGGTTTATGGGGTTTATAATTCAAGGTTTAGTTTTTAGTTTTTAGGGTTTAGGGTTTAATTGTTAAGGTTTTAAATTTAAGGTTTAGGGTTAAGGATTTATGGTTTACGGTTTACGGTTTATGGTATAGTGTTTAATGTTTAGGGTTTAAGGTTTAGGGTTTAGGGCTAAAGGTTTAGGGTTTACGGGGTTTATGATTCAAGGTTTAGTTTTAGGGTTTAGGGTTTAGGATTTATTGTTTATGTTTTATAGTTTATGGTTTAATATTTAGGTTTTAGGGTTTAGCATTTAGGGTTTTGGATTTAGGATTTAAGGTTTAGGGTTTTGGTCTTAGGGTTTAAGGTTTAGGGTTAACGAATTATAGTCTAGGGATTAGGGTTTAGGGTTTAGGATTTATTGTTTATGTTTTATAGTTTAGGGTTTAATATTTAGGTTTTAGGGTTTTGTGTTTAGGGTTTTGGGTTTAGGATTTATGGTTTAGGATTTAGGTCTTAGGGTTTAAGGTTTACGGTTTAAGTGTTAGGGTTTTGACTTTAGGGTTTAGGGTTAATGATTTATGGTTTATGGTTTACGGTTTATGGTATAGTGTTTAGTGTTTAGGGTTTAGGGCTCGGGGTTTAAGGTTTATGGTTTAGTGCTAAAGGTTTAGGTTTTACAGGGTTTATAACTCAAGGTTTATTTTTTAGGGTTTAGGGTTTAGGTTTTAGGGATTCAAGTTTAGGGTTTAGGGTTTAGCGTTTGGGTTTTGGGTTTAGGATTTAGGGTTTATGGTTTAGGTCTCGGGGTTTAAGGTTTATGGTTAAGGGATTATAGTCTAGGGCTTAGGTTTTAAGGTTGAGGTTTTAGGGTTTAGGGTTTATAGCTTATCACTATTTTTATGGGGTTTATGATATAAGGTTTAGTTTTTAGGGTTTATGGTTTCAAATTTAGGGTCTAGGGTTTAGGATTTATGGTTTATGGTTTATGGTTTAGAATTTAATATTTAGGGTATAGGGTATCAGGTTTAGGGTTTATGGTTTAGGGTTTAGGGTTTATGGTTTAGGTCCAAAGTTTTTTTTTGGTTTATGGGGTTTACAATTCAAGGTTTAGTTTTTAGGGTTTAGGGTTTAGGGTTTAGGTCGCGGGGGTTTAAGGGTTAGGGCTAAGGGCTTATAGTTCGGGGTTTAGTGTATAGGATTTAGGGTTTAAGGTTTTGGATTTATGGTTTAGGGCTAAAGGTTTAGGGTTTATGGGGTTTAAGATTCAAGGTTTAGGGTTTAGGGTTTAGGGTTTTGAGTATAGGGTTTAGGGTTTATGATTTATGGTTTATGGTTTATGGTTAAGGGTTTAATGTTTAGGATTTAGGGTTTAGGGTTTTCTTTTTAGGGTTTAAGTCTAAGGGTTTAAGATGGATTATAATTTATGGCTTAGGGTTTAGGGATTAGGGTTTTGGGTTTATGGTTTAGGGTTTATGGGGTTTATAATTAAAGGTTTAGTTTTTAGGGTTTACTATTTATATTTTAAGGTTTACGGTTTAGGGTGTAATATTTAGGGTTTAGGGTTTAGGGTTTTGGGTTTGGTGCTCGGGGTTTAGGGTATAGGGTATAGGGTTTAAGTTTTAGGGTTTAGGTCTCAAGGTTTGAGTTTTAGGTCTAAGGGATTATAGTTTAGGGGTTAGGGTTTAGGGTTTAAGGTTTTGGGCAAAAGGTTTAGGGTTGATGGGGTTTACGATTCAATGTTTATTTTTAATGGTTTAGGGTTAATGGATTATAGTTTAGGGCTTAGGGTTTATGGTTTATGGTTTAGGGTTTATAGTTTAGGGTTAAAGGTTTAGGGTTTATCGGGTTAATGATTCAACATTTAGTTTTTAGGGTTTCGAGTTTAAGATTTAGGATTTATATTTTAATTTTTACAGTTTAGGTTTTAAGGTTTTGGGTTTATGTCTCAGGGTTTAACATTTAGGGCTAAGGGATTACAATTTAGGGCATAGGGTTTAGGATTTAGGGTTTTTGGTTTAAGGCTAAAGGTTTAGGGTTTATGGGGTTTACGATTCAAGGTTTATTTTTTATGGTTTAGGGTTTTGGTTTTAGGATTTATGGTTTATGATTTACATTTTAGGGTTTAATATTTAGGGTTTAGGGTTTGGTTTTGTGCTCATGCTTTAGGGTTTAGGGTTTAGGGTTTGATTTTAGGGTTTAGGTATTAGGACTCATGGTTTATGGTTTACGGTTTAGGCTTTAATATTTAGGGTTTAGGATTTTGGGTTTAGTTCTTAGGGTTAAGGGTTTAGGGTTTAGGGTTTAGGTCTAAAGGTTTAGGGTTTATGGGGTTTATGATTAAAGGTTTAGTTTTTATTGTTTAGGGTTAAGGTTTTAGGGTTTAGGGTTTTGAGTATAGGGTTTAATGTTTAGGATTTATGGTTAATGGTTTAATTTTTAGGGTTTACAGCCTTAGGGTTTATTGTCTAGGGTTTAGGATTTAGGGTTTAGAGTTTAGGGTTTAACATTTATGGTTTAGTGCTTAAGGTTTAGGGTTTATGGGTTTTACTTATTCAAGTTATAGTTTTTAGGGTTTAGGGTTTAGGTTTTATGGTTTAAGAAGGATTACCTTTTAGGGCTTAGGGTTTAGGGTTTAGGAATAGGGTTTAGGGTTTATGGTTTAGGGCTAAAGGTTTAGGGTTTATGGGGTTTACGATTCCAAGATTTAGTTTTTAGGGTTTAGTGTTTAGGATTTAGTGTTTATGGTTTAGTGTTTAGGATTTAGGGTTTCGAGTTTAGGGTTTATGGTTTAGGATTTATGTTTTATGGTTTACTATTTAGGGTATATAGTTTAGGGTTTAGGGTTTTGGTTCACGGTTTATGTCTCAAGATTTAGGGTTTAGTGTTTAGGGTTTATGGGGTTTACGATTCAAGGTTTGGTTTTTAGGGTTTAGGGTTTATGTTTTAGGGTTTTGACTTTAGTGTTGGGGGTAAGGATTTATGGTTTACAAGTTACGGTTTAGGGTTTTGGGTTTAGGGTTTATGGTTTGGGTATAAAGGTTTAGGGTTTATGGTATTATGATTCAAGGTTTAGCTTTTAGGGTTTATGGTTTAGGTTTTAGGGTGTATGGTTTAGGTTTTAGGGTTTTGAAGTTTAGGTTTTAGGGTTTAGGATTTATGGTTTATGGTTTACGCCCAGGGTTTACGGTTTATGGTTTAGGGTTTAGGGTTTAGATTTTAGGGTTTAGCATTTGGGGTTTAGAGTTTAGGGTTTATGGTGTAAGGATAAATGTTTAGGGTTAATGGAGTTTAAGGTTTAGGGTTTAGGATTTATGGTTTATTGTTTACGGTTTAAGGTTTAATATTTAGGGAATAGGGTTGTGGGTTTTGAGTTTAGGGTTTAAGGCTTAGGATTTATTGTTTATGGTTTATAGTTTAGGGTTTAGGGTTTAGGGTTTAATGTTTAGGGATAAGTGATTACAACTTAGGGGTTAGGGTTTAGTGTTTTGGGTTTATGGTTTAGGGCTAAAGGTTTAGGGATGATGGGGTTTACGATTCAAGGTTTAGTTTTTAGGTTTTAGGCTTTAGGGTTTAGTGATTGGCTATTTGAGTTTAGGGTTTAGGGTTTAAAGTGTATGGTTTATGGTTTATGGTTTCAGGTTTAATATTTAAGGTTTAGGGTTTGGGGTTTAGTGTGCATAGTTTAGGGATTATGGTTTAGGGTTTAGGTCTCTCGGTTTAATGTCTAGCTCTTATGGTTTAATATTTAGGGATAAGGGATTAGTGTTTAGGGTTTAGGGTTTAGGGCTAAGGTTTAGGGTTTATGGGGTTTACAATTTAAGTTTTAATTTTTATGGTTTAGGGTTTAGGGTTTACATCTTAGGGTTTAAGGTTTAGGGATAAGAGATTACATTTTAGGGCTTATTGTTTAGGGTATATGGTATAGGGTTTAGGGTTTAGGGTTTTGAATTTAGGGTTTGGGATTTATGGTTTATAGTTTAGGTTTTAATTTTTAGGGTTTAGAGTTTAGGGTTGAGAGATTAGGGTTTAGGGTTTAGGTTTAGGTCTCGGGTTTAAGGTTTAGGACGAAGGGATTATAGTTCAGGGATAAGGGTTTAAGGTTTAGGATGAAGGGATTATAGTTCAGGGATAAGGGTTTAGGGTATAGGGATTAGGGGTTAGGGTTTAGGGGTTTATGGTTTATGGTTTAGGGCAAAAGGTTTTGGGTTTATGGCATTAACACTTAAGGTTTTGGTTTAGGTTTTAGGGTTTAGGGTTTAGGGTTTAGGGTTTTTTTTTGAGTTTATGGTTTAGGGTTTAGGATTTATGGTTTATGGTTTACATTTTAGGGTTTAATACTTAGGTTTTATTGTTTAGGGTTTAGTGCTCATGGTTTAGGGTTTAGGATTTAGGTTTTAGGGTTTACTTAGGGATAAAGGTTTAGGGTTTATGGGATTTACAATTTAAGGCTTACTTTTTAATTTTTAGGGTTTAGAGTTTAGGGTTTGAAGTTTATTGTTTAGGGCTAAAGGTTTAGGGTTTATGGGTTTTACGATACAAGGTTTAGTTTTTAGGGTTTAGGTTTTAGGGTTTCGAGTATAGGGTTTAGGGTTTATGGTTTATGGTTTATGGTTTATGGTTTAATATTTAGGAATAGGGTTTAGGGTTTAGGGTTTTGAGTTTAATGTTTAGGTTTTAGATTTTATGGTTTAGGATTTATAGTTTAGGGTTTAATATTTAGGGTTTAGGGTTTAGTTCTCAGAATTTAGGGTTTAGGGTTTACGGTTTAAGGTTTAAGGCTGAGGATTATAGCTTAGGGCTTAGGGTTTAGGGTTTAGGATTTGTTTTTTAGGGTTAAAGGTTTGAGGTTGATGGGGTTTACAATTCAAGGTTTAGTTTTTATTGTTTATGATTCTTGGTTTAGGGTTTAGGGTTTAGGATGTATTGTTTATGGTTTATGGTTTTGGGTTTAATATTTATGGTTTATGGTTTAGCATTTGGGGTTTATGCTTTAGGGATAAAGGTTTAGGGTTGATGGGGTTTACGATTCAGGGTTTAGTTTTTATGGTTAAAGGATTACAATTTAGGGCTTAGGGTTTAGGGTTTAGGTTTTAGGGTTTATAGTTTAGGGCCAAAGGTTTATATTTTATGGGGTTTATGATCCAAGGTTTAGTTTTTAGTGGTTAGGTTTTAGGGCTTCAAATTTAGGGTTTAGGGTTTAGGATTTATAGTTTATGGTTTAGGGTTTATGGTTTCATATTTTGGATATAGGGTATCGGGTTTAGGATTTATGTTTTAGGGTTTATGGGGTTTATGATTCAAGGTTTTATTTTTAGGGTTTAGGGTTTAGGGTTTTGAGTTTAGGGTTTAGGGTTTAGGATTTATTTTTATGGTTTTACGATTTCAGGCTTAATATTTAAGGTTTAGGGTTTAGGGTTTAGTACTCGGGGTTTAGGGTTTAGGGTTTAGGATTTACCGTTTAAGGTTTAGGTTGTAAGTTTTAAGGATTAGGGATAAGGGATTATAGTTCAAGATTTAGTGTTTAGGGTTTAGGGTTTATGATTTATTGTTTAGTGATAAATGTTTAGGGTTTAGGGTTTAGGGTTTTGAGTATAGGGTTTAGGGTTTATAATTTATGGTTTATGGTTTATGGTTAAGGGTTTAATGTTTAGGATTTAGGTTTTAGGGTTTAGGTCTAAGGGTTTAAATGGATTATAATATAGGGCTTAGGGTTTAGGGTTTAGGGTTTATCGTTTAAGGTTTATGACTTAATTTTTATTTTTTAGCATTTAGGGTTTAGGATTTCGAGTTTAGGGTTTAGGATTTATAGTTTAAGGTTTATGGTTTAGGTTCTATTATTTAGGGTTTAGGGTTTAGGGTTTAGTGGTTAGATTTTAACGTTTAGATTTTTTGGTTTAGGGTTTAGGTCTCAATGTTTGAGGTTTAGGGCTAAGGGATTACAATTTAGGGCATAGTGTTTAGGGTTTGGGGTTTGGGGTTTATGATTTAGGGCTAAAGGTTTAGGGTTGACGGGGTTTATGAATAATGGTTTATTTTTTATGGTTTAGGTTTTAGGGTTTAAGCTTTAGGGTTTCAATTTTAGGGTTTATTGTTTAGTATTTATGGTTTATGGTTTACGGTTTAGGGTTTAGTGTTTGGTTTAGTGCTAAAGCTTTAGGGTTTACGCTTAGGTCTAGGGTCTAAGGATTTGTATTTAGGGTTTAGGTCTTAGGGTTTAATGTTTAGGGATAAAGGTTTATGGTTTATGGCATTTATGATTCAAGGTTTATATTTTAGGGTTTAGGGTTTATGGTTTCAACTATAATGTTTAGGGTTTAGGGTTTATGGTTTATGGTTTAGGGTTTAGGGTTTAGGGTTTAATATTTAGGGTTTAGGGTTTAGGGTTGACTATTTAGGGTTTAGGGTTTAGGTCACATGGTTTAATTTTAAGGATGAAGGGATTACTGTTTAGGGATTAGAGTTTAGTGTTTATTTTTATGGTTGAGGGCTAAAGGTTTAGGGTTTATGGGCTTTACGATTCAAGGTTTAGTTTTAAGGGTTTAGGGTTTAGGATTTAGGGATTGGTGTTTATGGTTTAGGGTTTAGGGTTTTGACTTTAAGTTTTATAATTTAGGGTTTAGGTATTTAGGTCTTAGGGTTTAAGGTTTTGAGCTAAATTATTACAGCCTTAAGGCATAGTGTTTAGGGTTTAGGGTTTATGGTTTAGGCTAAAGGTTTAGGGTGTATGGGGTTTAGGGTTTAGGGTTTATGGTTTATGGGGTTTATGATTCAAGGTTTATTTTTAGGGTTTAGGGTTTAGGGTTTCAATTATAGGGTTTAGTGTATATGATTTATGGTTTATGGTTTACGGTTTAGGGTTTAGGTTTTAGGTTTTAAGGTTTAGGGTTTAAGTTTTATTTTTTAGTGTTTAGGGTTCATGGTTTAGGTCTAAAGGGTTTAGCGTTTATGGTTTATGGGGTTTATGATTTAAGGTTTAGTTTTTAGGTTTTAGGGTTTCAAGTTTCATTTTTAGAGTCTAGGATTATGCTTTATGGTTTATGGTTTAGGGTTTAATATTTAGGGTTTATGGTTTTGGGTTTACTTCTAAAGGTTTAGGGTTTAGGAGTTAGGAGTTGTTAGGATTTAGGTTTTAGGGTGAAGGGATTACAACTTAGGGCCTAGGGTTTAGGGTTTATGGTTTAGAGTTTATGATTTAGGGTTAAAGGTTAATGGTTAATGGGGTTTACGATTCAAGGTTTAGTTTTTGGGTTTAGGGTTTAGGTTTGAGTTATTGTTTAGGGTTTAGGATGTATGGTTTTTATTTTATAGTTATGGGTTTAATATTTAAGGTTTATGGTTTAGGGTTTAGTGCTCAGGGTTTAGGGTTTAGAGTTTAGGGTTTTAGGTTTAGGGTTAATGGTGTAGGGTTTAGGACTTAGGGTTTAAGGTTTAGGTCACGGGTTTTAAGGTTTCGTGCTAAGGGATTAGGGTTTAGGATTTAAGGTTTAGGGCTAAAAGTTAAGGGTTTATGGTGTTTACAATTCAAATTTTAGTTTTAATGGTTTAGGGTTTAGGGTTTATGTCTCAAGATTTAAGGTTTAGGGCTAAGGGATTACATTTCATGGCTTAGGGTTTAGGATTTAGGGTTTAAGGTTTCAAGTTTAGGTTTAAGATTTATGGTTTAAGGTTTAGGGTTTATGGTTTATGGTAGAATGCTTAGGGTTTAGGGTTTAGGTTTTAGGGTTTGCGTCTCGGGGTTTAAGTTTTAGTATGAAGGGATTGTAGTTTAGGGATTAGGGATTAGGGTTTAGGGTTTAGTTTTTAGGGTTTAGGGTTTAGGATTTATTGTCTATGGTTTATAGTTTAAGGTTTAATAAAGAGGGGTTAGGGTTAAGGCTTTAGCATTTAGGATTTACATCTCATGGTTTAAGGTTTAGCGCTAAGGGATTGAAGTTTAGGGTTTAGGGTTTAGCGTTTATGGTTTATGGTTTAGGGCTAAAGGATTAGTTTTTACGGGGTTTACAATTCAAGGTTTAGTTTTTAGGGTTTCGAGTTAAGGGTTTAGGGTTTAGGATTTATTGTTTATGGTTTAGGGTTTAGGGTTTATGGTTCGTAGTTTAGGGTTTATGGTTTAGGATTTAGGGTTTAAGGTTTAGGGTTTCTGTGCTCCGGGTTTAAAGTTTAAGACTAAGGGATTACAATTTAGAGTTTAGGGTTTAGGGTTTAAGGTTTAGGGTTTAGGTTTATGGTTTAGGGCTAAGGGTTTAGGGTTTATGGGGTTTATAGTTCAAGGTTTAGTTTTTAGGGTTTATGGTTTAGGGTTTAGTATTTAGGGTTTAGTGTTTAGGCTTTCGAGTTTAGGGTTTATCGCTTAGGATTTATGGTTTTGCGTTTAGGATTTAGTATTTAGGATCTAGGTTTTAGGGTTTAGTGTTTAGGGTTTAGAGTTTTGAGATTAGGGTTTAGGGTTTAGGATTTATGGTTATGTTTTATGGTTTAGGGTTTAATATTTAGGGTTTAGGTTTTAAGGTTTAGTCTTTGAGAGTTTAGGGTTTTGGTTTTAGGGTTTAGTGTTTAGGGTTTAGGTCCCAAGGTTTATGGTTTAGGGATAAATTTTTAGGGTTTATGGGGTTTACAATTCAAGGTTTAGTTTTTAGGGTTTAGGGTTCAGTGTTTAGGGTTTAGGATTTATGGTTTATGGATTATGGTTTAGGGTTTAATATTTTAGGTTTAGGGTTTAGGGTTTACTTCTTAGGGTTTAGGGTTTAGGGTTTAGATCTGAGGGTTTAAAGTTTTGGGCTAATGGATTACAGTTTAGGGCTTGGGGTTTAGTGTTTAGGGTATAGTGTTTAGGGTTTATGGAATAGGGTTTACGGTTTACGGTTTAGTTTATATGGGGTTTATGATTCAATTTTTTTAGGTTTAGGGATTAGGGTTTAGAGTTTATGGTTTTGACTTTATAGTTTAGGGTTTGATATTTAGGGTTTAGGGTTTAGGGTTTAGGGTTTAGTTCTCAAGGTTTAGCGTTTATCGTTTAGGGTTTACTGACTAATCGATTACATTTTAGGTGTTAGGGTTTAGGGTTTAGTGTGTATATTTTAGGGTTTATGGTTTAGGGATAAAGGTTTAGGGTTTATGGGGTTCATGATTCAAGGTTTAGTCTTTAGGTTTTAGTTTTTAGGGTTTATGGTTTATGGTTTTATTTTTAGGGTTTATGGTTTAGGGCTAAAGGTATAGGGTTGATCGGGTTTGCGATTCAAGGTTTAGTTTTTAGGGTTTAGGGTTTAAGTTTTAGAGTTTAGGGTTTAGGGCTTTTGAGTTTATTGTTTAGGGTTTAGGATTTATAGTTTATGGTTTACGATTTAGGGATTAATATTAAGGGTTTAGGGTTTAGGGTTTAATGCTCGGATTTAGAGTCTAGGGTTTAGGGTTTAGTGTTTATGGTTTTGAGTTTAGGGTTTAGGGATTAGTATTTATGGTTTATGATTTAGGCTTTAATATTTAGGGTTTAGGGTTTAGTGCTTTGGGTTTATGGTTTAGGGTCTAGTGTTTAGGGATTAGGTCTCAGGGTTTAATATTTAGGGCTAAAGGTTGAGGGTTTATGAGATTTACATTTAAAGTTTTATTTTTTAGAGTTAAGGGTTTAGGGTTAAGGGTTTAGGGTTTTGAGTTAAGTGTTTAGGGTTCAGCATTTATAGTTTATGATTTACTTTGTAGGGTTTAATTGTTAGGGTTTATGGTTTAGGTTTTTAACCCAGGCTTTAGGGTTTAGGGTTAGTCTTTAGGGTTTAGGTCTTAGTTTTTAAGGTTTAAGGCTAAGGGATTATAGTTTATGGCTTAGGATATTGGGTTTAGGGTTTAGGCCTTAGGGCTTAGGGTTTAGGGTTTAGAGTTTAGTGCTAAAGATTTAGGGTTTATGGGATTTAAAATTCAAGGTTTAGTTTTTAGGGTTTAGGATTTAGGGTTTAGGGTTTAGGGTTTAAGGTGGATTATATTTTAGGGCTTAGTGTTTAGGGTTCAAGGTATAGGGTATAGGGTTTATGGTTTAGGGCTAAAGGTTCAGGGTTTATGGGGTTTACAATTCAAGGATTATTTTTAGGGTGTAGGGTTTAGGGTTTCAAATTTAGGGATTGGGGTTTATGGTTTATGGCTTATGGAAAATGGTCTAATATGTAGAGTTTAGGGTTTAGTGCTTAGGGTTTAGGGTTTAGGGTTGAGGGTTTATGGTTTAGGGATTATGGTTTATGGTTTATGGGGCTTATGATTCAAGGTTTACTTTTTAGTTTTTAGGTTCGGGGTTTAGTGTTTAGGTTTTAAGGTTTTGAGTTTAGGGTTTAGGTTTTAGGATTTATGGTTTATGGTTTGGAGTTTAGGGTTTAATATTTAGGGTTTAGGGTTTTAGGTTTAGGATTTAGGGTTTAGGGTTTAGTATTTAAGGTTTAGAGATAAGGGATTATAGTTTAGGGCTTAGGGTTTAGGGTTTAGGGTTTATGGTTTAGGGCCAAAGGTCCAGGGTTTATAGGGTTTACGAGTCAAGGTTTATTTTTAGGGTTGATGGTTTATAGTTTATGGTTTAGTGTTTTAATTTTATGGTTTAGGGTTTATGGTTTATGGTTTATGGTTTAGGGTTTAGGGTTAAATATTTAGGTTATAGGGTATAGGGTTTAGGCTTTAGTGCTCAAGGTTTAGGTTTTAGAGTTTTGGATTTAGGGTTTAGGGTTTAGGGCTAAGGCATTACAATTTAGGGCTTAGGATTTAGGGTTTACGGTTTATGGTTTAGGTCTCGTGGGTTAAAGGTTTAGGGCTAAGGCATTACAATTTAGGGCTTAGGGTTTAGGGTTTAGGGTTTATGGTTTAGGGATAAAATTTTATGGTTTATGGGGTTTATGTTTCAAGGTTTAGTTTTTAGTGTTTAGGGTTTAGTGCTTGGAATTTAGGGTTTTGAGTTTAGGATTTAGGGTTTAGGAGTTTTGGTTTATGGCTTAGGTTTTTAGGTTTAATATTTAAGGTTTAGGGTTTAGTGCTCATGGTTTAGGGTTTAGGTCTCAGTGTTTAAGGTTTATGGCTATGGGAATATAGTTTGGGGCTTAGGTTCGGGGTTTAGGGTTTAGGGATTAGGTTTTAGATCTCGGGGTTTAAGGTTTAGGTTTAAGGTATTACATTTTATGGCTTAATGTTTAGGGTTTAGGGTTTAGGGTTTAGATTTTCAATTTTTGATTTAGGGTTTAGTATTTATGGTTTATGGTTTACGTTTTAGAGTTTAATATTTAGTGTTTAGTGTTTTAGGGTTTTAGGTTTAGGGTTTAAGCTTTAGGACTAAGGGATTATAGTTTAGGATTAGGGTTTAGATTTTATGTTTTAGGGCTAAAGGTTTAGGGTTAATGGTTTATGGTTAACGGTTTAGGGTTTAGGGTTTTGAGTTTATGGATTAGGGTTTATGGGCTTTACGATTCAAGTTTCAGTTTTTATAGTTTATGATTTAGGGTTTAGGGTTTAGGGTTTACGTCTTAGGGTTTAAGGTTTAGGGCTAAGCGATTATATTTAAGGGTTTAGGGTTTAGGATTTATGGTTTATGGTTTAAGGTTTAATATTGAAGATTTAGGGTTTAGGGTTTAAGGTTTAGGTATTATGGTTTAGGGTTTAGGGTTTAGGTTTTAGGGTTTAAGGTTATTTCTAAGGGATTACGCCTTAGGGTTCATGTTTTAGGGTTTATTGTTTAGTGTTTAGGAACAAAGTTTTAGGGTTTATGGGGTTTACGATTCAAGGTTTAGTTTTTAGGGTTTAGGGTTTATGGTTTAGGGTTTTGACTTTAGTGTTGGGGGCACGGATTTATGGTTTACAAGTTACGGTTTAGGGTTTTGGGTTAGGGTTTATGGTTTGGGTATAAAGGTTTAGGGTTTATGGTATTATGAGTCAAGGTTTAGCTTTTAGGGTTTATGGTTTAGGTTTTAGGGCCTTTAGGGTTTAGGTTTTAGAGTTTGAAGCCTAGGTTTTAGGGTTTAGGATTTATGGTTTATGGTTTATAGCCTTAGGGTTTACGGTTTATGGTTTAGGGTTTAGGGTTAAGGGTTTAGATTTTAGGGTTTAGCATTTAGGGTTTAGAGTTTAGGGTTTATGGTGTAAGGATAAATGTTTAGGGTTAATGGAGTTTAAGGTTTAGGGTTTAGGATTTATGGTTTATTGTTTACGGTTTAAGGTTTAATATTTAGGAATAGGGTTGTGGGTTTTGAGTTTAGGGTTTAAGGTTTAGGATTTATTGTTTATGGTTTATAGTTTAGGGTTTAGGGTTTAGGGTTTAATGTTTAGGGATAAGTGATTACAACTTAGGGGTTAGGGTTTAGTGTTTTGGGTTTATGGTTTAGGGCTAAAGGTTTAGGGATGATGGGGTTTACGATTATCCAAGGTTTAGTTTTTAGGTTTCAGGCTTTAGGGTTTAGTGATTGGCTATTTGAGTTTAGGGTTTAGGGTTTAAAGTGTATGGTTTATGGTTTATGGTTTCAGGTTTAATATTTAAGGTTTAGGGTTTGGGGTTTAGTGTGCATAGTTTAGGGATTATGGTTTAGGGTTTAGGTCTCTCGGTTTAATGTCTAGCTCTTATGGTTTAATATTTAGGGATAAGGGATTAGTGTTTAGGGTTTAGGGTTTAGGGCTAAGGTTTAGGATTTATGGGGTTTACAATTTAAGTTTTAATTTTTATGGTTTAGGGTTTAGGTTTACATCTTAGGGTTTAAGGTTTAGGGATAAGAGATTACATTTTAGGGCTTATTGTTTAGGGTATATGGTATAGGGTTTAGGGTTTTGAGTTTAGGGTTTAGGATTTATGGTTTACAGTTTAGGTTTTAATTTTTAGGATTTAGAGTTTACGGTTGAGAAATTAGGGTTTAGGGTTTAGGGTTTAGGTCTCGTGGTTTAAGGTTTAGGAAGAAGGGATTATAGTTCGTGATAAGGGTTTAAGGTTTAGGATGAAGGGATTATAGTTCAGGGATAAGGGTTTAGGGTATAGGATTAGGGGTTAGGGTTTAGGGTTTATGGTTTATGGTTTAGGGCAAAAGGTTTTGGGTTTATGGCATTAACAACTTAAGGTTTTGTTTTTAGGTTTTAGGGTTTAGGGTTTTGCTTTTGAGTTTATGGTTTAGGGTTTAGGATTTATGGTTTATGGTTTACATTTTAGGGTTAATACTTAGGTTTTATTGTTTAGGTTTAGTGCTCATGGTTTAGGGTTTAGGATTTAGGTTTTAGGGTTTTACTTAGGATAAAGGTTTAGGGTTTATGGGATTTACAATTTAAGGCTTACTTTTTAATGTTTAGGGTTTAGGAGTTTAGGTTTGAAGTTTATTGTTTAGGGCCAAAGGTTTAGGGTTTATGGGTTTTACGATACAAGGTTTAGTTTTTAGGGTTTAGGTTTTAGGGTTCCCGAGTATAGGGTTTAGGGTTTATGGTTTATGGTTTATGGTTTATGGTTTAATATTTAGGAATAGGGTTTAGGGTTTAGGCCTTTGAGTTTAATGTTTAGGTTTTAGATTTTATGGTTTAGGATTTATAGTTTAGGGTTTAATATTTAGGGTTTAGGGTTTAGTTCTCGGGATTTAGGGTTTAGGGTTTACGGTTTGAGGTTTAAGGCTAAGGGATTATAGCTTAGGGCTTAGGGTTTAGGGTTTAGGATTTGTTTTTTAGGTTAAAGGTTTAAGGTTGATGGGGTTTACAATTCAAGGTTTAGTTTTTATTGTTTATGATTCTTGGTTTAGGGTTTAGGGTTTAGGATGTATTGTTTATGGTTTATGGTTTTGGGTTTAATATTTATGGTTTATGGTTTAGCATTTGTGGTTTATGCTTTAGGGATAAAGGTTTAGGGTTGATGGGGTTTACGATTCGGTGGTTTAGTTTTTATGGTTAAAGGATTACAATTTAGGGCTTAGGGTTATAGGGTTTAGGGTTTATAGTTTAGGGCCAAAGGTTTAGATTTTATGGGGTTTATGATCCAAGGTTTAGTTTTTAGGGGTTAGGTATTAGGGCTTCAAATTTAGGGTTTAGGGTTTAGGATTTATAGTTTATGGTTTAGGGTTTATGGTTTCATATTTTGGATATAGGGTATTGTGTTTAGGATTTATGTTTTAGGGTTTATGGGGTTTATGATTCAAGGTTTTATTTTTAGGGTTTAGGGTTTAGGGTTTAGGGTTTTGAGTTTAGGGTTTAGGGTTTGGATTTATTTTTTATGGTTTACGATTTGGGCCTAATATTTAAGGTTTAGGGTTTAGGGTTTAGTACCGGGGTTTAGGGTTTAGGGTTTAGGATTTACCGTTTAGGGTTTAGGTTGTAAGTTTTAAGGATTAGGGCCTAGGGATTATAGTTCAAGATTTAGTGTTTAGGGTTTAGGGTTTATGATTTATTGTTTAGTGATAAAGGTTTAGGGTTTAGGGTTTAGGGTTTTGAGTATAGGGTTTAGGGTTTATAATTTAGGGTTTATGGTTTATGGTTAAGGGTTTAATGTTTAGGATTTAGGTTTTAGGGTTTAGGTCTAAGGGTTTAAATGGATTATAATATAGGGCTTAGGGTTTAGGGTTTAGGGTTTATCATTTAAGGTTTATGACTTAATTTTTATTTTTAGCATTTAGGGTTTAGGATTTGAGTTTAGGGTTTAGGATTTATAGTTTAAGGTTTATGGTTTAGGTTCTATTATTTAGGGTTTAGGGTTTAGGGTTTAGTGGTTATATTTTAACGTTTAGATTTTTTGGTTTAGGGTTTAGGTCTCAATGTTTGAGGTTTAGGGCTAAGGGATTACAATTTAGGGCATAGTGTTTAGGGTTTAGGGTTTGGGGTTTATGATTTAGGGCTAAAGGTTTAGGGTTGACGGGGTTTATGAATAATGGTTTATTTTTTATGGTTTAGGTTTTAGGGTTTAAGCTTTAGGGTTTCAATTTTAGGGTTTATGGTTTAGTATTTATGGTTTATGGTTTATGGTTTAGGGTTTAGTGTTTGGTTTAGTGCTAAAGCTTTAGGGTTTACATTTTAGGTCTAGAGTTTAGGGATTTGTATTTAGGGTTTAGGTCTTAGGGTTTAATGTTTAGGGATAAAGGTTTACGGTTTATGGAATTTATGATTGAAGGTTTATATTTTAGGGTTTAGGGTTTATGGTTTCAACTATAATGTTTAGGGTTTAGGGTTTATGGTTTATGGTTTATGGTTTAGGGTTTAGGGTTTAATATTTAGGGTTTAGGGTTTAGGGTTGACTATTTAGGGTTTAGGGTTTAGGTCACATGGTTTAATTTTAAGGATGAAGGGATTACTGTTTAGGAATTAGAGTTTAGGGTTTATTTTTTATGGTTGAGGGCTAAAGGTTTAGGGTTTATGGGCTTTACGATTCAAGGTTTAGTTTTAAGGGTTTAGGGTTTAGGATTCAGGGTTTGGTGTTTATGGTTTAGGGTTTAGGGATTTGACTTTAAGTTTTATAATTTAGGGTTTAGGGATTTAGGTCTTAGGGTTTAAGGTTTTGAGCTAAATTATTACGCTTTAAGGCATAGGGTTTAGGTTTAGGGTTTATGTTTTAGGCTAAAGGTTTAGGGTGTATGGGGTTTAGGGTTTAAGGTTTATGGTTTATGGGGTTTATGATTCAAGGTTTAGTTTTTAGTTTTTAGGGTTTAGGGTTTCAATTATAGGGTTTAGTGTATATGCTTTATGGTTTATGGTTTATGGTTTACGGTTTAGGGTTTAGGTTTTAGGTTTTAGGTTTTAAGGTTTAGGGTTTAAGTTTTATTTTTAGTGTTTAGGGTTCATGGTTTAGGTCTAAAGGGTTTAGCATTTATGGTTTATGGGGTTTATGATTTAAGGTTTAGTTTTTAGGTTTTAGGGTTTCAAGTTTCGTTTTTAGAGTTTAGGATTATGCTTTATGGTTTATGGTTTAGGGTTTAATATTTAGGGTTTAGGGTTTTGGGTTTACTTCTAAAGGTTTAGGGTTTAGGAGTTAGGAGTTGTTAGGATTTAGGGTTTAGTGTGAAGGGATTACAACTTAGGGCCTAGGGTTTAGGGTTTATGGTTTAGGGTTTATGATTTAGGGTTAAAGGTTAATGGTTAATGGGGTTTACGATTCAAGGTTTAGTTTTTGGGTTTAGGGTTTAGGTTTGAGTTATTGTTTAGGGTTTAGGATGTATGGTTTTTATTTTATAGTTATGGGTTTAATATTTAAGGTTTATGGTTTAGGGTTTAGTGCTCAGGGTTTAGGGTTTAGGGTTTAGGGTTTTAGGTTTAGGGTTAAGGGTGTAGGGTTTAGGACTTAGGGTTTAAGGTTTAGGTCACGGTTTTAAGGTTTCAGCTAAGGGATTAGGGTTTAGGATTTAAGGTTTAGGGCTAAAAGTTAAGGGTTTATGGTGTTTACAATTCAAATTTTAGTTTTAATGGTTTAGGGTTTAGGGTTTATGTCTCAAGGTTTAAGGTTTAGGGCTAAGGGATTACATTTCATGGCTTAGGGTTTAGGATTTAGGGTTTAAGGTTTCAAGTTTAGGGTTTAAGATTTATGGTTTAAGGTTTAGGGTTTATGGTTTATGGTAGAATGCTTAGGGTTTAGGGTTTAGTTTTTAGGGTTTAGGGTTTAGGATTTATTGTCTATGGTTTATAGTTTAGGGTTTAATAAATAGGGGTTAGGGTTAAGGATTTAGCATTTAGGATTTACATCTAATGGTTTAAGGTTTAGCTAAGGGATTGAAGTTTAGGGTTTAGGGTTTAGCGTTTATGGTTTATGGTTTAGGGCTAAAGGATTAGTTTTTATGGGGTTTACAATTCAAGGTTTAGTTTTTAGGGTTTCGAGTTAAGGGTTTAGGGTTTAGGATTTATTGTTTATGGTTTAGGGTTTAGGGTTTATGGTTCAGATTTTAGGGTTTCGGTTTAGGATTTAGGGTTTAAGGTTTAGGGTTTCAGGCTCGGGGTTTAAAGTTTAAGACTAAGGGATTACGATTTAGAGTTTAGGGTTTATGGTTTAAGGTTTAGGGTTTAGGTTTATGGTTTAGGGCTAAGGGTTTAGGGTTTATGGGGTTTATAGTTCAAGGTTTAGTTTTTAGGGTTTAGTATTTAGGGTTTAGTGTTTAGGCTTTCGAGTTTAGGGTTTATCGTTTAGGATTTATGGTTTTGGGTTTAGTGTTTAGTATTTAGGATCTAGGTTTTAGGGTTTAGTGTTTAGGGTTTAGAGTTTTGAGATTAGGGTTTAGGGTTTAGGATTTATGGTTATGTTTTATGGTTTAGGGTTTACTATTTAGGGTTTAGGTTTTAAGGTTTAGTGCCGAGAGTTTAGGGTTTTGGTTTTAGGGTTTAGTGTTTAGGGTTTAGGTCCCAAGGTTTATTGTTTAGGGCTAAATTTTTAGGGTTTATGGGGTTTACAATTCAAGGTTTAGTTTTTAGGGTTTAGGGTTCAGTGTTTAGGGTTTAGGATTTATGGTTTATGGATTATGGTTTAGGGTTTAATATTTTAGGTTTAGGATTTAGGGTTTACGTCTTAGGGTTTAGGGTTTAGGGTTTAGATTTGAGGGTTTAAAGTTTTGGGCTAATGAATTACAGCTTTAGGGCTTGGGGTTTAGTGTTTAGGGTATAGTGTTTAGGGTTTATGGAATAGGGTTTAGGGTTTACTGGTTTAGTTTATATGGGGTTTATGATTCAATTTTTTTAGGTTTAGGGATTAGGGTTTAGAGTTTATGGTTTTGACTTTATAGTTTAGGGTTTGATATTTAGGGTTTAGGGTTTAGTTCTCAAGGTTTAGCGTTTATGGTTTAGGGTTTCATGACTAATCGATTAGATTTTAGGTGTTAGGGTTTAGGTTTAGTGTGTATATTTTAGGGTTTATGGTTTAGGGATAAAGGTTTAGGGTTTATGGGGTTCACGATTCAAGGTTTAGTCTTTAGGTTTTAATTTTTAGGGTTTATGGTTTATGGTTTTTGTTTTAGGGTTTATGGTTTAGGGCTAAAGGTATAGGGTTGATCGGGTTTGCGATTCAAGGTTTAGTTTTTAGGGTTTAGGGTTTAAGTTTTAGGGTTTAGGGTTTAGGGCTTTTGAGTTTATTGTTTAGGGTTTAGGATTTATAGTTTATGGTTTACGGTTTAGGGATTAATATTAAGTGTTTTACGGTTTAGGGTTTAATGCTCGGATTTAGAGTCTAGGGTTTAGGGTTTAGTGTTTATGGTTTTGAATTTAGGGTTTAGCTTTTAGTATTTATGTTTTATGGTTTATGATTTAGGCTTTAATATTTAGGGTTTAGGGTTTAGTGCTCTGGGTTTATGGTTTAGGGTCTAGTATTTAGGGATTAGGTCTCGTGGTTTAATATTTAGGGCTAAAGGTTGAGGGTTTATGAGGTTTACATTTAAAGTTTTATTTTTTAGAGTTAAGGGTTTAGGGTTTTGAGTTCAGTGTTTAGGGTTCAACATTTATAGTTTATGGTTTACTTTGTAGGGTTTAATTGTTAGGGTTTATGGTTTAGGTTTTTTAACCCAGGCTTTAGGGTTTAGGGTTAGTCTTTAGGGTTTAGGTCTCGGTGTTTAAGGTTTAAGGCTAAGGGATTATAGTTTATGGCTTAGGATATTGGGTTTAGGGTTTAGGCCTTAGGGCTTAGGGTTTAGGGTTTAGGGTTTAGGGTTTAGTGCTAAAGATTTAGGGTTTATGGGATTTAAAATTCAAGGTTTAGTTTTTAGGGTTTAGGATTTAGGGTTTAGGGTTTAGGGTTTAGGGTTTAGGGTTTAAGGTGGATTATATTTTAGGGCTTAGTGTTTAGGGTTCAAGGTATAGGGTATAGGGTTTATGGTTTAGGGCTAAAGGTTCAGGGTTTATGGGGTTTACAATTCAAGGATTATTTTTAGGTGTAGGGTTTAGGGTTTCAAATTTAGGGATTGGGGTTTATGGTTTATGGCTTATGGAAAATGGTCTAATATGTAGAGTTTAGGGTTTAGTGCTTAGGGTTTAGGGTTTAGGGTTGAGGGTTTATGGTTTAGGGCTTATGGTTTATGGTTTATGGGGCTTATGATTCAAGGTTTACTTTTTAGTTTTTAGGGTTCGTGGGTTTAGTGTTTAGGTTTTAAGGTTTTGAGTTTAGGGTTTAGGTTTTAGGATTTATGGTTTATGGTTTAGAGTTTAGGGTTTAATATTTAGGCCTTAGGGTTTTAGGTTTAGGATTTAGGGTTTAGGGTTTAGTATTTAAGGTTTAGAGATAAGGGATTATAGTTTAGGGCTTAGGGTTTAGGGTTTAGGGTTTATGGTTTAGGGCTAAAGGTTTAGGGTTTATAGGGTTTACGACTCAAGGTTTAGTTTTTAGGGTTGATGGTTTATAGTTTATGGTTTAGTGTTTTAATTTTAGGGTTTAGGGTTTATGGTTTATTGTTTAGGGTTTAGGGTTTAGGTCTCGTGGTTGAAGGTTTAGGGCTAAGGCATTACAATTTAGGGCTTAGGGTTTAGGGTTTACGGTTTAGGGTTTAGGTCTCAGGGTTAAAGGTTTAGGGCTAAGGCATTACAATTTAGGGCTTAGGGTTTAGGGTTTAGGGTTTATGGTTTAGGGATAAAATTTTATGGTTTACGGGGTTTATGTTTCAAGGTTTAGTTTTTAATGTTTAGGGTTTAGTGCTTGGAATTTAGGGTTTTGAGTTTAAGGTTTAGGGTTTAGGAGTTTTGGTTTATGGTTTAGGTTTTTAGGTTTAATATTTAAGGTTTAGGGTTTAGTGCTCGGGGTTTAGGGTTTAGGGTTTAGGTCTCGGTGTTTAAGGTTTATGGCTATGGGAATATAGTTTGGGGCTTAGGGTTTAGGGTTTAGGGATTAGGTTTTAGATCTCAGGGTTTAAGGTTTAGGTCTAAGGTATTACATTTTATGGCTTAATGTTTAGGGTTTAGGGTTTAGGGTTTAGATTTTCAATTTTTGGATTTAGGGTTTAGTATTTATGGTTTATGGTTTACGTTTTAGGTTTAATATTTAGTGTTTAGCATTTTAGGGTTTTAGGTTTAGGGTTTAAGCTTTAGGACTAAGGGATTATAGTTTAGGGATTAAGGTTTAGAGTTTATGTTTTTAGGGCTAAAGGTTTAGGGTTAATGGTTTATGGTTAACGGTTTAGGGTTTAGGGTTTTGAGTTTATGGATTAGGGTTTATGGGCTTTACGATTCAAGTTTCAGTTTTATAGTTTATGATTTAGGGTTTAGGGTTTAGGGTTTACGTCTCGGGGTTTAAGGTTTAGGGCTATGGGATTATATTTAAGGGTTTAGGGTTTAGGATTTATGGTTTATGGTTTAAGGTTTAATATTCGTGGTTTAGGGTTTAGGGTTTAAGGTTTAGGGATTATGTTTTAGGGTTTAGGGTTTAGGTTTTAGGGTTTAAGGTTTATGACCACGGGATTACGAGTTTAGGGTCCGTTTTAAGGTTTATTGTTTAGTGTTTAGGAACAAAGTTTTAGGGTTTATGGGGTTTACGATTGATCCGGTTTATTTTTTAGGGTTTAGGGTTTATGGTTTAGGGTTTTGAATTTAGTGTTGGGGGTAAGGATTTATGGTTTCAAGTTACGGTTTAGGGTTTTGGGTTTAGGGTTTATGGTTTGGGTATAAAGGTTTAGGGTTTATGGTATTTATGATTCAAGGTTTAGCTTTTAGGGTTTATGGTTTAGGGTTTAGGGTTTAGGTTTTAGGGTTTCAAGTTTAGGTTTTAGGGTTTAGGATTTATGGTTTATGGTTTACAGTTTAGGGTTTAGGGTTTATGGTTTAGGGTTTAGGGTTAAGGGTTTAGATTTTAGGGTTTAGCATTTAGGGTTTAGAGTTTAGGGTTTATGGTGTAAGGATAAATGTTTAGGGTTAATAGAGTTTAAGGTTTAGGGTTTAGGATTTATGGTTTATTGTTTACGGTTTAAGGTTTAATATTTAGGAATAGGGTTGTGGGTTTGAGTTTAGGGTTTAAGGTTTAGGATTTATTGTTTATGGTTTATAGTTTAGGGTTTAGGGTTTAGGGTTTAATGTTTAGGGATAAGTGATTACAACTTAGGGGTTAGGGTTTAGTGTTTTGGGTTTATGGTTTAGGGCTAAAGGTTTAGGGATGATGGGGTTTACGATTCAAGGTTTAGTTTTTAGGTTTTAGGCTTTAGGGCTTAGTGATTGGCTATTTGAGTTTAGGGTTTAGGGTTTAAAGTATATGGTTTATGGTTTATGGTTTCAGGTTTAATATTTAAGGTTTAGGGTTTGGGGTTTAGTGTGCATAGTTTAGGGAATATGGTTTAGGGTTTAGGTCTCTCGGTTTAATGTCTAGCTCTTATGGTTTACTATTTAGGGATAAGGGATTAGTGTTTAGCTTTTAGGGTTTAGGGCTAAGGTTTAGGGTTTATGGGGTTTACAATTTAAGTTTTAATTTTTATGCTTTAGGGTTTAGGGTTTACATCTTAGGGTTTAAAGTTTAGGGATAAGAGATTACATTTTAGGGCTTATTGTTTAGGGTATATGGTATATGGTATAGGGTTTAGGGTTTTGAGTTTAGGGTTTGGGATTTATGGTTTACAGTTTAGGTTTTAATTTTTAGGGTTTAGAGTTTAGGGTTGAGAGCTTAGGGTTTAGGGTTTAGTGTTTAGGTCTTAGGGTTTAAGGTTTAGGATGAACGGATTATAGTTCGAGGATAAGGGTTTAAGGTTTAGGATGAAGGGATTATAGTTCAAGGATAACGGTTTAGGGTATAGGGATTAGGGGTTACGGTTTAGGGTTTATGGTTTATGGTTTAGGGCAAAAGGTTTTGGGTTTATGGCATTAACAACTTAAGGTTTTGTTTTTAGGTTTTAGGGTTTAGGGTTTAGGGTTTTGGGTTTTGGGTTTTGAGTTTATGGTTTAGGGTTTAGGATTTATGGTTTATGGTTTACATTTTAGGGTTTAATACTTAGGTTTTATTGTTTAGGGTTTAGTGCTCATGGTTTAGGGTTTATGGTTTAGGGTTTAGGATTTAGGTTTTAGGGTTTTTACTTAGGATAAAGGTTTAAGGTTTATGGGATTTACAATTTAAGGCTTACTTTTTAATGTTTAGGGTTTAGAGTTTAGGGTTTGAAGTTTATTGTTTAGGGCTAAAGGTTTAGGGTTTATGGGTTTTACAATACAAGGTTTAGTTTTTAGGGTTTAGGTTTTAGGGTTTTGAGTATAGGGTTTATGGTTTATGGTTTATGGTTTATGGTTTATGGTTTATGGTTTAATATTTAGGGAATAGGGTTTAGGGTTTAGGGTTTTGAGTTTAATGTTTAGGTTTTAGATTTTATGGTTTAGGATTTATAGTTTAGGGTTTAATATTTAGGGTTTAGGGTTTAGTTCTCGTGGATTTAGGGTTTAGGGTTTACGGTTTAAGGTTTAAGGCTAAGGGATTATAGCTTAGGGCTTAGGGTTTAGGGTTTAGGATTTATTTTTAGGGTTAAAGGTTTAAGGTTGATGGGGTTTACAATTCAAGGTTTAGTTTTTATTGTTTATGATTCTTGGTTTAGGGTTTAGGGTTTAGGATGTATTGTTTATGGTTTATGGTTTTGGGTTTAATATTTATGGTTTATGGTTTAGCATTTGGGGTTTATGCTTTAGGGATAAAGGTTTAGGGTTGATGGGGTTTACGATTAAAGGTTTAGTTTTTATGGTTAAAGGATTACAATTTAGGGCTTAGGGTTTAGGGTTTGGGGTTTAGGGTTTATAGTTTAGGTCTAAAGGTTTAGATTTTATGGGGTTTATGATCCAAGGTTTAGTTTTTAGGGTTTAGGTTTTAGGGTTTCAAATTTAGGGTTTAGGGTTTAGGATTTATAGTTTATGGTTTAGGGTTTATGGTTTCATTTTTGGATATAGGGTATCGGGTTTAGGATTTATGTTTTAGGGTTTATGGGGTTTATGATTCAAGGTTTTATTTTTAGGGTTTAGGGTTTAGGGTTTTGAGTTTAGGGTTTAGGGTTTAGGATTTATTTTTTATGGTTTACGATTTCAGCTTAATATTTAAGGTTTAGGGTTTAGGGTTTAGTACTCGGGGTTTAGGGTTTAGGGTTTAGGATTTACCGTTTAGGGTTTAGGTTGTAAGCTTTAAGGATTAGGGCTAAGGGATTATAGTTCAAGATTTAGTGTTTAGGGTTTAGGGTTTATGATTTATTGTTTAGTGATAAAGGTTTAGGGTTTAGGGTTTGAGTATAGGGTTTAAGGTTTATAATTTAGGGTTTATGGTTTATGGTTAAGGGTTTAATGTTTAGGATTTAGGTTTTAGGCTTTAGGTCTAAGGGTTTAAATGGATTATAATATAGGGCTTAGGGTTTAGGGTTTAGGGTTTATCGTTTAAGGTTTATGACTTAATTTTTATTTTTAGCATTTAGGGTTTAGGATTTCGAGTTTAGGGTTTAGGATTTATAGTTTAAGGTTTATGGTTTAGGGTCTATTATTTAGGGTTTAGGGTTTAGTGGTTAGATTTTAACGTTTAGATTTTTGGTTTAGGGTTTAGGTCTCAAGGTTTGAGGTTTAGGGCTAAGGGATTACAATTTAGGGCATAGTGTTTAGGGTTTAGGGTTTGGGGTTTATGATTTAGGGCTAAAGGTTTAGGGTTGACGGGGTTTATGAATAATGGTTTATTTTTATGGTTTAGGGTTTAGGGTTTAAGCTTTAGGGTTTCAATTTTATGGTTTATGGTTTATGGTTTATGGTTTACGGTTTAGGGTTTAGTGTTTGGTTTAGTGCTAAAGCTTTAGGGTTTACACTTTAGGGTCTAGGGTTTAGGGATTTGTATTTAGGGTTTAGGTCTTAGGGTTTAATGTTTAGGGATAAAGGTTTATGGTTTATGGCATTTATGATTCAAGGTTTATATTTTAGGGTTTAGGGTTTATGGTTTCAACTATAAGGTTTAGGATTTAGGTTTTATGGTTTATGGTTTACTTTTTAGAGCTTAATTTTTAGGGTTTAGGGTTTAGGTTTATTTCCCGTGGTTTAGTGTTTACGGTTTAGGGTTTAGGTCTCAAGATTTAAGCTTTAGGGCTAAGGATTATAGTTTAGGGCTTAGGGTTAATGGTTTAGTGCTAAAGGTTTAGGTTTTATGGGTTTTATGATTCAAGGTTTAGTTTTTAGGGTTTAGGGTTTAGGGATTATGCTTTAAGGAGGATTATATATAAGGGATTAGGGTTTAGGGTTTAGGGTTTATGGTTTAGGGCTAAAGGTTTAGGGTTTATGGGGTTTCTGACAATTCATGGTTTACATTTTAGGGTTTAGGGTTTAGGATTTATGGTTTAGTGTTTAGGATTTAGGGTTTCTTGTTTAGGGTTTAGGTTTTAGGGTTTAGGGTTTAGGTCTCAAGGTTTATGGTTTATGGCTAAATGTTTAGGGTTTATGGGTTTTATGATTCAATGTTCATTTTTAATGGTTTAGGGTTTAGGGTTTATGTTATAGGGCTTAGGTCTCTGGGGTTTGAGGTTTAGGGCCAAGGGATTACATTTTTAGAGCTTAGGGTTTAGAGTTTAGGGTTTAAGGTTTAGGGTTTATGGTTTTGAATTTAGGGTTTAGGGTTTAGGATTTATGGTTTATGGTTTATGGTTTAGTGTTTAATATTTAGGGTTTAGGATTTATATTTTAGGGTTTAGGGTTTAGGGTTTAGGGTTTATGGTTTATGGATAAAGTTTAAGGGTTTATGGGGTTTACGATTCAAGGTTTAGTTTTAGGTTCTAGGATTTAGGGTTTATGGTTTAGACCGTAGTGTTTAGGTTTAAGGATTTATGGTTTACTCTTTAGGGTTTAGGGTTTATGGTTTAGGTCTAAAGGTTTAGGTTTTATAGGGTTTATGATTCAGGTTTACAATTTAGGGTTTAAGGTTTAGGGTTTAGGGTTTAAGTTTTACGGTTTCAAGTTTAGGGTTTTTGGTTTAGGATTTATAGTTTATGGTTTAGGGTTTAGGGTTTAGGGTTTAGTGTTTAGGGTTGTGAGTATAGGATTTATGGTTTACGGTTTAGGTCTCGGGGTTAAGGTTTAGGTTTAAGGGATTACAAGTTATGGCTTAGAGTTTAGGGTTTATGGTTTAGGGCTAAATGTTTAGGGTTTATGGAGTTTATGATTCAAGATTTTGTTTTTAGGGTTTAGGGTTTAGAGTTTAAGGTTTAAAGTTTAGGGTTTAGGGTTTTTAGGATTTATGGTTTTTGGTTTAGGGTTTAGGGTTTAATATTTAGGGAATATGGTATAGGGTTTAGGGTTTTAAGTTTAGGGTTTAGGGTTTAGGATTTATGGTTTATGGTTTATAGTTTAGGGTTTATGGTTTAGTTCTCGGGGTTTAGGGTTTAGGGTTTAGGGTTTAAGGTTTAGCACTAAGGGATTATAGCTTAGGGCTTATTTTTTTTAGGGTTTAGGGCTAAATTTTTAAGGTTGATGTGGTTTACTATTCAGGGTTTAGTTTTTATGGTTTATGGTTTAGGGTTTATTGTTTAGGGTTTCGGGTTTAGGGATTTGAGTTTAGGGTTTAGGATGTATGGTTTATGGTTTTGGGTTTTGGGTTTAATATTTATGGTTTAGTGTTTAGGGTTTAGTGCCTCGGGGTTTCGGGTTTAGGGTTTAGGGTTTAGGTCTCGGGGTTTAAGGTCTAGGTATCATTGTTTAAGGTTTATTGCTAAGGAATTAGGGCTTAGGGTTTAGAATTTAGGGTTTAGGGGTTAGGGTTTAGGTTTTATGGTGTTTATGATTTAAGGTTTAGTTTTTATGGTTTAGGGTTTAAGGTTTAGGGTTTACGTCTCGGGGTTTATGTTTTAGGGCTAATGGATTACATTTTAGGGCTTAGTGCTTAGGGTTAAGGGTTTAGCGTTTAAGGATTAGGGTTTAGGGTTTAGGTCTCGGGGTTTAAGTTTTAGGATGAAGCGAGTAGGGTTTATGGTATATAGGTTAGGGATTAGGGATTAGGGTTTATGGTTTAGGACTAAAGGTTTAGGGTTTATTGGATTTACAATTTAAGATTTAGTTTTTAGGGTTTAGGGTTTAGGGTTTCAAAATTAATGTTTATGGTTTAGGGTTTATGTTTAAGGGTTTAGGGTTTTGATTTTATGGTTTAGGGTTTAATATATAGGTTTTAGGGTTTAGTGCTAAGGGTTTTGGGTTTTGAGTTTAGGATTTAGTGTTTAGGGTTTTGGGTTTATGGATTAGGACTAAAGGTTTAGGGTTTATGGGGTTTATGATTCAAGGTTTATTTTTAGTGATTAGGGTTTAGGGTTTAGGTATCGGGTTTAAGGTTTAGGGCTAAGGGATTATAGTTTAGGGTTTAGGGTTTACTTGTTTGAATTTTATGGTTTAGGGCTAAAAGTTTAGGGTTTATGGGTTTTAGGGTTTGTGTTTTATGATTCAAGTTTTAATTTTTAGGGTTTAGGGTTTAGGTTTTAGGGTTTCGAGTAAAGGTTTTAGGGTTTATGCTTTATGGTTTATTTTTTAAGGTATAGGGTTTAATGTTTAGGATTTAGGTTTTTAGGGTTTAGGGTTTAGGGTTTAGGTCTCAAGTTTTAATGTGGATTACAGTTTAGGGCATAGGGCATAGGTTTTTAGGGTTTAGGGTTTAGGGTTTAGGGTTTCGAGTTTATGGGGTTTATGATTTAACATTTAGTTTTTTTAGGGTTTAGGGTTCGGGGTTTTGAGTTTAGGGTTTAGGATTTATATTTTAAGGTTTACAGTTTAGGGTTTACTATTTAGGGTTTTAGGTTTAGGGTTTAGGGTTTAGGTCTCTGAGTTTAAAGTTTAGGGCTAAGGGATTACATTTTAGGGCTTATAGTTTAGAGTTTAGGGTTTATGGTTTAGGGCTAAAGGTTTAGGGTTTATGGGGTTTATGATTCAATGTTTAGTTTTTATGGTTTATGGTTTAGGGTATAGGGTTTAAGGTTTTGAGTTTAGGGTTTAGGGTTTAGGATTTATTATTTATGGTTTAGGGTTTAGGGTTAAATATTTAGGGTTTAGGGTTTAGTACTTAGGGTTTAGGGTTTACGATTTAGGACTAAGGGATTACAGTTTAGTGTTTAGGATTTAGGATTTAGTATTTAGGGTTTGTAGTTTAAGGCTAAAGGTTTAGGGTTTATGGGGTTTACGATTTATCCAGGTTTATTTTTAGGGTTTAGGGTTTAGCGGTTAGGGTTTTGACTTTAGGGTTTAGGGTTTACGATTTATGGTTTACGGTTTACGGTTTACGATTGAGGGTTTAGGGTTTAGGGTTTGTAGCTTAGGGATAAGGTTTAGGGTTTACGGTGTTTATGATTTAAGGTTTACTTTTTAGTGTTTAGTGTTTAGGTTTTAGGGTTTAGGGTTTAGGTTTTCAATTTTAGGGTTTAGGGTTTATCATTTATGGTTTATGGCTTATAGTTTAGGGTTTATTATTTAGGGTTTAGGGTTTAGGATTTAATATTTAGGGTTTATGGTTTAAGGTTTAGGGTTTAGGGTAGAGTGCTTAGGGTTTAGGGTTTAAAGTTTAGTGTTTAGGTCTCGGGGTTTAAGTTTTAGTATGAAGGGATTGTAGTTTAGGGATTAGGGTTTAGGGTTTAGGGTTTAGTTTTTAGGGTTTATGGTTTAGGCTTAAGGTTTAGGGTTTATGGGGTTTATGATTCATGGTTTAGGGCTTAGGGTTTATGAGGTTTACAATTCGGGTTTAGTTTTTAGGGTTTAAGGTTTAGGGTTTAGGGTTTAGGTTTTAGGTTCCAAGTTTAGGGTTTTTGGTTTAGGATTTATAGTTTATGGTTTACGGTTTAGGGTTTAGGGTTGAGTGTTTAGGGTTGTGAGTATAGGATTTAGGGTTTAGGGTTTAGGTCTCGGGGTTTAAGGTTTAGGTTTAAGGGATTACAAGTTATGGCTTAAAGTTTAGGGTTTATGGTTTAGGGCTAAATGTTTATGGTTTATGGAGTTTACGATTCAAGATTTAGTTTTTAGGGTTTAGGGTTTAGAGTTTAAGGTTTAAAGTTTAGGGTTTAGGGTTTAGGATTTATGGTTTTGGTTTATGGTTTAGGGTTTAATATTTAGGAATAGGGTATAGGGTTTCGGCTTTTAAGTTTAGGGTTTAGGGTTTAGGATTTATGGTTTATGGTTTATAGTTTAGGGTTTAGGGTTTAGTTCTCATGGTTTAGGGTTTAGGGTTTAAGGTTTAGCACTAAGGGATTATAGCTTAGGGCTTATTTTTTAGGGTTTAGGATAAAGTTTTAAGTTTGATGGGGTTTATGATTCAAGGTTTAGTTTTTATGGTTTATGGTTTAGGGTTTATTGTTTAGGGTTTGGGTTTAGGGATTTGAGTTTAGGGTTTAGGATGTATGGTTTATGGTTTTGGGTTTTGGGTTTAATATTTATGGTTTAGAGTTTAGGGTTTAGTGCTCGGGGTTTCGGGTTTAGGGTTTAGGGTTTAGGTCTCGGGTTTAAGGTCTAGGTATCATTGTTTAAGGTTTATTGCTAAGGGATTAGGGCTTAGGGTGTTAGAATTTAGGGTTTAGGGGTTAGGGTTTAGGGTTTACGGTGTTTATGATTTAAGGTTTAGTTTTTATGGTTTAGGGTTTAAGTTTTAGGGCTAATGGATTACATTTTAGGGCTTAGTGCTTAGGGTTAAGGGTTTAGCGTTTAAGGATTAGGGTTTAGGGTTTAGGTCTCGGGGTTTAAGGTTTAGGATGAAGTGAGTAGGGTTTAGGGTATATAGGTTAGAGATTAGGGATTAGGGTTTATGGTTTAGGACTAAAGGTTTAGGGTTTATTGGATTTATAATTTAAGATTCGAGTTTTTAGGGTTTAGGGTTTAGGGTTTCAAAATTAAGGTTTATGGTTTAGGGTTTATGTTTAAGGTTTTAGGGTTTTGATTTTATGGTTTAGGATTTAATATATAGGTTTTAGGGTTTAGTGCTAAGGGTTTTGGGTTTCGGGTTTAGGATTTAGTGTTTAGGGTTTGGGTTTATGGATTAGGACTAAAGGTTTAGGGTTTATGGGGTTTATGATTCAAGGTTTATTTTTAGTGATTAGGGTTTAGGGTTTAGGGTTTATGGTTTAGGTATCGGGGTTTAAGGTTTACGGCTAAGGAATTATAGTTTAGGGTTTAGGGTTTAGTGTTTGAATTTTATGGTTTAGGGCTAAAGGTTTAGGGTTTATGGGTTTTAGGGTTTGTGTTTTATGATTCAAGGTTTAGCTTTTAGGGTTTTTAGGGTTTAGGGTTTAGGTTTTAGGGTTTTTAGTAAAGGTTTTAGGGTTTATGCTTTATGGTTTATTTTTTAAGGTATACGGTTTAATGTTTAGGATTTAGGGTTTTAGGGTTTAGGGTTTAGGTTTCAAGTTTTAATGTGGATTACGCTTTAGGGCATAGGGCATAGGGTTTAGGGTTTAGGTTTTATGGGGTTTATGATTTAACATTTAGTTTTTAGGGTTTAGGGTTCGGGGTTTTGAGTTTAGGGTTTAGGATTTATATTTTAAGGTTTACGGTTTAGGGTTTACTATTTAGGGTTTTAGGTTTAGGGTTTAGGGTTTAGGTCTCGAGTTTAAAGTTTAGGGCTAAGGGATTACATTTTAGGGCTTATAGTTTAGAGTTTAGAGTTTATGGTTTAGGGCTAAAGGTTTAGGGTTTATGGGGTTTACGATTCAATGTTTAGTTTTTATGGTTTATGGTTTAGGGTATAGGGTTTAAGGTTTTGAGTTTAGGGTTTAGGGTTTAGGATTTATGATTTATGGTTTAGGGTTTAGGGTTAAATATTTAGGGTTTAGGATTTAGTACTTAGGGTTTAGGGTTTACGATTTAGGACTAAGGGATTACGGTTTAGTGTTTAGGATTTAGGATTTAGTATTTAGGGATTGTAGTTTAAGGCTAAAGGTTTAGGGTTTATGGGGTTTACGATTCAAGGTTTATTTTTTAGGGTTTAGGGTTTACGATTTATAGTTTACGGTTGACGGTTTACAATTGAGGGTTTAGGGTTTAGGGTTTGTAGTTTAGGGCTAAAGGTTTAGGGTTTACGGTGTTTATGATTCAAGGTTTAATTTTTAGTGTTTATGTTTTAGGGTTTAGGGTTTAGGGTTTCAATTTTAGGGTTTAGGGTTTATCATTTATGGTTTATAGCTTACGATTTAGGGTTTATTATTTAGGGTTTAGGGTTTAGGTTTTAATATTTAGGGTTTATGGTTTAAGGTTTAGGGTTTAGGGTAGAGTGCTTAGGGTTTAGGGTTTAAGGTTTAGTGTTTAGGTCTCGGGGTTTAAGTTTTAGTATGAAGGGATTGTATTTTAGGGATTAGGGTTTAGTGTTTAGGGTTTAGTGTTTAGGGTTTAGGGTTTAGGCTTAATGTTTAGCGTTTATGGGGTTTATGATTCATGGTTTAGGGCTTAGGGTTTATGAGGTTTACAATTCAGGGTTTAGTTTTTAGGGTTTAGGGTTTAGGGTTTTGAGTTTAGGGTTTAGGATTTATGGTTTATGGTTTACGCTTTAGGGTTTATTGTTTAGGGTTTAGGCTTTAGAGTTTAGGGTTTACGTCTCATGGTTTAATTTTTAGGGCTAAGGGATTGAAGTTTAGGGATAGGTTTTAGGGTTTAGGGTTTATGGTTTAGGGCTAACGGATTAGGGTTTATGGGGTTTAAAATTCAAGGTTTAGATTTTAGGATTTAGGGTTTAGGGTTTGAGTTTAGGGTTTAGGGTTTAGGATTTATTGTTTATGGTTTTGTGTTTAGGGTTTAATATTAAGGTTTTAGCGTTTAGGGTTTAGGATTTAGGGTTTAAGGTTTAGGGTTTTGGTCTTAGGGTTTAATGTTTAAGGCTAAGGGATTACATTTTAGGGTTTACGGTTTAGGGTTTAGGGTTTATTTTTAGGTCTAAGGTTTTAGGGTTTATGGGATTTATAATTGAGGTTTATTTTTAGGGTTTAGGGTTTAGTGTTTAGGCTTTAAAGTTTAGGGTTTATCATTTAGGATTTAGGGTTTAGGGTTTAAGGTTTAGGATTTAGGATCTAGGGTTTAGGGTTTATGGTTTTCATATTAGGGTTTAGGGTTTAGGATTTATGTTTTATGTTTTATGTTTTATGGTTTACGGTTTAATATTTAGGGTTTAGGTTTTAAGGTTTAGTGCCAAGAATTTAGTGTTTTGGTTTTAGGCTTTAGGGTTTAGGGTTTAGGTCCCAAGGTTTAAGTATTAGGGCTAAGGGATTATGGTTTAGGGCTTAGGGCTTATGGTTTAGGGTTTATGGTTTATGGTTTAGGGTTAAATTTTTAGGGTTTATAGGGTTTATGATTAAAGGTTTAGTTTTTAGGGTTTAGGGTTCGGTGTTTAGGGTTTAGGATTTATGGTTTATGTATTATGGTTTTGGGTTTAATATTTTAGGTTTAGGGTTTGGGGTTCTAGGTATTAGAGTTTAGGGTTTAGATCTAAGGGTTTAAGGTTTTGGGCTAATGGATTATTGTTTAGGGCTTAGGGTTTAGGGTTTAGGGTTTAGTGTTTAGGGTTTATGGAATAGGGTTTATGGTTTATGGTTTACTTTATATGGGGTTTATGATTCAAGGTTTTTTTAGGTTGAGGGTTTAGGGTTTAGAGTTTAGGGTTTTGAATTTATAGTTTAGGGTTTAATATTTAGGGTTTAGAGTTTAGGGTTTAGTGCTAAAGGTTTAGGGTTTATGGTTTAGGGTTTACAACTAAGCGATTAGATTTTAGGGGTTAGGGTTTAGGGTTTAGTATGTAGATTTTAGGGTTTATGATTTATTGATAAAGGTTTAGGGTTTATGGGGTTTAGTATTCAAGGTTTAGTCTTTAGGTTTTTGTGTTTATGGTTTAGGTTTTAGGGTTTAGGGTTTAGGGTTTAAGGTGGATTACGGTTTAGGGCTTAGGGCTTAGGGTTTAGGGTTTATGGTTTAGGGCTAATTACATAGTGTTTATGGGGTTTAATGCTTAGGGTTTATGGTTTCATTCTTAGTGTTTAATCTTTAGGCCTAAGGGATTAAATTTTAGGGCTTAGGGTTTAGGGTTTAGGGTTTTTAAGTTTAGGGTTTAGGATTTATAGTTTATGGTTTAGGATTTAGGGTTTAATATTAAGGGTTTAGGGTTTAGGGTTTAGTGCTCAGGCTTTAGAGTCTAGGGTTTAGGGTTTAGTGTTTATGGTTTTGATTTTAGGCTTTAGGGATTAGGATTTATGGTTTAGGGTTTACGATTTAGGCTTTAATATTTAGGATTTAAGGTTTAGAGCTCTTGGTTTATGGTTTAGGGTCTAGTGTTTAGGCATTAGGTATGAGGTTTAATGTTTAGGGCTAAAGGTTGAGGTTTAGTTTTTAGAGTTAAGGGTTTAGGGTTAAGGGTTTAGGGTTTTGAGTTTAGTGTTTAGGGTTTAGGATTTATAGTTTATGGTTTAATTTTTAGGGTTTAATTATTAGGGTTTAGGGTTTAGGTTTTTTTATCCGGGCTTTAGGGTTTATGATTTAGGCTTTAGGGTTTAGGTATCGGTGTTTAAGGTTGAAGGGTAAGGGATTATAGTATAGGGCTTAGGATATTGGGTTTATGGTTTAGGGCTTAGGGTTTAGGGTTTAGGGTTTAGTGCAAAATATTTAGGGTTTATGGGATTTACAATTCAAGGTTTATTTTTAGGGTTTAGGATTTAGATTTTAGGGTTTAGGGTTTAAGGTGGATTATAATTTAGGGCTTAGTGTTAAGGGTTCAAGGTATAGGGTTTAGGGTTTAGGGTTTATGGGGTTTACAATTCAATGTTTATTTTTAGGGTGTAGGGTTTAGGGTTTCAAAGTTAGGGGTTGGGGTTTATGGTTTACGATTTAGGGTCTAATATGTAGAGTTTACTATTTAGTGCTAAGGTTTTAGGGTTTAGGGTTGAGTTTTTATGGTTTAGGGCTTACGGTTTAAGGTTTATAGGGCTTATGATTCAAGGTTTAGTTTTTGTTTTTAGGGTTTAGGGTTTAGTATTTAGGTTTTAATGTTTTGAGTTTAGGGTTTAGGGTTTAGGATTTATGGTTCATGGTTTACGGTTTAGGGTTTAATATTTAGGGTTTAGGGTTTTAGGTTTAGGATTTAGGGTTTAGGGTTTAGGATTTAAGGTTTAGGGCTAAGGAATTATAGTTTAGGGCTTAGGGTTTAGGGTTTAGGGCTAAACGCGTTTAGGGTTTATAGGGTTTACGACTCAAGGTTTAGTTTTTAGGGTTTATGGTTTAGGGTTTAGGGTTTAGTGTTTCAAGTTTAGGGTTTAGGATTTATGGTTTATGGTTTACGGTGTAGGGTTAAATATTTAGGTTATAGGGTATAGGGTTTGAAGTTTATGGTTTAGGGCTAAAGGTTTAGAGTTTATGGGTTTTAGGGTTTATGTGTTTTATGATTCAAGGTTTAGTTTTTACGGTTTAGGTTTTAGGGTTTCGAGTATAGGTTTTAGGGTTTATGCTTTATGCTTTATTTTTAAGGTTTAGGGTTTAATGTTTAGGATTTAGGGTTTTAGGGTTTAGGTCTCAAGTTTTAAGGTGGATTACGGTTTAGGGCATAGGACATAGGGTTTAGGGTTTAGGGTTTATGGGGTTTATGATTTAACATTTAGTTTTTAGGGTTTAGGGTTTAGTGTTTTGACTTTAGGGTTTAGGATTTATAGTTTAAGGTTTATGGTTTAGGGTTTACTTTAGCTTAGGGTTTTAGGTTTAGGGTTTAGGGTTTAGGTCTTAGAGTTTAAATTTTAGGGCTAAGGGATTACTATTTAGGGCTTACGGTTTAGAGTTTAGGGTTTATAGTTTAGGGCTAAGGTTTATGGTTTATGCGGTTTACGATTCAATGTTTAGTTTTTATGGTTTATGGTTTATGGTTTAGGGTTTAAGGTTTTGAGTTTAGGGTTTAGGGTTTAGGATTTATGATTTATGGTTTAGGGTTTAGGATTAAATATTTAGGGTTTAGGGTTTAGTACTTAGGGTTTAGGGTTTAGTGTTTAGGGTTTAGGGTTTAGGACTAAGGGATTACGGTTTAGTGTTTATGGTTTAGGATTTAGGATTTAGGGTTTGTAGTTTAAGGCTAAAGGTTTAGGGTTTATGGGGTTTACGATTCAAGGTTTATTTTTAGGGTTTAGGGTTTGGGGGTTAGTGTTTTGACTTTAGGGTTTAGGGTTAAGGGTTTATAGTTTAGGGCTAAAGGTTTAGGGTTTACGGTGTTTATGATTCAAGGTTTAATTTTTAGTGTTTAGGTTTTAGTGTTTAGGGTTTAGGGTTTAGGGTTTATCATTTATGGTTTATGGCTTACGAGTTTAGGGTTTAATATTTAGGGTTTAGGGTTTAGGGTAGAGTGCTTAGGGTTTAGGGTTTAAGGTTTAGTGTTTAGGTCTCGGGTTTAAGTTTTAGTATGAAGGGATTGTAGTTTAGGGATTAGGGTTTAGGGTTTAGGGTTTAGTGTTTAGGGTTTATGATTTAGGCTTAAGGTTTAGGGTTTATGGGGTTATGATTCATGGTTTAGGGCTTATGGTTTATGAGGTTTACAATTCAGGGTTTAGTTTTTAGGGTTTAGGGTTTAGGGTTTTGAGTTTAGGGTTTAGGATTTATGGTTTATGGTTTACGCTTTAGGGTTTAATGTTTAGGGTTTATTGTTTAGGGTTTAGGCTTTAGTTTTTAGGGTTTACGTCTCATGGTTTAAGTTTTAGGGCTAAGGGATTGAAGTTTAGGGATAGGTTTTAGGGTTTAGGTTTTATGGTTTAGGGCTAAAGGATTAGGGTTTATGGCGTTTACAATTCAAGGTTTACTTTTTAGGGTTTAGGGTTTAGGGTTTAGGATTTATTGGTTATGGTTTTGTGTTTAGTGTTTAATATTGAGGGTTAGGGTTTAGGGTTTAAGGTTTAGGTTTTTGGTCTTAGGCTTTAAAGTTTAGGGCTAAGGGATTACGGTTTAGGGTTTAGGGTTTAGTGTTTAGGCTTTCGAGTTTAGGGTTTATCATTTTGGATTTATTGTTTAGGATTTATGGTTTATGTTTTATGGTTTATGGTTTAATATTTAGGGTTTAGGTTTTAAGTTTTAGTGCCAAGAGTTTAGGGTTTTGGTTTTAGGCTTTAGGGTTAAGGGTTTAGGTCCCAAGGTTTAAGTATGAGGGCTAAGGGATTATAGTTTAGGGCTTAGGGCTTAGGGTTTATGGTTTATGGTTTATGGTTTAGGGCTAATATTTTAGGTTTTATGGGGTTGATGATTAAAGGTTTAGTTTTTAGGGTTTAGGGTTCAGTGTTTAGGGTTTAGGATTTATGGTTTATGGATTATGGTTTAGGGTTTAATATTTTAGGTTTAGGGTTTAGGGTTTAGGTATTAGGGTTTAGGGTTTAGATCTAAGGGTTTAAGGTTTTGGGCTAATGGATTATAGTTTAGGGCTTAGGGTTTAGGGTTTAGTGTTTAGTGTTTAGGTTTTATGGAATGGGGTTTATGGTTTATGGTTTAGTTTATATGGGGTTTATGATTTAAGGTTTTTTTAGGTTGAGGGTTTAGGGTTTAGAGTTTAGGGTTTTGAATTTATATTTAGAGTTTAATATTTAGGGTTTAGGGTTTAGGGTTTAGGGTTTAGTGCTCAAGGTTTAGGGTTTGGAGTTTAGGGTTTTGACTTTATAGTTTAGAGTTTAATATTTAGGGTTTAGGGTTTAGGGTTTAGTGCTCAAGGTTTAGGATTTATGGTTTAGGGTTTACATATAAGCTATTACCTTTTAGGGGTTAGGGTTTAGGGTTGTGTGTGTAGATTTTAGGGTTTATGGTTTATTGATAAAGGTTTAGGGTTTATGGGGTTTATGATTCAAGGTTTATT
Source organism: Taxus wallichiana var. yunnanensis (assembly GCA_018340775.1). Classification (NCBI taxonomy): domain Eukaryota; kingdom Viridiplantae; phylum Streptophyta; class Pinopsida; order Cupressales; family Taxaceae; genus Taxus; species Taxus wallichiana. The sequence continues at coordinate 1,029,145,922 of CM031234.1, read as the reverse complement.
CTTTACGTATTTGTGTTTATGGTTTATGGTTTATTGTTTAGGTTTTAGGGTTTAAGCTGATTACAGGTTTAGGGCTTAGGTTTGAGGGTTTAGGGTTTATGGTTTAGGGCTAATTGCATAGTGTTTGTGGGGTTTAATGCCTAGGGTTTAGGGTTTCAGTCTTAGTGTTTAAACTTAAGGCCTAAGGGATTAAATTTTTGGGCTTAGGGTTTAGGGTTTTTGAATTTAGGGTTTATGGTTTAGGATTTATAGTTTATGGTTTATGGTTTAGGGTGTATTATTAAGGGTTTAGGGTTTAGTGCTCAGGCTTTATATTCTATGGTTTAGTGTTTATGGTTTTGAGTTTAGGGTTTAGGGATTGGGAATAATGGTTTATGGTTTACGATTTAGGCTTTAATATTTAGGGTTTAGGGTTTAGAGCTCTTGGTTTATGGTTTAGGCTCTAGTGTTTAGGCATTAGGTATGAGGGTTTAATGTTTAGGGCTAAAGGTGGTGGGTTTATGAGGTTTATGTTTAAATGTTTAGTTTTTAGAGTTAAGGGTTTAGGGTTTTGAGTTTAGTGTTTAGGGTTTAGGATTTATAGTTTATGGTTTACTTTTTATGGTTTAATTGTTAGGGTTTAGGGTTTAGGTTATTTTACTCGGGCTTTAGGCTTTAGGGTTTAGGTATCGTGTTTAAGGTTAAAGGCTAAGGGATTATAGTTTAGGGATTAGGATATTGGGTTTAGGGTTTAGGGTTTAGGGATTAGGGTTTAGGGTTTAGGGTTTAGTGCTAAAGATTTAGGGTTTATGGTATTTACAATTCAAGGTTTAGTTTTAGGGTTTAGCATTTAGAGTTTAGGGTTTAGGGTTTAAGGTGGGTTATAGTTTAGGGCTGAGTGTTTAGTGTTCAAGGTATAGGGTTTAGGGTTTAGGGTTTAGGGCTAAATGTTTAAGGTTTATGGGGTTTACAATTCAAGGTTTATTTTTAGGGTGTAAGGTTTAAGGTTTCAAATTTAGGGGTTGGGGTTTATGGTTTATGGTTTACGGTTTAGGGTCTAATATGTAGAGTTTACTATTTAGTGCTAAGGTTTTAGGGTTTAGGGTTGAGGGTTTATGGTTTAGGGCTTCGGTTTAAGGTCTATAGGGCTTATGATTCAAGGTTTAGTTTTTGTTTTTAGATTAGGGTTGAGGGTTTATGGTTTATGGATTAGGGTCTAATATGTAGAGTTTAGGGTTTAGTGCTCGGGGTTTAGGGTTTAGGGTTGAGGGTTTATGGTTTAGGGCTTACGGTTTAGGGTTTATGGGGCTTATGATCCAAGGTTTAGATTTTAGTTTTTAGGGTTTAGGGTTTAGTGTTTAGGTTTTAAGGTTTTGAGTTTAGGGTTTAGGGTTTAGGGTTTAGGATTTATGGTTTATGGTTTACAATTTAGGGTTTAGGGTTTTAGGTTTAGGATTTAGGGTTTAGGGTTTAGGATTTAAGGTTTAGGGCTAAGGGATTATAGTTTAGGGCTTAGGGTTTAAGGTTTAGGGTTTATGGTTTAGGGCTAAAGGTTTAGGGTTTATAGGGTTTACGACTCAAGGTTTAGTTTTTAGGGTTTAAGGTTTAGTGTTTTAAGGTTAGGGTTTAGGATTTATGGTTTATGGTTTTGTTATCGAAAATGTGCCCCACTCATTTTTGTGGCTAACTCCTTGTGTTCTTGCCTCTCTTGTGCCTCAGTCCACATTTTTGATTTTAAGGAACTCAAAGCTTTCTGGAAATGGCATCATTAGATAGAGCTCTCTCTCAGATTTCTAGAAAGGTAAAGTTTACCTCCTAACTCCTTATATTTTTCAAGATATGGCTTGGCGGAGTTTTTGTGGAAAATTTTCCCATTTGAGGCCCACAGCCAATAGGAAGCTGCCACGTGGCAGAGGAGTTCGGGGTCGGAGGCAAATTGGAAAATTTTCCAAGTTTTGGTCGAAGGTTCAAATGGAAAATTTTTCCCGCGGGGCCCGCTGGACCAATCACAGTGTGACACGTGTCACAAGGGGAGGCATAGTGAAAAAATTGGCTAAGTGTTTGAGCAGGAAAAATTTTGAATTTTGGCCCGCGGCCAATAGGAACTCGCCACGTGGCCAAGGAGGGTCACGGGCATCGGGGTTAAAATTGAAATTTTTGCTAAGTTTTGGTAAAAGTTTCAAATGCAACATTTGTCCCGCGTAGCCCGCGCCCAATGAAAATGGGCCACGTGTCCAATGGAGCCCGAACCGGCGGAGGAGAAAATGAAAAATGCTAAGGGTTTTGCCGAGTTTTCAAAGGCAAATTTTGGAAGGATTTTCCCACAGCCAATAGGGGCATGACAGGTGGCACAAGTGGCGGGGAGCTCATGGCACGGGGGGAGAAAGGAAAAAAGTTGCTAAGTGGTCGGTAAAAGTTTCAAAGGGGAAAATGGAACAGAGGGCCCGAGCCAATAGACACAGGACACGTGTCCTAAGGGGAAGGGGAGTTCGGAGCTCGGGGAGGACTTAGGGAAATTTGGCAAAAGTTTCGGTCAAAAATTCAAAGGCAAAGGATGAGCCCGCGCCCCTGTCGACCAACCAAATCATGCCACGTGTCCACAAGTGGCGGGGCGCGGGGAAAATCGGAAATTTTCCCAAAGTATAAAAAGGTAAAATTTTCAAAGGAAAACCCATGAGAAGAAGGAGAGAGAATTGCATGATGAATCAGAGCTTTCCACATGGCATCGACCCGGGGAGCACAGGGAATTTTGAAAAATTTTCCAAAGACAAAAAAGAGGTAAAATTTGAAAAAATTTCCCTTCCGATCCGTTTTTGGGCTTTTTTGCCGTAAATCTTCAAATGATCATATCTTTTGATCCAGAGCTCATATTTTCATGTTCTTTATATCATTGGAAAGATGTTAAAATTTTCTACATGATTCCATAGTCAATTTCTAATTTTGGTTCAATTTGGAGAGAGAAAATTCAAAAACGGTTCTGGTGAGTGTTCATGGCGAAAATGACATTTCAACAACCAAATTTAATACGAGAATGGGTCGCATTCTTCTCCAATATGGTCAAAAATGATAGGGTATGGGTTTGTAAGGTCCTCCATATTTTTTAATGAATTTTCCATCAATGAGGAATGGGATCCCACATTTTTACATTTTCTCTCTCTAGGCTCGACCCATGCACCTTTGTAAAAGCCGATTTGGCTCATTTCTTCAGGATTGAACACTTTTTGGCATTGCAAACTTCTTCTTTCACCTCCAGAAGTGATAGTTGTAAGAATCAGTCCTTTTCACAACAGTAACAGGTTTATACCTCTTTGATGGTGGAATGCAAGAGATTTTTACATGGAATTGACAAAGTGTAAACTCGTGAATGCTTTCAGTCCTCTGTTTGTATTGTTTTACTTCATTTTAAGACCTCTAATTACATCTATCAGCTTGTGTATGTTTTCCTTGTTGCATTTCATGAATTTTTGTCTATTTACATGGAAAAAAATGTTTCACCACTCATTTTGGTGCATCACCATCTTTAGTTTAGTTTCATTTTTACATTTTTATCCCTATCTCCTTGCAATCTAGGGTAGAATTAGGATTAGAACCTCTGCAGCTTGTGCAAATAATAGATATGATTAGAGGAGTTTCAGAACCAACCTCTAATCTAGAGATTCCTCTCTCATTTTACAAGTCCCACACTTGGAGAGAGGTTTCAATGTTGTGCAATCACACCTGCTTGGATGCCCGAAACATCAACTTAGAAACCTGATTTACATCTAAGGATGCTTTGCTAATTTGCAACAACAAAGTTTATGGTTTAGGGTTTATGGTTTAGGTGTTCGTGTTTACGGTTTAGGGCTAAGGCATTATAGTTTAGGGCTTAGGGTTTAGCGTTTAGGGTTTATGGTTTAGGGATAAAATTTTATGGTTTATAGGGTTTACGTTTCAAGGTTTAGTTTTTAGTGTTTAGGGTTTAGGGCTTAGAATTTAGGGTTTTGAGTTTAGGGTTTAGGGTTTAGGATTTTGGGTTTATGGTTTAGGTTTTCGGGTTTAATATTTAAGGTTTAGGGTTTAGTGCTCGGTGTTTAGGGTTTAGGTTTTAAGTCTCAATGCTTAAGTTTTACAGGTAAGGGAATATATTTTAGGGCTTAGGGTTTAGGATTTAGGTTTTAGGGTTTAGATTTTAGGGATTAGGTTTTAGATCTCGGGTTTAAGGTTTAGGTATAAGGGATTACATTTTATGGCTTAATGTTTAGGGTTTAGGGTTTAGATTTTCAAGTTTAGGATTTAGGGTTTAGTATTAATGGTTTATGGTTTACGTTTTAGGGTTCAATATTTAGTGTTTAGGGTTTTAGGTTTAGGTTTTAAGGTTTAGGAGTAAGGGATTATAGTCTAGGGATTAGGGTTTAGGGTTTAGGTTTTAGGGATAAAGGGTTAGGTTAATTGTTTATGGTTAATGGTTAATGGTTTAGGGTTTAGGGTTTTGAGTTTATGGATTAGGGTTTATGGGGTTTACGATTCAAGTTTCAGTTATTATGGTTTATGATTTATGGTTTAGGGTTTAGGGTTTAGGTCTCGTGGGTTTAAGGTTTAGGGCTAAGGAATTACATTTTAGGGTTTACTTGTTTAGCATTTAGGGTTTAGGATTTATGGTTTATGGTTTAGTTTTTAATATTGATGGTTTAGGTTTAAGGTTTAGGTTTTAATTTTTATGGTTTAGGACTAAGGGATTACAAATGAGGGTTTAGGTTTAGGGTTTAGGTTTTAATTTTTATGGTTTAGCACTAAGGGATTACAATTTAGGTTTTAGGTTTTAGGGTTTATGGTTTATGGTTTAGCGATAAATTTTTATTGTTTATGGGGGTTACGATTCAAGGTTTATTTTTTATGGTTTAGGGTTTATGGTTTAGGGTTTTGAATTTAGTATTGGGGGTAAGGATTTATGGTTTACCATTTACGGTTTAGGGTTTAGAGTTTAGGGTTTAGGGTTTAGGTATAAAGGTTTAGGGTTTATGGGATTTATGATTCAAGGTTTATCATTTAGGGTTTATGGTTTATGGTTTATGGTTTAGGTTTTAGGGTTTCAAGTTTAGGTTTTAGGGTTTAGGTGTTAGGGTTTAGGGTTTATGCATTATAGGGTTTAGGGTTTCAAGTTTATGGTTTAGGGTTTAGGATTTATGGTTTATGGTTTACGGTTTAGGATTTAATATTTAGGGAATAGGGTATAGCATTTAGGGTTTTGAGTTTATGGTTTAGTGTATAGGATTTATGGTTTATGGTTTACGCTTTAGGGTTTAATATTTAGGGTTTAGGGTTTAGGGTTTAAGGTTTAGGGGTAAGTGATTATAGGTTAGGGGTTAGGGTTAGTGTTTTGGGTTTATGGTTTAGGGCTATAGGTTTAGTGTTGATGGGGTTTACGATTCAAGGTTTAGTTTTTAGGTTTTAGGGTTTAGCGTTTAGATTTTTGAGTTTAGGGTTTAGGATGTATGGTTTATGGGTTATGGTTTCGGTTTAATATTTAAGTTTTATGGTTTGGTTTTTAGTGCACCGAGTTTAGGGATTAGGGTTTAGGTCTCTGGATTTAATGTCTAGCTCTCGAGTTTAAGGTTTAGGGCTAAGGTATTAGTGTTTAGGGCTAAAGGTTTAGGGTTTATGGGGTTTACGATTTAAGGTTTAATTTTTATGGTTTAGGGTTTAGGGTTTACGTCTTAGGGTTTAAGGTTTAGGGCTAAGAGATTACATTTTAGGGCTTATTGTTTATGGTATAGGGTTTAGGGTTAAGGGTTTAGGGTTTTGAGTTTAGGGTTTAGGATTTATGGTTTATGGTTTAGGTTTTAATATTTAGGGTTTAGAGTTTAGGGTTGAGAGATTAGGGTTTAGGGTTGAGAGTTTAGGTCTCAGGGTTTAAGGTTTAGGATGAAGGGATTATATTTTAGGGATAAGGGTTAGGGTTTAGGTGTTAGGGTTTAGGTTTTACAGTTTATGGTTCATTGCTAAAGGTTTTGGGTTTATGGGCTTAACAACTTAAGCTTTAGTTTTTAGGGTTTAGGGTTTTGGGTTTTGAGTTTATGGTTTAGGGTTTAGGATTTATGGTTTATGGTTTACATTTTAGGGTTTAATATTTAGGTTTTAGGGTTTAGGGTTTAGTGCTAATGGTTTAGGGTTTAGGGTTTAGGGTTTTTACTTTAGGGATAAAGGTTTAGGGTTTATGGGGTTTATGATTAAAGGCTTAGTTTTTAATGTTTATGGTTTAGAGTTTATGTATTAGGAATCGGGGTTTAAGGTTTAGGGCTAAGGGATTAAAATTTATAGTTTAGGGTTTAAAGTTTGTTGTTTAGGGCTAAAGGTTTAGGGTTTATGGGTTTTACGATTCAAGGTTTATTGTTTAGGGTTTAGGGTTTAGGGTTTCAAGTATAGGGTTTAGGGTTTATGATTTATGGTTTATGGTTTATGGTTTAGGGTTTAATGTTTAGGATTTAGGGTTTAGGTCTCAGGGTTTAAGGTGGATTACGGTTTAGGGCTTAGGGTTTAGGGTTTAGTGTTTAGTGTTTATGGTTTAGGGTTTATGAGGTTTACAATTCAAGGTTTAGTTTTGAGGGTTTTGGGTTTAGGGTTTCGAGTTTAGGGTTTAACATTTATAGTTTATGGTTTACATTTTAGTGTCCAATATTTAGGGTTTAGGGTTTAGGGTTTAGTGCTCGGTGTTTAGGGTTTAGTGTTTTGGGTTTAGGTCTCGGGTTTAACGTTTAATGCTAAGGAATTATAGTTTACCGCTTTCGGTTTTGGTTTTAGTGCTAAAGGTTTAAGGTTTATTAGGTTTATGATTCAAGGTTTAGTTTTTATGGTTTAGGGTTTTAGTTTAGGGTTTAGGGTTTAGGACTTATGGTTTATGGTTTACGCTTTTAGGGTTTAGTTTAGTGCTCATGATTCATCGTTTAGGGTTTAGGGTCTAGGGTTAAGGGTTTAGAGTTTAAGGTTTAGGTATTAGGATTCATTGTTTATGGTTTACGGATTAGGTTTTAATATTTAGGTTTTAGGGTTTAGGGTTTAGTGTTGATGGTTTACTTGTTTAGGGTTTACATCTCGGGTTTAATGTTTAGGGCTAAATTTTTAGGGTTTATTGGGTTTATGATTCAAGGTTTGTTTTTAGGGTTAATGGTTTAGGATTTAGGGTTGAGGATTTATGGTTTGTGGTTTAATTTTTAGGGTTTAGGGTTTATGGTTTAGTGCTAAATATTTAGGGTTTATGGGTTTTTCAATTCAAGGTTTAGTTTTTAATTTTTAGGGTTTAGGGTTTAGGGTTTAAGGAGAATTATAGTTTAGGGCTAAGATTTTAATGTTTAGGGTTTATGGTTTAGGGCTAAAAGTTTAGGGTTTATGGGTTTATTATTCAAGGTTTAGTTTTTAGGGTTTAGGGTTTAGGATTTATGTTTTATGGTTTACGTTTTAGGGTTTAGGGTTTAGTGTTTATGGGGTTTTTGATTCAAGGTTCAATTTTTATAGTTTAGGGTTTAGGGTTAAGGGTTTATTTCTCAAGATTTAATATTTAGGGCTAAGGGAATACATGTTAGGGCTTAGAGTTTAGGGTTTAGGGTTTAGGGTTTTTATTTTAGGGTTTAGGGTTTATGATTTATGGTTTATGGTTTACGGTGTAGGGTTTAATATTTAGGATTTAGGGTTTAGGGTTTAGTGCTTAGGGTTTAGGGTTTAGGGTTTAGGGATTAGGGTTAATGGTTTATAGTTTAGGGTTTAGGTTTTAAGGTTTAGGACTAAGGGATTATAGTTTAGGGTTTAGGTTGTAGGGTTTAGGGTTTATGGTTTATGGATTAGGGATTAGGGATAAAGTTTTAGGGTTTATGGGGTTTACGATTCAAGGTTTAGTTATTAGGTTTTAGGGTTTAGTGTTTAGGGTTTATTGTTTAGGGTTTTGAATTTAGTGTTTAGGGATAAGGATTTTTTATTTATAGTTTAGGGTTTATGGTTTATGATTTAGGGTTTATGGTTTATGGTTTAGGGCTAAAGGTTTAGGGTTTAGAGGGTTTATTATTCAAGGTTTAGTTTTTAGGGGTTAGGGTTTAGGGTTTAGGGTTTAGGTTTTTGGTTTTAGGGTTTTGAGATTAGGGTTTAGGGTTTAGGATTTATGGTTTATGGTTTAGGGTTTATTATTTAGGGTTTAGGGTTTAGGGTTTCAGGTTTAGGATTTACCTCTAATCAAACCCGTAGCAATTCAAGAAACTTGCCAAATTCGTTAGAAGTAAGGCTGTTATTCCTTCACCTTCAAAAGGCATTTTTCTAAGTCCTAATCACTCTTTACCTTCTACCAATATGGAATGTGCTTCTTCTTTAAGAAATATTGACCCATTTTATTTGTCCTTACTCATAAACAGATTCAAACTCAGCAATTGCATCATTGACTCAAGAGCCTCCAATAATGTGATGCCCGTAAAGGTAGCCCATGCCCTTAGACTTACTTTGACTAAATCATATGGATGGTGTTACTCCATGGAAACTAAGAAAGTCCCCTTGATTGGTCAAATCAAAGATGCACAATTTGCATTCATCGCCTTCCTAGAGAAGAGAGTGAAAATGACCATTCTGGTTGTTGATATTCCGGTTGCTTATGGTATTCTTTTAGGAAGAGGTTTTTGTAAAGACATTGGGGGAGAGATCAACATGGACTGGACCAAGGCTAAAATCCTAGTTAATGGAGTTTCTCGTATTCTCCATCCTGAACCTCAAGTGAAGTATTTGGTCACTAAATCAGATGACCCCAAGGCTCAAATTATTTTTGAAGATGCTGGCTTGGGAAATTACTTCATGACATCGAAGTACCAGTTGTAGACGTCAAAGAAGAGGATTCTAATGCTATTTGGACCCTTAAATTTGATAGAGCTGTTTAACTACCGGATCGGGGTGGTGTATTTCTTATGTCTCAGATTCTAAAATCTTTCCCTTCATCTTCAAGCTACAGTTTGATAACACTAATAATACAACTAAGTATGAATCCTTGTTATTAGGATTAGAAATGGCCAGACAAAAGGGAATTCAAAATCTCAAGGTTTAAGGAGATGCAAAGCTGATTATTAACCGTAAAAGGGATCTATCAAGTGAAAATGATCGCCTAAAGCATTACAGAATAAGGTATGGGATATCATAGAATGCTTTGATGCTTTTTCCATCAAGACAATTTTGAGGGATCATAATGACAAAGCCAATTCTTTAGCCGTGTCTCTTCTCCTTCCTCATCCATAGATCTCTTCTCCTTCCTCATCCATAGTTCAAATGAGAAGTCACAAGACCCCTTGGACGCCGATCAGATTTCTAGGTTGATCACTCTTGCAAAGCAGTGTGATTACACAACATGGAAACCTCTCTCCAAGTGTGGGACTTGGAAGCGAGAGAGGAATCTCAGTTAGAGGCTGGTTCCTCAAACTCCTCGATTTAGATCTATATTTTGCAAAACTACAGAGGTTTAGATCCTAATCCTATTCTAACTTGCAAGGAGACAGGGGTAGAAGTGCAAAATTGAAACTATCTAAAGATGGTGATGCACCAAAAGGAGTGGTGAAACATATTAGTCATGCAAATAGACACAGACCAAGGTTCACAACATAAAAACATACACAGACTGATAATGTATAATTTAGCATCTGAAATCAAGCAAATAATACAAACAGAGGATTGAAACCCATTCACAGAGCTTGCATTATCAATTTAATATCAAAATACGCATTACACCCTCAGAGAGGTAAAGAAAACTATTACAATCCTTGGAGAGGTCTGATACTTGATCAATCCCTTGAAGAAGGTGAAAGAAGAAGTCTGCTATGCCCAAAAATGTTCCTCTCTTTGAAATGAGCCCAAAACTGGCTTTTAAAATGCAAGGGTCGAACCCAGGGAACAGGAGACGTACAAAGGCATGGGAGCCCATTCTTTCTTGACTGCAGGTGTATTAAAATGGCATGGAGGACCTTACAAACCCATACCCTATCATTTTGACCGGATTGCAGGAGAATGCGACCCATTCTGCATTAACTCTGGTCGCTGGAATGTCATTTCCGGCCATGAATACGCGTCAAAGCCGTTTCTCGATTTTCCTCCCTCCAGACTACTCCAAAATGCAAGATTGACCCCGGAATCGTGTAGAGAATTTCACCAGCTTTCCGTTGATGTAAAGAACGTGCAAATCCGAGCTCTGGATCAAAAGTTATGGCGATCTGAAGATCTAGGGCACAAAACAGGCGAAAACGTGTTTTGAAATCCTTTCCCGCGCTCTGCCACCTGGACGACACGTGGCACGTGCTGATTGGACGAGCAATTCTCTCTCCTCCATCTTTCGTGGGCTTTCATTTTGAAATTCGCTTGTGGGGCCCTTAACTGGACACGTGGCGCTATTTCATTGGTTCTGGCTTGCCCTTTGACCTTTTTGACCCTTTTTCCACTGCGACCGTTCACGTGCCTTTTTCACGTTCCGTCCTTTTGTCCCAGACGTCCCAATTGCCTTCATTTCATTTGACCTCGTCCATTTGCCCCGGATGTCCCAATTGCCTTCGGACTGTTTTGACCTCTTTCACCCGGTTCGGCCGGTTCGCGCCTTTTCGGCCCGCTTGTCCCAAGCTGCTGCAGCAGTTAGTCGATTTTCTCTCGGTCGAACCGGCATTTCGCGCCCACCGCGTACTATCGTCCCATTTGTCCCATTTTCTTTTGGGCTGCCTGTGCTCATTTCGGCCGAACCGGCCGGTTCGGGCCCTTTTGTCCCGAACGTCCCGAGCAACACTTAGCCAATTTTTCTTCCTCTTTCGGCCGGATCGGCTTTTCGCGCCCGCCGCGTACTTCTGGCCCGATTGTCCCGAATGCAATTTGGGCCGCCTAGAGGCTTTTCGGCCGATCCGCGCCTTTTTGTCCCACTTCTCCCAAATGCTACCTTGAGCAGGACTTAGCCAATTTTCACACTTTTTCCTGGATCAACCTATTTGCCTTTCTGCAACCTTTTTGCATTTTCTCAGAGCTTGCTCCTGTTTCTTGACCGGGGAGTTAGAAAAATACCTGAAGGGACCCTAGAAACCTGATTTTGCTCTGAATCAATCAATTTGCTTGGGATTTGAATCTTCTGATGCATGTTATCAAAATTTACCCTAGGGGGGTGAATTTTGGATAACAATTTTGGCGACTCAGCGGGATCATCTGCCTGCTAGATGGAAAGACCAGTTGCCTGAAGCAATCCATTGGGCATGGAGTCATCAAATATTCTATTAGAATCCAAACTGACTCAGAATGTGTGAGGGGGAAGATGGAATGTGACCTGATGAAAGCAAAGACATGCTAAACATCTCCATGGACAGCAAGCTGTGCCAAGGCACTTAGGGAAAACAAAACTAACCTACAGCAAAACAATGTGCACAAGCACTTGGAGGAAAGAAAATCTAATCTAATATCTACAGGTGTAGTGAACCTCCCTCTAGAAGCAACGCTTGAGATAGATTCCATTTACTGGAATCTGCAGTTCTTCACCATCCAATGAGGCCAATTGGAAAGCATTGTTGCTCTTGCATTTTGTGACCATGTATGGGCCACTCCAAATGGCATCAAATTTTGAATGCCTTCCTGGTTTTGCTCTGTCCACATCCCATTTCAGCACTAGATCTCCTACTTGAAAAGATCTGTCTTTGGCCTTCCTATCAAAGGTCTTTTTGATCAAAGCTTGATCCTTTTCCATTGCTTGGGATGCCTGATCTCTGATCTCTTGCAGCTCCATCAACTCTGCATACCTCACCTCCATGGGCTCAAACTCTAGTAACTCCAGCTGTTTCATGAGTTCCAACGTTGGCAACTCAAGTGACATGGGCAAGATTGCCTCTCTTCCGTAGACGAGCCTAAATGGAGAGTTACCTGTGGATCTTTTGGGAGTTATCCTATCAGCCCATAAGGCTGACTTCAGTTTGGTATGCCAAGCCCTCTGATTCTCATCAAGAGTCCTCCTAATGATCCTCAGCAAGTTTTTGTTTGTAGACTCGGCCTGGCCATTACCTTGAGGGTAATAATTTGATGAAGTGCTCAGGTAAATCCCGTTCTTGACAGCCCACTCAGTCACTTTAGATCCGATGAATGCCAATGCATTATCAGAGACTATTGTAGCAGGTACACCAAATCTGGTAATTATCCCTTCGTAAAAGTCCAAGATGCTAGACTCATTCGCCTCTTTGAGTGCCACTGCTTCTGTCCACCTGGTGAAGTAGTCTGTGGCTGTCAAAATCCATTTGTGCCCTTGGCTCGGGTGGGATTGATGACTCCAATGAAGTCCAAACCCCACTGCATGAATGGCTGATCTACTGTAATTGGATGCAATGGAAGGGCAGCGAGTCTCTCTTTTCCTGTGAAGAATGCACAATTCTTACATCTCTTGATCCATGCATAGCAATCACTGAAGATTTTAGGCCAATAATAACCAGCCTTCATGATTTTCAGAGCTGTCACTCTTGGTGCAAAATGGCCACCAGCTGGTCCATCATGAAACTCTTTTAATACCCCTTGGATCTGACCTGTGTTAATGCATCTCAGCAGCACTCCATTCACGTCCTTTTTGAACAAAACTCCATCAATGATGGCATATGGAATTGCCTGCAACCTGAAGTATCTTCTTTTTACTTTGCTCATTTCTAGAGGGCACATGCCCGTCTGTAGGAAATGTATCATATTTTGAGTCCAACAGGGAGTGGACACATCATCATTTTCCTGTTTTTGATCATCTTGTAATAGTAGGACAGCGTCTTCTTCATCTTCTGGGTTGTCTGGTTGTTTGGAAGCGAGCTGCTCACACAAACCTTTGCCTCTTACCAGCTTGGTGATCTTGATCTCAATGTCATACTCCATGACACGGGTGATCCAACCTGCCCTTTTCTCATTCAAATCCTTGTTGAGGAGGAAATCCTTAACCCCAGCATGTGAGACCAGCAACTGGACCTTGTTGTTTGAGACTAAATGCTTGAATTTCTTCAAGCTCCTGATTACTGCAAGCACATGTTTTTCAATAAAAGAGTACCTCAATTCGCAGTCATTTAGGCTCTGGCTGAAGAAGGCAATCGGCTGCTCATCATTATCTTTGTTCTGCTGTACCAGAATGGCAGAAATAGTGTCATCACCTCCAAATGCATAGAGGATGAAATCCTTGGAAAAGTCTGGGTTGATGAGAGTGGGTGCCTGGGAGATGGCTTCTTTGATTGCTTCAAAACTCTCCTTGCCTTCTGCCGTCCATTTGAAAGCCATGCTTTTTCTTAACATTTTAGTGATGGGCTTGACAAGGGCTGCAAAATTTGGGACAAACCTCCGAACAAAGTTTATCCTTCCCAGGAAACTCTGAAGGGCCTTCTTGTGGCTTGGCAATGGTAGAGCCCTTATGGCTTCGACCCTCTCTGGATCAATTGCTAATCCTTCCTTGGAGACAATATGGCCAAGGAGTTTCCCTTCATGTGCAAGAAAGATGCACTTCTTAGGATTCAAAGACACTCCAAACTTTCTACACCTCTGAAACACTTGCCTGAGGTGAAAGAGATGGTCTGCAGCATTCTTTGAGAAGACAGTGATATCATCTAGGTATATCAGCACTATCTTGTTGATCAAGCCTTTGAATGCCATATCCATGGCTCGCTGGAATGTTGCTCCGGCGTTCGACAGTCCAAATGGCATCTTCTTGTAAGCATATGTGCCCCATTTGGTTGTGAAGGCTGTCTTGAACTGGTCTTCCTCCTTCACCATAATTTGATTGAAGCCTGAGTATCCATCAAGTAGTGAAAATCTTTCTGAACCAGCTACGACCTGCAATATTTGCTCCATGGAAGGGAGTGGATAATGGTCCTTTAGAGAGGCTCTATTCAAATCTCTGAAGTCAACACATAGCCTGATCTCTCCACTTTTCTTTCTGACTGGAACTAAGTTGGCAACCCAACTAGAATGCTTGATTGGGAATATGATTCTTGACTCAATCAGCTTGTCCAGTTCTTTCCTCATGAGAGGCTCCATGTGTGGATTGACTGGTCTCTGTTTCTGCCTGATAGGCTTAGTATTTGGGTCCAATTCAATGGTATGCTGAGCTAAGTTGGGATTGAACCCTTTCAAATCTTCATAGCTCCAAGCAAACACGTCAGGGAATTCTTGACATAGCTGTATGAACTCATACCTTTCCTGTTCAGTTGTCATCTTTCCAATTTGCAGTGGCTTGTTTTCTTCTACCAAGATGGATGCCGAATCTTCCCTCTTGACCTGAATATTTTCTTTCTCCTTTCTAAACTGATCATTGGGGTTAAAAATTGACTCCAAGGTGACAAGTCCCTTGGGCAGCTTGTCAGTTCTCAGCTGTATTACCTGGTCACCATATTGCTGTTCCAACTTCTCTTGATTCTTAGCTGAGAACTCAGCTTCTTCTTGCAAGAAGTGGATGATTTGCTGGTCATTCTCAAATACTTGCCAATTGACATCGTTATCCGGCACTGAAGGCCTCACAATCACGTGGATGTTTGGCTGTACTTTGTCTTGTTGAATGTTTTCTACAATGTCAAAGGCTGCCCCTACTGCTGCAAGCCTGTCACATCGAGACTTGATTCTCTTTCCTGGGAATGGCCTTGATGCCGAAACCCTCAAAATCTTCCATGAGGTCCCACACCCTATTCTTGTAGCATCTGAGTAGATCGTTTTTGGCAGCATGCTGTCCCTTGACCTGATTTACAATCAGCTCACTGTCCCCAAAAACTTGCAAGTTATTTATTTTTTTCTTTATTGCCCAATGCATCCCTTGCACCAAGGCTTCATATTCAGCAGTGTTATTGGAGCATGCAAATTGAAATCTAAAAGCTGAATAATACTTTACTCCTTGAGGTGAAATAAGCACGGCTCCACCTCCTGCGCCTTGTCTACTCCTTGATCCATCAAAAAACAGTTGCCATACCTCGTTGTCATCCTTGTGGTTTGGCTTGGTGATGCTAGGAATAGGTTGACTTTCTTCGTGTATACAATAGACCCCTAGCTCCGATTCTTCTACTTCTTGATAAGGATCAAAAGCATGCACTTTGCTTGCCCATTCATCAAGAGTCAAATCTGGGATACTTCCAACCTTAGTGTCGGCTTCATCAGTGCCAAGGTGATCTTCTTGATCAAATGCTGAGCAATTGGTATTAATATGACTTGGAGTATAGGGCTCAATGTGGAAGTCTGCAATAGGTTCTGACCTAATTGTGGCCTTAGTCCCATATCTCGTTCTGAATAGCATGTGAGACCAATCAGCGGACAAATATCCCCCAATTTTGGCAGTGAAATCTCTTGACAAGCAAAGGGCAAAGAGTGGTGGAAGGTCTATGACTGATATATCTTGTAAGACAACAACATTTGGACATGCATGCAAGGTAAGACTCAAATTTCTAATCACTCCAACTGTTGCTATTGCTGTCCCATCCAGCTGCACTACTCCCTTAGATGTTATTTCATACTGGAGCCCTAACTGATCAGCTATCTGTTTAGGCATAACTGAGCTACTTGCCCCGGAATCTATCATGCAATTATGCACTAGCTGATTTCCAATGATTAACGAAACATAGAAAGGGGGAGGCTTCAGCATTCTACCTTGTTGTGCTCCATGATTTCCTTGAGGGTGGGCAGCATTTGTGAGTACCTTCTCCTGCATTTGGACTTGCTGATTCGAATTTGGCCAATCCTTTATGGCAGCTTGCAGCAGATTTCTTTGGCCTGGGATGGATAGCGATTCCCACATAGATATATTGACGTTTGTCTTCTTCATCTGATCAATGATACTGAATGGTGATGAAGGATTTCTCTGCTGTCCCTTGGTCTGCACATTTGCTCCTTGTATGTGGGCAGCAACAGCTGGCATTTGAGTTGGCCTAGGGGCTGTTCTTGACTGCCCTTGTGCATTTGAAACTGGGTTTTGCTTGCCAATCATTTGTGGAGCTGTGGAAGGTTGTGGATTAGCTGGGGCTAACGGCTGTTCTTCACCCAAATTTCTCCTTTTTGACCTTGTGTTGGCAGCAACACCTTGAGAAACTACCTGATTCATGCCACAGAAATCCTCTGCTTGCCAATTTACCAATGTGGTGTCATTTGGGGCAGGTTGCTGTTGGAATGTTTCTTGTTGTTGGCTATTTTCTTGAGTACTCTCACCCTCCACACCAGCACTTGTTACCATTAAAGCTTGGGTCAAAGCACCATTGAAGCACATGGATTGATTATGAGGCTCATTACATGGAAAACACCAATCATACTCCTGGGCAGTGTTGTTTTGTGCTGGTACTAATGCCTTAGAGGCAGATATGGCATTTGGATTATAGAAATGGAATGGTTATTGGCGGGAGGCCTTGTTTGATTCATATTTGCAGCTGGATTGGGTGGCCTTTGAGGCTGATATGGCTGCCTATTAGGTTGAGCTTGAGGCTGATACGAAGGTCTAAAACCTTGAGTTTGCTGTCTCTTAAGTGTGACCAGCTCATTACCTAAATTTTGCAGTTGCTTCATGACTTCTTGAAGCTCATTTGGGGCACTTGGAGATGAAGTGGAAGCTTCATTTGAACTCTGATTCCTAGGAGTGGGAATAGGAGCTAAGACAGGTACTTGACTAGTACTTGGGCTCTCTAAACTTGGATATAATGGCATTGGAGGCCTAGGAGCTAGCTTGCCGGCTTGAATCAGACAATTTTCAGCTCTAATGGCAATACTATAAGCAGCAGGGATAGTTGTGCCTCCCATAGATTGAATCAACACAGAAATATCAGAATTTAAAGCTTTAAGGTAATATAGAAAAGCACCTTCTGCTGTTGGCCTGACTGCCACTGGAATTCTATCCCAAGACCTTTGAAATCTGAAGTTGAAGTCAGTTAGCTGCTCATTGGAAGCTCTCTTGATGGTTGTTAGCTGCTCCAAAAGAGACAAGTTGTCTCCCTTCTCTCCAAATTGATTGTGAAGTGCAATACACAGCTGATTCCAGTTTGTGATAGAGCCAGCTTCAAGGCTCCTAAACCATTGCAATGCTTTTCCCTTGAATGAAGACGCCAGCAATTTGACAGCTACTTGCATCTCATTAATCTCATGGATTGCACAAATGTTAGCAATGTCCTTGACATGATCACCAGGAGTGGTCTGATTTTCCCCAGTAAAGTATGGAATGTTCTTCAGTGCTGCAACTGGGATTGGATTTTGTGCATTGAGAGCAAGTGGGCTGCTGCCTGTGAAGTTGACATAGGGGTTCACTGGTTGCGCCATTCTGATTGGTCTTAAAACCCTTGTATACTGAAAGAAAGGCCGCTCAGGTGGAGGAGTTGAGAGAGTTCTGTTTGGTGGAGATGGGGACCTTTGAATCCTTCTTCCTCTTTGCCTTCTTCTTGGAGATAATTGTAGGTATTCAAACAGTACTTCCTCCTCTCCAACTCTTGACCTTGTGATTCTTCTCATAAGCTTTCAGGCCTGACTGCTGAAATTCTATTGATTCTTCCCCTTGGAGTCGCCAGATATGCAAATAATAGCTCTTTTCAAGCAAGAAACTTGCAGCAGATGCACATCAACTTTGCTGCAATAAAATTGAGACCTCTGGTCCCACCGGGCGTGCCAAAACTGTTAGTGCAAAATTACAGCACCCCTGGACGCTGATCAGATTTCTAGGTTGATCACTCTTGCATCCAGTGTAATTGCACAACATGGAAACCTCTCTCCAAGTGTGGGACTTGGGCCGAGAGAGAGAATCTCAGTTAGAGGCTGGTTCCTCAAACTCCTCGATTAGATCTATATTTTGCAAAACTACAGAGGTTTAGATCCTAATCCTATTCTAACTTGCAAGGAGACAGGGGTAGAAGTGCAAAATTGAAACTAACTAAAGATGGTGATGCACCAAAAAGGAGTGGTGAAACATATTAGTCATGCAAATAGACACAGACCAAGGTTCACAACATAAAAACATACACAGACTGATAATGTATAATTTAGCATCTGAAATCAAGCAAATAATACAAACAGAGGATTGAAACCCATTCACAGAGCTTGCATTATCAATTTAATATCAAAATATGCATTACACCCTCAGAGAGGTAAAGAAAACTGTTACAATCCTTGGAGAGGTCTGATACTTCATCAATCCCTTGAAGAAGGTGAAAGAAGAAGTCTGCTATGCCCAAAAATGTTCCTCTCTTTGAAATGAGCCCAAAACTGGCTTTTAAAATGCAAGGGTCGAACCCAGGGAACAGGAGACGTACAAAGGCATGGGAGCCCATTCTTTCTTGACTGCAGGTGTATTAAAACAGCATGGAGGACCTTACAAACCCATACCCTATCATTTTGACCGGATTACAGGAGAATGCGACCCATTCTGCATTAACTCTGGTCGCTGGAATGTCATTTCCGGCCATGAATACGCGTCAGATCCGTTTCTTGATTTTCCTCCCTCCAGACTACTCCAAAATGCAAGATTGACCCCGGAATCGTGTAGAGAATTTCACCAGCTTTCCGTTGATGTAAAGAACGTGCAAATCCGAGCTCTGGATCAAAAGTTATGGCGATTTGAAGATCTAGGGCACAAAACAGTGAAAACGTGTTTTGAAATCCTTTCCCGCGCTCTGCCACCTGGACGACACGTGGCACGTGCTGATTGGATGAGCAATTCTCTCTCCTCCGTCTTTCGCGGGCTTTCATTTTGAAATTCGCTTGTGGGGCCCTTAACTAGACACGTGGCGCTATTTCATTGGTTCGGGCTGACTTTTTTAAAACTTGCCCTTTGACCTTTTTGACCCTTTTTTCCACGCACGTCCCAGTGCCTTGACACGTGGCGGCCCACGCCTTTTCGTTCTCGTCCCAAGCCTGTTAGTCGATTTTCTCGGTCTTCGCGGCCTTTTGTCCCACCGCGTACTATCGTCCCATTTGTCCCATTTTCTTTTGGGCTTCCTTGTGCTTCATTCATTTCCGAACCAGCCGGTTTGGGCCCTTTTGTCCCGGATGTCCCAACACACCCAATTTTTTTCTTCCTCTTTCACCGGATCAGCTTTTCGCGGTTCGCGCCTTTCTAGCCCGATTGTCCCGAATGCAATTTGGGCCGCCTAGAGGCTTTTCTCTGATCCGCGCATTTTTGTCCCCGCGTCTTCTCCCAAATGTCCCTTTTCTTTTGGCCAATTTTCACACTTTTTCCCTGATCAACCTATTTGCCTTTGAACCTTTTTACATTTTCTCGAGCTTCCCCTTTCTTCCCAGGGGAGTTAGAAAAATACTTAGGGACCCTAAAACCTTTTTGCTTCAATCAATTTGGCCGGATTTGAATCTTTTCGCGCATGTTATCAAAATTTACCCTAGGGGGTGAATTTTCCCAATGGATGTCTTGGCACGGTCTTATGGATTTAAAATAGAGCTTTTCTTCCGGCCTAAATATGTGTAAATACTTTCTATCAAGCCCGAAGCTAAACCCCGGGTAGAAGAAAATACATTACAACCCTAAGATCTTAGGGACTATTCTGGAAGAAATTTAGAAAATGTTACATGCAAGGATTATCTTCCCAATCCACCATTCTCCTAGATTTCTAACATCTTCCTCATTAGAAAAGAAGAATGGTGAAATTAGGATTTGTGTAGATTTTTGAAATCTAAATCAATCTTCATTAAAAGACAACTATCCCTTGCCTATCATAGATCAAGTGTTACAAACCGTTCTTGGATCAGAAATGCTATCCATGCTCAATGGATTTTTAGGATATAATCAAGTTGAGGTAGCTACTAAGGATCAACACAAAATGACCTTCACAACCCCATGGGGGACCTTTGCTTATAGGAGGATTCCTTTCGGTTTGATCAATGCTAGAGCCACCTTTCAGAGAGCTATGGACTTGGCATTCAGAGATCTGATGGGAAAAGTTATAGTTTTATATTTGGATGACTTGATCATTTTCTCTAAAAATAGAGTGATCATTATGATCATCTAGAGCAAGTACACTTGAGATGCAGGCATCACGAGATTTCATTAAATCCTAAGAATTCCATGTTTGGAGTGACAGAGGGAAAATTTTTGGGTCATATTGTGACTAGAGAAGGAACCAAGATCGACCTAGAGAGGGTGAAGGCCATTCAAAGCCTTACCCTACCCACAAGAAAAACTAGAGTTCATTCCTTTTTCAGAAAGGTCAATTTCCTAAGAAGGTTCATACCTGACTTCACTGATAAAACCAAGGATATCCTTGGGATGATGAAAGGTAAAACTCCATTTTGATGGAGTAATGAAGGGAAGATTGCATTTGATGAAGTCAAAAAGGCAATTGCTCATGCTCCTATTCTGGTATATCTAGATTTTAAGAAATATTTCATCATGTATAGCTATGCTTCCGCACACATAGTGTCAGCCATCCTGATGTAGGAGAAAAAAGAAGGAATTGATGCTCCCATCACTTTCATGAGATACCCATTAAAGGAACATGAAATAAAGATGTCACAGATTGAAAAGCATGCTTATGTAGTGGTACAAGCGGTGAAACATTTTAGATACTATGTGTTAAGCTCTGATACCCTCGTTCTCGTTCTTGATATTGCTTTGTTAAATCCATTTTGACTCAACAAGAGATGGGTAATCAATGGGGTAATTGGATAGCTAAATTGTTAGGAAATTAAATATTAATGTTTACATTATAGTTTGTTAGCTAATATTTAATATTGTTATATATTAAATATTAGGTTTGAATGTTTATTGTTATAATATATTGTTTCAACAATATATTATTTATAGAGTTTTGTTGTACCCATAAAATTATAAACGGGTAAGTTGTTTGATACACTTCCTATTTTATAGGAAGAGGTTAGTCTATTGTAATGGCTATAAATTAGCCTAATTCATTGTGTAA
This sequence comes from Taxus wallichiana var. yunnanensis, assembly GCA_018340775.1. Classification (NCBI taxonomy): domain Eukaryota; kingdom Viridiplantae; phylum Streptophyta; class Pinopsida; order Cupressales; family Taxaceae; genus Taxus; species Taxus wallichiana. Next base: position 1,029,125,097 of record CM031234.1, on the reverse strand, counting down.
TTGATATAGCAAGAATATAGTGTGAATTAATATATTATTCTGTGCAAATATGTAGCTGCTCGTTTATTTGGTATCGGAGTGAATTTTTGCTAGATGGAAGTGCTTCGCTTACTGCTCCTGTACATGCAAGTCATTTTTTTGTTTTACCACAGTCAAGCCATACCAGTAAGACATCTCTCCTTGCATATATATCCAGCTTCAGGAATCTTCATTGGATTTGAGTTATTTGCATCTTATTAAGTCTATAGATAACAGATTAGACTGCCACGTTTTAAATCACTGTCAGCATATTGTTTTTGAACCGTTTGGAGGAAGATTAGTCAAATCCAAGACAAAAACGAGTCTTTATGTCAGGCACTATCATCTTTTAGATCTGGTTATACACATCTGAAGTTCATCGGTGTTAATATTCTCTTGTGTAGACACGTTTTTTGTTTCCTGGTGATTGCATGGTTTCGGATTGGTTCCTTGCATCGAGATTCATGTCATTTTGTTAAATCTGTATCCATTCACGAAATTTATCGGTCAAAGATAAATGTGCAGAGACACACAGTGCATAATACCGCCCGGCATAATACCGCTGCATTTAACACACAGTTGCATAATACGATGGATCTAAATCGATGCAAGCTGTAAGAAAGTGTATTCATTGAATTATATCGAGTCATAAAAAAAAAAATGAATGGTCTGCACAGTCAAATCCTTTGACAGTTTTAGTGTTCTCACGGGTCTATTTGGTTCGGCCCTGAGTTGTTTTGTATTGACAATACTACTTTGCAAACCGCTGCTCCATCACTTTATTGGCTCGATCAATATCTTCTACAAATCGATTCAATTGAATCACCATGCATTGAGTCGCATCCAGCTATAGATCAGGTAGACAAATAAAGGCAAGTATTTTTCCAATATTCAAAGGTATTTGCATTTCTTAGCAAAGCATACACATGTTATAGAGGTCAGGGCAATTATGGCTCTTAGTTACTCTTAACTAGCTTGTTGTAGTTTGTGAAAAATTGTTAAGTCTCTTTAATTACTTTTTACATGTTATTGCACGGACGCATTCTCGGTAGAATCCGACGTCCAAATTGTGTGAAAATTCATAATGAATAAGTTGAGTCACATTGAAAAATTTGAAGGCAAAGATTTTCATACCTGGCAAGTGCGGACTCAATTATTCCTAATCAACAAAGACTTATGGGATATTGTTGATGGAAAAGAAAAAAAACTGACAAATGCAGATGAAGCAATAAAATGGGACAACAGAGATCGAAAGGCTACAGCAATTATCAGATTGGGTCTATCAGATGCTTATCTACATCATATAGACTTAAAAAAGTCCTCTCATACAATCTGGGTGACATTGAACAAGTTGTTTGGATCACAAATGGGAAGCGCAGCGATATCTTTAAAGCAAAGATTGTTCGGCCTCAAGATGGAAGAAGGTGAGAGCATGGTGGAGCATATCAGTAAGTTTCGGTCTATTTGTAATCAACTTGCTGCATAAAAGTAGATGTACCTGATGATGATGCTAAAGCAGTATTACTTAATAGCATGCCTTCATGTTATTCTAATATGGTCTTTACATTAAGCAAAATAAATCCAAGTCTAGAAGAACTTATTTCTTCTTTGTTAGATGAAGAAAAAAGAATTATGGTTGTTGAACCAGAGGAGACTGCAATGTTTGGTAGAAACAAGAAAGCATTTGGTAAGAAAATGCCCAAATACGGTTCAACCTCTAAAGGACCGAAGAAACAATTTACATGCTACTATTGTAAACAACCTGGTCATATATCTAACAATTGCAGAAAAAGAGCACAAGACTTACTTGATGGGAAACTACAAGATAATGCCATGATTGTTGATGAAGAAGGAGAAAATGAAGAGGAAGAAAATACCGCACATCAAAGTGATGAATATTTTCTCTTCTAGATGATTTTTGACTGGAGGACGGAGGCACAGGAGGATGGAGGTCATTCAGTGACCTCTCGTCAGTCACCAATGATGGGGCCACATGAAGTTGTGGTGACAGTGTGTGTGTGAGTTTTCTTTCATTTCAGAATTGCAGTTTGTTGTGTGCAGTATGATTTCAGAGTTCCTGTTTTGGATTGAATAAGTGAAATGTTCACATTGAGGGGGGGAACATGGTCTCATTGTTCCATTTCCATTATGTTTTATTGTTCAGTTTTGAAAGCAATATTTCCTACATGATTCCCTTTTGTAGTGACATTGTATAATATTGATCAAAAGTATTGTAGCAATCATGATGTAAAGGTTTTGGTAAACCTGTAAAAACCAATTGTGTAAGGTTTTTGGTAAACCTGTAAAAACCAATTGTGTAAGGTTTTTGGTAAACCTGTAAAAACCAATTGTGTAAGGTTTTTGGTGATCCTGCAAAACCAAGTGTGAAAGGTTATTGGTACACCTGCAAAACCAATTTGGTAAGGTTGTTGGTAGAAGCCGGAGAAAACCATCAGTGGAAGAAATGTGCGTTGGCACATGTTTGAGTTTTGTGCAAGCCCAATGCTGCACATTTGCGGAGTTGATCATGAGCACACAGAGGTGGCATGCTACAATCAGTGAACGAGATATGTTGTACCATGTAAACATTAAGGGGGGGAATGTTAGGAAATTAAATATTAATGTTTACATTATAGTTTGTTAGCTAATATTTAATATTGTTATATATTAAATATTAGGTTTGAATGTTTATTGTTATAATATATTGTTTCAACAATATATTATTTATAGAGTTTTGTTGTACCCGTAAAATTATAAACGGGTAAGTTGTTTGATACACTTCCTATTTTATAGGAAGAGTTTAGTCTATTGTAATGACTATAAATTAGCCTAATTCATTGTGTAATTGATACAACAAGAATATAGTGTGAATTAATATATTATCCTGTGCAAATATATAGCTGCTTGTTTATAAATTTCAAGATTATTACTTGGACATTAGACCTAACAAGTTGGTACGAGGAAGGGGCCTATGCCAATTGATTATGGAAAATAATACTAAGAAAAAATGTGAAAGAACCAAAGATACCTCTTCAGAGTTACCCATGGTGCTTTTTGTGAGCACAACTGACGAATTGTACATGGATATTACTTTCTTTCTGACTTATGGTGAATGCCCCCTGCATTTAAGCCAAAAGGATAAGAGGAAAATTAAATTAAGATCTACAAGATACATCCTGTAAGATAATGGAATATACAAGAAAGGTATTGATGGTTTATTCCTTCTTTATTTTGATAAATCTCAGCAGGTAAGGTTGCTAGAATCCTTCCATAGTCTACCATGTGGAGGAAATTTCTCTTCTTATGTGACATCTTATAAGATCCTACGGGATAGATACTATTGGCCTACTCTCTTTCGAGACTCAGCAGAATGGGTATCCAAGTGTGAAGCTTGTCAACATTTCGTTGGTCACCCTAAGCTAGCAGCTCTTCCCTTGAAGCCTGTAGCAATCGAAGAAACTTTTTAACTAGTGGGGAATTGATTTCATTAGAATTTTGAATCCTTCCTCTAGTACCAGACATAATTACATGCTCACTGCCATAGAATATTTCACCAAGTGGGTGGAAGCGGTGCCAATATAGCAGTCGACCTCAAAAGTCATGTGTAAATTCCTTAAATAAAATATAATTGTCAAATTTGGTGTGCCTCACAAGATTATGGCTGATAATGCCTCCAATTTCTCATCACATGAGTTAAAAATTTTTGTTATGGATTTGGGATCACCTTGGCTCACTCATCTGACTATTACCCCTAAGGAAATGGTCAAGCTAAATCCAGCAATAAGAACCTAGTTACCATAATTAGAAAGCTAGTGGATGAGAACCAGAGGACATGGCACAAAGCATTGTATGATGCATTATGGGTAGATCAGATTACTCCAAAATGAGCTATTGGGATGTCTCCTTTCTAGGTGTTTTATGGAATTGATGCTAAAATTACCATTTCCATAGAACTGTCACCTTACGAATGGCCAAAGCAAATCGAAGATGAGACTTTTCAAAAATCTATTGAGAAAAAGGTAATGTACCTAGCCAGAGCTAGAAGAGGAATGAAGCAAGGTGGTTGATCACATTACAAATCATCAGAGCAAAGTAAATAAGATATTTGATAAAAAATCAAAGCAACGTGACTTTAAAATTGGAGATCTGGTGCTTCTTTGGGATAAGAGAAGGGAGCAGAAAGGAATGCATGGAAAGTTTGATTCTTTGTGGAAAGGACCTTTCAAGATTCATCAGCTGAATGGTGAAAATAGATTTTGTTTATCATAATCGGATGGATAAAGCTAGAAATTATGAGTTCTCTTCCTTTTTCATTTCAAAGAAAGTCCCCAAATGGAGCCAACTGTTATCCCATTTTAGTTATTCCAACTTAAATGAGGATAACCATAGAAATTTTTGAAAAAATTGACTAAAATACTGTTTGAAGAGTATTTCAGGTTTTCAGTTTCAACAACATGAAAACATGTTATTTACATGCAAGATGCTAATTGTTTCCTAAAACCTGAAACCTGATTCAACTCCCTTGTGTCAAGTTTTGGAACCTTCAAGCATCTTGACATATCATGCCTTGTGTCGTGATCACTTTGGCATCCGGTGTGATTGCATAACATTGAATCCTTTCTCCAAGTGTGGGACTTGAAAAAATGAGAAAGGATTCTCCGAGAGAAAGGCTGGTTCCTATTCCTCTGTTCGGATGCACACGAAATATGCGAGAGGGTTTTCTCAAAACCTAATCTAATCTGCGCGAGGAGACAAGGTAAGAAGATGCATAAAATAAATCTAAGCTAATAGAGGTGATGCAGGGAATGAAGAACACCTATTTTGCCGGTGAACACGAGACCATTTGAATGTGATATAAGATCATGCACTGAGATGACAAAACTGCGGTGAAAGACCGGGAGGATGCAAAAATGAACACGAGAGAGGGTGAGAATCATCCACGAGACATGCATTACTTGCTCCAAAGATTGATACAATACACTACAGAATGCCATGAGGCAGAATAGTATTACAGTTCAAATGAGAGGTTCGAACTCCACAAATTCACCTGAGGAGAAGAAGGGAGAGGCAAAACAGAAAAATGTTCGACCCTTGAAAAGAAGCTCCTCTTTACAATATATAGAAAGAATGAGAGAGGAAAGAGAGAGGGGGAAGCCAAATCTACTCCAACCACCTCCAGGTTGCATTCAGTTCATCTCATTATGGCAGAAGCGGCGGATCCTGGCAAAATGGCGGGCTGTCCAACAGAAGCGGCGAACTGTCTGCTGCATTAAAGTTGTTTGTTGAAGCATTACTTCTGCTTGTTATTTCGCGCCAGAGGCGTTTCTTGATTTTCTCTCTCCAAACTGAACCAAAATGCAAGATTGACCCCGGAATCGTGTAGAGAATCTCACAAGCTTTCCGTTGATATAAAGAACGTGCAAATCCGAGCTCTGGATCGAAAGATATGTCGATCTGAAGATTTAGGGCACAAAACAGGCGAAAACAGATTTTTAAATTTCTTCCCGCGCTCTGCCACCTGGATGACACGTGGCAGGTTCTGATTCAGCTGAGCAACTCTCTCTCCTCCACCTCTCGGTGGGCTCTCTTTTGAAATTTCCTTGTGGGCCCTAGCTGGGACACGTGGCACTATCCCATTGGTTCGGGCTGACCCTTCAAATCTCGCCCTTTGACCTTTTGACCTTTTCCTTGTGACACGTGTCATGATTTGGTTGGTTCTCGGCCCTTTCGGCTCCTTCGCGTCCACCGCGTCCATTTGTCCCGGATGTCCCAGTGCTGCTTGGGACAAAATCCTCCGGTTCACCCGATTCGGCCGGTTCGCGTCCATTTGTCCCACTTGTCCCTGTGCTTCGCGGGACAAATTCTTCCGGTTCGCCCGATCCGGCCGATTCGCGTCCTCGCGGCCCAGATGTCCCATTTGCCTCGGACTGTTTGTTCTCATTTCGGCCGAACCGGCCGGTTCGCGTATCTTTGTCCCAGATGTCCCAAGCGATTAGTGCGAAAGTTCTCCTTTTACGGCCCGATCCGGGCTTTCCGCAGCGTCGCCAGCGTCCATTTGTCCCACTTGTCCCATTTTCCTTGTCTTTGAAGTTTCTTGTTTTGGCCGAACCCGGCCGGTTCGCGTCCTTCGCGCACTCTTGTCCCACTTGTCCCTTTGCTTTGTTTGGGCCGCTGTGTAGGCTTTTCGGCCGATCCGCGCCTTGATGTCCCAAATGTCCCGACTGTCCCGGGGACTAGGACTTAGCCGATTTTCACATTTTTTTCTGGCCCAAGCTTATCTTCTGCAACTTCTTCGCATCTTCTCAGAGCTTGCTCTTTTCAACCTGGATGGGAGAGTTAGAAAAATTTCTGAAGGGACCCTAGAAACATGACTTTTTGCCCTGAATCAATTTATCTGCCTGGGACTTGAGAATTCTGATGCATGTTATCAAATTAACCCTGGGGGGGTGAATTTTGGATAACAATTTGGCGACTCAGCGGGGTCACCTGCCTGCTAGGTAGAAGATCAGTGGCCTTTAGCGATCTATTGGGCATGGAGTCATAAGCATAACACAAGCAGGCACGATATCTAATCCAGGCACGATCTTTGCACTTCTTCTCCAACAACACTCTGAGCTGAGAAAACAACCTGAGAGCAGCAAAAACTGTGCTGAAGCACTTAGGAAAACTGAAACCTAACTACAACAGGACAATGTGCACAAGCACTTGGAGGAATGAAAATCTAATTAATATTTACAAGGTAGTGAACTTCCCTCTAGAGGCAACGCTTGAGATAGATTCCATTGACTGGAATCTGCAGTTCTTCACCATCCAATGAGGCCAATTGGAAAGCATTGCTGCTCTTGCGCTTCGTGACCATGTATGGGCCACTCCAAATGGCATCAAATTTGAAATGCCTTCCTGGTTTTGCCCGATCTGCATCCCATTTCAACACTAGATCTCCAACTTGAAAAGATCTATCCTTGGCCTTTCTGTCAAAGGTCTTCTTGATCAAAGCTTGATCCTTTTCCATTGCTTGGGATGCCTGATTTCTGATCTCTTGCAGCTCCATCAGTTCTGCATATCTCACCTCCATAGGCTCAAATTCAAGCAACTCCAGCTGCTTCATGAGTTCCAATGTTGGCAACTCAAGTGACATGGGCAAGATTGCCTCTCTTCCATAGACAAGCTTAAATGGAGAATTACCTGTGGATCTTTTGGGAGTGATCCTATCAGCCCATAAGGCTGATTTCAGTTTGGTATGCCAAGCCCTCGGTTCTCATCAAGAGTCCTCCTAATGATCCTCAGCAAGTTCTTGTTTGTAGACTCGGCCTGGCCATTACCTTGAGGGTAATAGTTTGATGAAGTGCTTAGGTAGATCCCGTTCTTGACAGCCCACTCAGTCACCTTAGATCCAATGAATGCCAATGCGTTATCAGAGATTATTGTAGCAGGTACGCCAAATCTAGTAGTTATCCCCTCGTAAAAGTCCAAGATGCTAGACTCATTCGCCTCTTTGAGTGCTACTGCTTCTGTCCATCTGGTGAAGTAGTCCGTGGCTGTCAAAATCCATTTGTGCCCTTGGCTTGAATTGGGATTGATGGCTCCAATGAAGTCTAAACCCCATTGCATGAATGGCTGGTCAACTGAGATTGGATGTAATGGAAGGGCAGCGAGTCTCTCTTTTCCTGTGAAGAATGCACAATTCTTACATCTCTTGATCCATGCATAGCAATCACTAAAGATTTTAGGCCAATAATAACCAGCCTTCATGATTTTTAGAGCTGTCACTCTTGGTGCAAAATGGCCACCAGCTGGTCCATCATGAAACTCTTTTAATACCCTTTGGATCTGACCTGTGTTAATGCATCTCAGCAGCACTCCATTCACATCCTTCTTGAACAAAACTCCATCAATGATGGTATATGGAACAACTGCTGACACTGAAGTATCTCCTCTTCGCTTTGCTCATTTCTGGAGGGCATAGGCCTGTTTGTAGGAAGTGCATAATGCCTTGGGTCCAGCAAGGAGTCGGGGCAGCATTGTCTTCTTCTTGTCTGCCACTCGGCTCATGGCTGTCTTGAACTGTCAAAACAGCCTCTTCTTCGTTGCATACTTCTTTTTGCTTCCCCAAAACCAGCTGCTCACACAATCCTTTCCCTCTTACCAGCTTGGTGATCTTGATCTCAATGTCATACTCCATGACACGGGTGATCCAACCTGCCCTTTTCTCATTCAAATCCTTGTTGAGGAGGAAGTCCTTAACCCCAGCATGTGAGACCAGCAATTGGACCTTGTTGTTTGAGACTAAATGCTTGAATTTCTTCAAGCTTCGATTCTTATGAGCACATGCTTTTCATAAAAAGAGTACCTCACTTCATGCAGTCATCTAGGCTCTGGCTGAAGAAGGCAATCGGCTGTTCATCATTATCTTTGTTCTGCTGTACCAGAATGGCAGAAATAGTGTCATCACCTCCAAATGCATAGAGGATGAAATCCTTGGAAAAGTCTGGGTTGATGAGAGTGGGTGCTTGGGAGATGGCTTCTTTGATTGCTTCAAAACTCTCCTTGCCTTCTGCCATCCACTTGAAAGCCATGCTTTTCCTTAACATTTTGGTGATGGGCTTGACAAGGGCTGCAAAATCTGGGACAAACCTCCGAACAAAGTTTATCCTTCCCAGGAAACTCTGAAGGGCTTTCTTGTGGCTTGGCAATGGTAGAGCTCTTATGGCTTCAACCCTCTCTGGATCAATCGCTAATCCTTCCTTGGAGACAATATGGCCAAGGAGCTTCCCTTCATGTGCAAGAAAGATGCACTTCTTAGGATTTAAGGACACTCCGAACTTTCTACACCTCTGAAACACTTGCCTGAGGTGAAAGAAATGAATCTGCTTGCATTCTTTGAGAAGACAGTAATATCATCTAGGTATATCAGCACTATCTTGTTGATCAAGCCTTTGAATGCCATATCCATAGCTCACTGGAATGTTGCTCCGGCGTTCGATAGTCCAAATGGCATCTTCTTGTAAGCATATGTGCCCCATTTGGTTGTGAAGGCTGTCTTGAACTGGTCTTCCTCCTTTACCATAATCTGATTGAAGCCTGAGTAACCATCAAGTAGTGAAAACCTTTCTGAACCAGCTACGACCTGCAATATTTGCTCCATGGAAGGGAGTGGATAATGGTCCTTGAGAGAGGCTCTATTCAAATCTCTGAAGTCAACACACAGCCTGATCTCTCCACTCTTCTTTCTGACTGGAACTAAGTTGGCAACCCAACTAGAATGCTTGATTGGGAATATGATTCTTGACTCAATCAGCTTGTCCAATTCTTTCCTCATGAGAGGCTCCATGTGTGGATTGACTGGTCTCTGTTTCTGCCTGACAGGCTTAGTATTTGGATCCAATTCGATGGTATCTTTGAGCTAAGTTGGGATTGAAACCTTTCAGTCTTCATAGCTCCAAGCAAACACGTCGGGGAACTCTTGACATAGTTTGTATGAACTCACATCTTTCTTGCTCAGTTGTCATCTTTCCAATTTGCAATGGCTTGTTCTCTTCTACCAAGATGGATACCGAATCTTCTCTCTTGACCTGAATGTTTGCTTTCTCCTTTCTAAACTGATCATTGGGGTTAAAAATGGACTCCAAAGTGATAAGTCCCTTGGGCAGCTTGTCAGTTCTCAGCTGTATCACTTGGTCACCATATTGCTGTTCCAACTTTTCTTGATTCTTAGTGAGAACTCGAGCTTCTTCTTACTGAAGAAATGGATGATTTGCTGGTCATTCTCAAATACTTGCCAACTGACATCGTTATCCGGCACTGAAGGCCTCACAATCACGTGGATGTTTGGTTGTACCTTGTCTTGTTGAATGTTTTCTACAATGTCAAAGGCTGCCCCTACTGCTGCAAGCCTGTCAGCAACTTGATTCTCTTTCCTAGGAATGGCTTTGATGCTGAAACCCTCAAAATCTTCCATGAGGTCCCACACCCTGTTCTTGTAGCACTTGAGTAGATCATTTTTGGCAGCATGCTGTCCCTTGACCTGATTTACAATCAATTCACTGTCCCCAAAAACTTGCAAGTTCTTTATTTTTTTCTTGATTGCCCAATGCATCCCTTGCACCAAGGCTTCATATTCAGCAGTGTTATTGGAGCATGCAAATTGAAATCTAAAAGCTGAATAGTACTTTACTCCTTGAGGTGAAACAAGCACGGCTCCACCTCCTGCACCTTGTCTACTCCTTGATCCATCAAAAAACAGCTGCCATACCTCATTGTCATCCTTGTGGTTTGGCTTGGTGATGCTAGGAATAGGTTGACTTTCTTCGTGTATACAATAGACTCCTAGCTCAGATTCTTCTATTCCTTGATAAGGATCAAAAGCATGCACCTTGCTTGCCCATTCATCAAGAGTTAGATCCGGGATGTTTCCAACTTTAGTGTCAGTTTCATCAGTGCTTGGGTGATCTTCTTGATCAAATGCTGAGCAATTGGCATTAATCTGACTTGGAGTGTAGGGCTCAATATGGAAGTTTGCAATAGGTTCAGATCTGATTGTGGTCTTAGTTCCATATCTTGTCCTGAATAGCATGTGAGACCAATCAGCGGACAAATATCCCCCAATCTTGGCAGTGAAGTCCCTTGACAAACATAGGGCAAAGAGTGGTGGAAGGTCTATGACTGACACATCTTGTAAAACAACAACATTTGGACATGCGTGCAAGGTAAGACTCAAATTTCTAATCACTCCAACTGTTGCTATTGCTGTCCCATCCATTGCACTACCCCTTTGGATGTTGTTTCATCTTTGAAGCCCTAGCGATCAGCTATTTGTTTGGGCATGTGAGCTACTTGCTCGAGAATCATCATGCAATTATGCACTAGCTGATTTCCAATGATTAATGAAACATAGAAAGGAGGGGGTTTCAACATCTTACCTTGTTGTCCTCCATGATTTCCTTCAGATTGGGCAGCATTTGTAAGCACTTTGTCTTGCATCTGCTGATTGAAGCTGGCCAGTCCTTCATGGCAGCTTGCGTGCAGATCTCTTTGGCCTGGGATGGATAGGGATTCCCACATAGATATATTGACGTTTGTCTTCTTCATCTGATCAATGATACTGAATGGTGATGAAGGATCTCTCTGCTTGTCCCTTGGTTTGCACATTTACTCCTTGTATGTGGGCAGCAACAGCTGGCATTTGAGTTGGCCTAGGGGCTGTTCTTGGCTGTCCTTGTGCATTTGAAGCGGGACTTTGCTTGCCAATCATTTGTGGAGCCATGGAAGGTTGTGGATTGGCTGGGGCTAATGGCTGTTCTTCACCCAAATTTCTCCTTTTTGACCTTGTGTTTGCTGCAACACCTTGAGAAACTACCTGGTTCATGCCACAAAAATCCTCTGCTTGCCAATTTACCAATGTGGTGTCATTTGGGGCTGATTGTTGTTGGAATGTTTCTTGTTGTTGGCTGTTTTCTTGACTATTCTCACCCTCCACACCAGTAGTTGTTACCATTAAAGCTTGAGTCAAAGCACCATTGAAGCACATGGATTGATTATGAGGCTCATTACATGGAAAACACCAATCATACTCCTGGGCAATGTTGTTTTGTGCTGGTACTAATGCCTTAGAGGCAGATATGGCATTTGGATTATAGGGCTGGAATGGTCTATTGGCAGGAGGCCTTGCTTGATTCTGATTTGCAGCTGGATTGGGTGGCCTTTGAGGCTGATATGGCTGCCTATTAGGTTGAGCTTGAGGCTGATACGAAGGTCTAAAACCTTGAGCTTGCTGTCTCTTGAGTGTGACCAGCTCATTACCTAAATTTTGCAGTTGCTTCATGACCTCTTGAAGCTCATTTGGGGCACTTGGAGATGAAGTGGAAGCTTCATTTGAACTCTGATTTCTAGGAGTGGGAGAAGGAGCTAAGACAGGTACTTGACTAGTACCTGGGTTCTCTAAACTTGGATATAATGGCATTGGAGGCCTAGGAGCCAATTTACCAGCTTGAATAAGACAGTTTTCGGCTCTAATGGCAATGCTATAAGCAGCAGGTAAGGTTGTGCCTCCCATTGATTGAATTAACATAGAAATATCAGAATTCAAAGCTTTAAGATAGTATAGAAAAGCACCTTCTTTGTTGGCACATTGGCACATGCTTTGGAATCCTATCCCAAGACCTTTGAAATCTGAAGTTGAAGTCGATCAATTTGCTCATTGGGAGCTCTCTTGATAGTTGTTAATTGTTCAGTAGAGACAAATTGTCTCCCCTTTTCTCCAAGCTTGCTCATGAAGTGCAATACTATGCATAAGCTGATTCCAATTTGTGATAGAACCGGTAAAGGCTCTAAACCATTGCAATGCTTTCCCCTTTGAATGATGATGCCGGAATTTGTGACTACATCCATTTCATTTATCTCATGGATTGCCTGAGATGTTAGCAATGTCTTTGACATGATCACCGAGTGGTATGATTTTCTCCGTGAAAAATGGAATGTTCTTCAATGCTGCAATTGGGCTGGATTACGTGCATTGAGGGCAAGTGGGAACTGCTTTGCCGGTGAAAAATTGACAAAGGGATTTAGTGGTTGCGCCATTCTGATTGGTCGAAGGACTCTTGAATACTGAATGAAAGGCCGAGCAGGTGGAGGAGTTGAGAGAGTTACTGTTTGGTGGAGATGGAGACCTTTGAATCCTTCTTCCTCTTTGCCTTCTTCTTGGAGATAATTGCAGGTATTCAAACAACACTTCTTCTTCTCCAACTCTTGACCTTGTGATTCTTCTCATAAGCTCTCGGGCTGCTTTGCTTTGAAACCGAGTTGATCTTCCTTTTGGAGTCGCGGATATGCGAATAATAGCTCTTTTCAAGCAAGAAAATTGCAGCGGATGCATATCAACTTTGCTTTGCAATAAAAATGAGACCTCTAGGTCCCACCGTGTGCCAAAAAGCTGTTAGTGCAAAATCACGGCACCCACGGATGCGAGATCGGGTTTCTAGGTTGATCACTTTGGCATCCGGTGTGATTGCATAACATTGAATCCTTTCTCAAGTGTGGGACTTGAAAAAATGAGAAAGGATTCTCCGAGAGAAAGGTGGTTCCTATTCCTCTGTTCGGATGCACACGAAATATGCGAGAGGTTTTCTCAAAACCTAATCTAATCTGCCCGAGAGACAAGGTAAGAAGATGCATAAAATAAATCTAAGCTAATAGAGGTGATGCAGGGAATGAAGAACACCTATTTTGCCGGTGAACACGAGACCATTTGAATGTGATATAAGATCATGCACTGAGATGACAAAACTGCGGTGAAAGACCGGGAGGATGCAAAAATGAACACGAGAGAGGTGAGAATCATCCACGAGACATGCATTACTTGCTCCAAAGATTGATACAATACACTACAGAATGCCATGAGGCAGAATAGTATTACAGTTCAAATGAGAGGTTCGAACTCCACAAATTCACCTGAGGAGAAGAAGGGAGAGGCAAAACAGAAAAAATGTTCGACCCTTGAAAAGAAGCTCCTCTTTACAATATATAGAAAGAATGAGAGAGGAAAGAGAGAGAGGGAAGCCAAATCTACTCCAACCACCTCCAGGTTGCATTCAATTCATCTCATTATGACAGAAGCGGCGGATCCTGGCAAAACGGCGGGCTGTCTAACAGAAGCGGCGAACTGTCTGCTGCATTAAAGTTGTTTGTTGAAGCATTACTTCTGCTTGTTATTTCACGCCAGAGGCGTTTCTTGATTTTCTCTCTCCAAACTGAACCAAAATGCAAGATTGACCCTGGAATCGTGTAGAGAATCTCACAAGCTTTCCGTTGATATAAAGAACGTGCAAATCTGAGCTCTGGATCGAAAGATATGTCGATCTGAAGATTTAGGGCACAAAACAGGTGAAAACGGATTTTTAAATTTCTTCCCGCTCTGCCACCTGGATGACACGTGGCAGGTTCTGATTCACTGAGCAACTCTCTCTCCTCCACCTCTCGGTGGGCTCTCTTTTGAAATTTCCTTGTGGGCCCTAGCTGGGACACGTGGCACTATCCCATTGGTTCGGGCTGACCCTTCAAATCTCGCCCTTTGACCTTTTGACCTTTTCCTTGTGACACGTGTCATGATTTGGTTGGTTCTCGGCCCTTTCGGCTCCTTCGCGTCCACCGCGTCCATTTGTCCCGGATGTCCCAGTGCTGCTTGGGACAAAATCCTCGGTTCGCCTGATTCGGCGGTTCGCGTCCATTTGTCCCACTTGTCCCTGTGCTTCGCGGGACAAATTCTTCCGGTTCGCCCGATCCGGCCGATTCGCGTCCTCACGGCCCAGATGTCCCATTTGCCTCCGGACTGTTTGTTCTCATTTCGGCCGAACCGGCCGGTTCGCGTATCTTTGTCCCAGATGTCCCAAAGCAGTTAGTGCGAAAGTTCTCCTTTTCGGCCGATCCGGGCTTTCCGCGTCCGCCGCGTCCATTTGTCCCACTTGTCCCAGTTTTCCTTGTGCTGAAGTTTCTTGTTTCGGCCGAACCGGCCGGTTCGCGTCCTTCGCGCACTCTTGTCCCACTTGTCCCTTTGCTGTTTGGGCCGCCTGTAGGCTTTTCGGCCGATCCGCGCCTTGATGTCCCAAATGTCCCGACTGTCCCGGGGACTAGGACTTAGCCGATTTTCACATTTTTTTCTGGCCCAAGCTTATCTTCTGCAACTTCTTCGCATCTTCTCAGAGCTTGCTCTTTTCAACCTGGATGGGAGAGTTAGAAAAATTTCTGAAGGGACCCTAGAAACATGACTTTTTGCCCTGAATCAATTTATCTGCCTGGGACTTGAGAATTCTGATGCATGTTATCAAATTAACCAAGGGATTTATTGGGGCAGATCTTATCGGTGACAAGATATAATCCCGGATGAAAACGGTCTTATCTACAGGAAAATTTTACATGTCCTCATATGTCACTTATGCAGCAGCTAGTATGAGGAATTATCCTGGATTGGACACAAAGGGGAACAAGGCAGCTGAACACATTTATCAGTATTTTCCTTAGCTAACAAAGAAGGGGTCCGAGGACCAATTCAGAAGAGTAAATGATGCTTTCTTTTATGAGAACATCTGTAGGATGAACCCCGAACTGAGGAAAACAAGAGTCTTTGATGAGGTATGGGTTAAAGTTTCAAAATGGGGTTGTGTCTTCTTATAATTCAAGAATTTCATGTATCTTTGAGTGGTCATGTACCTGGGTGATCCTTTCCAATTTCCCAGATATCTAGGAGACAAGTTGGTCCTGATGGAGTTGGTCAGGCAATTGTTGGATTTTCACAAGTTCCAACAGAGTAAGCACAAGGCCACCGTATCCTTCCCAATTTCTATTGAAGGTATACCTACTCAATGGTGGTAAAATCCAAGAATGTAGTTCATGAGCTATAGGATAAGTTAAAGAAGCACATGAAGCCTAGAGATGTGTTTGATTTTTGAGGAGTTCTTAAGTCATATAGGACCCTCTATCTAAATGTGCCTAGCATATAAGACATCTAGGTTGATCTTCGTGATGAAGTCACTATCTCGTAGAAAGGATCATAATAGATTAACACTTGAAGAAATTCAGATGCTCGATCTCACCGACATTCAAGAGGGTACTGCGATAATGAAAGTGTTCTAGATCCTTCATATGACGAACTGAATGAGGATCAATATGTTTTCCTAGCCATTGATTGGTCTATCGATGAAAAAGATTCTATTGTAGATAGATAAGCTCCAATTATTGCATGTAAAAGGCATGACTCACCTCTTGGGGAATGAGTTACAAAGAAGATAGTTTTTCAAAGTTGGTTGATTTGGAAGTGGGACCCTCCAAAAAAAAAAAAGGACAAGAGCTCGGTAAGAGGCCTATAAAGGTAAAATTTGTCAAGAAGGGAGGAGAACAAGAAGCCCCTTCAATTACTACTCCAGTTGAAATGGTGAATGTACCAAAATCACCAACACCACCAGAAATTGGGGAAATCTTTTTGGAGGTAGAGGTGAGTCAACCTCTAATTTCACCATTTACTGATTTCCCAACAGAAGTAATTTTATCCCTCACTTCCTAGGCTTTGGCTTCAGGAGTTGCACCTCCTCCTTCACAACCACTTCCACCTCCTCCTTCACAACCACTTCCACCTCCTCCTTCACAACCACTTCCACCTCCTCTTTTTGCATCTTCTTCATCAACCATGGCAAAAATTTCTCCAGACTCTCACCTCTCTCTGCTAGAACCAAAGTGACTACAGATATGCCTCCTCATTCTACACCTCTTTTCAATGAATCCACTACCACACTTGTGGTTGTTCCCACTCCACTAGTAAGTCTTCCTCCACATGCAAGTGTGACCCAAACCCCTACAACAATAGTAAATTCCTCTAGCATGCCTCAATGGTTGCTTGATCAGACTCCGAGGAAAAGGAAGGTGGTAGTTCCCATACCAGCCTTTGATTTTAGTTCACTCAAGGATTCTACTGCTAAATCATCCAAGAAACCCAAAATATTTTCAAGGGTTTTAGTGGGTGCTTCGAGGCACAAGTTTGCAGAGATTACCACTCCCACAACTGATAAGACCAAAGAGGACATAGTGGCCTCTGACTATCGATAACCAGGGGCTGATCTAGGGAGGTGATAGTAAAAGGAGTAGAATAAGATGCATGAGATGCTATAAATGTGCTATGTCAGAAGTTGAAAGAAATAAAGGAAAGTAGGGATGAGCTTAAAGAGAAAGTGGAGCAGTTGACTGAAGTATTACTTAATCTCTCAAAGCCCTCTGAGTCAACACCATTATCCTCTACTACTGTCAGGTTTGATTTCTTATCGGTACCCATGATTGAAAAGATTAACGAAAAGGGGAGAGTGGTTCATGAATGGACCCAAAGGATGCTCTGTAGGGAAAATAAGAAATCCAAGATACTATGGAATTCTATCAATCTCTGGACGATATAAAGAAAGATGGAGAAAAAATGGATGATGAGTTTTCTTCAAAAATTATGAACTTGAAGTTAACTTTCAAAGCTCTCCAAACACTGAAACAAATTCCATCCCACATGTGGATAAAAATTTCTAGCTAACCAAAGCCATCAGATTCAGAATAAAGATTCTCAATGAAGCTTGCAGCAAATTGAGAGAATCAAGAGATCAATTGGTTGATGGCAAGAATGACTTGGAAGAAGAGTTGGTCAAAATCTATGTGAAAGTGTTGAGTGAAGGATCGGTATCCTACCTGTTGATGATCTTTACGAATAGATCCAAGAATCAATTCAGCATGAACCAACTCACGAGATTCGGCATGGAAATCATTGACAAGTTTGTGAAGATTGAACATTCTTTGGAGACCCTAAGGAAACTCAACAAAAGGTTGAAAAAGCTTCCCGGTAATGCTAGTGATACTCAGGAAACATGTGAAGTTCTGAGTGATCATTCCACCGTGCCTGATGAGAATGAGATGTAAGGTATAATCCAAAAATTCCAAGAATTTTGGAACAAGAAGGCTTTGTTGGAGGAAGAGAAAGATGATGATTTAGAATAGGCACAATGTAACATGTCATTTCAATCTTGAAATCAACATGTCTTTTTCATTTCTATTTTGTCACATAGGAAGCAAATTTTGACTTGGTCTCCTACAAGTGAGTCAAGAAAAATAGAACTCTTGTTAAAACACCTTTTTTAGGATTTATCCTATTTTATCTCTACTCTTTTTATTATAAATAAGGGGTGCTTATGCATTCCAAGGGGTTGATATTTTGGAATATTGAGAAATATTTTGAAGAATAAGAACTTTGTGTTTTCTTTCAATCATTCAAGGAATAGAAATCGATGTTATTTTTGTAAACGTTGTGTTGTGAGATTCATCTCTCTTAAGATATTGTTCTTATGTTTAGGATCTTAAGCTATTCTTTGTTTAACATTCTCAATCATTTTAAATAGTTTCAAACATTACATTACATTTGTTATCTAGAACTTGTATGATTATTTCGTGATTTGTGTTTTCCCGAAAGAAAATACGTTCTGTCATTTCCTTTCCATTGTGTATTATTTCTAATCCATTTTACTTCAAAAGCTACAATATTTCCATTTTTATGGATATGGATTATGGGATTCTATTCCAACCCTAATGGTTAGATTAGTGTAAATATTATATGTATCATTTTTGATATGTTTTACAATAGTAGTAAACAAGTAGCCTCACCTATCTTTATGGAGGGATTCAATCCCATGTCTTGTGATTGAACTTCATATTTTGTCTTGACAAAATATCCAACCAACATGGTTTAGTGCTAAAGGTTTACGGTTTATGGGTTTTATGATTAAAGGTTTAGTTTTTAGGGTTTAGGGTATAGGGTTTAGGGTTTAGTGTTTAGTATTTAGGGTTTTAAGTTTAGGGTTTATGGTTTAGGATTTACATTTTATGGTTTACGGTTTAGGGTTTAGGGTTTAGGTTTAGGGTTTAGGGTTTGGGTTTAGGGTTTAGGTCTCGGGATTTAGGATTTAGGGTTTAGGGTTTATGGTTTAGGGCTAAAGGTTTAGGGTTTATGGGGTTTACATTTTAAGGTTCAGTTTTTGAGGTTTAGGGTTTAGGTCTCGGGGTTTAAGGTTTAGGGCTAAGGGATTACATTTTCGGGCTTAGGGTTTAGGGTTTAGGGTTTAAGGTTTAGGGTTTAGGATTTCTAGTTTAGGGTTTAGAATTTAATATTTATGGTTTATGTTTTATGGTTTATGGTTTAATATTTAAGAGTTAGGGTTTAGGATTTAGGGTTTAGGGTTTTGGGTTTAGGGTTTAGGTCTAAGGGATTATAGTTTAGGATTTAGGGTTTAAGTTTTATGGTTTAGGGATAAATTTTTAGGGTTTATGGGGTTTACGATTCAAGGTTTATTTTTTTAGGATTTAGGATTTAGGATTTAGGATTTAGGGTTTAAGGTTTAGGGTTTAGGGTTTTAACTTTAGTGTTTAGGGTTAAGGATTTATGGTTTAGGGTTTAGGGTTTAGGGTTTGGGGTTTAGTATTTAGGGTTTAGGGTTTAGGTCTCGGGGTTTAAGGTTTAGGTTTAAGGGATTATAGGTTAGGTATTAGGGTTTAGGGTTTAGGGTTTTAAGTTTAGGGTTGAGGGTTTAGGATTTAGTGTTTAAGGTTTAGGGCTAAGGGAATACACATTAGGGCTTAGGGTTTAGGGTTTAGTGTTTAGGGTTTAGGGCTAAAGGTTTAGGGTTGATGGGGTTTACAATTCAAGGTTTAGTTTTTAGGGTTTAGGGTTTAGGGTTTAGAATTTTGAGTTTAGGGTTCGGGGTTTAGGATGTATGGATTATTGTTTATGGTTCCAGGTTTAATATTTAAGATTTAGGGTTTAGGTTTAGTGCTCAGGGTTTAGGGTTTAGGGTTTAGCGTTTAGGGTTTAGGTCTAAGGGTTTAAGGTCTACGTCTCGGGGTTTAAGGTTTATGGCTTAGGGATTAGGGTTTAGGATAAAGGGTTTAGGGTTTAGGGTTTCGAGTTTTGGGTTAAGGATTTATGGTTTACGGTTTAGGGTTTAATATTTAGGGTTTAGTGCTTTAGGTTTTATGGTTTAGGGTTTATGGATTAGGTTTTTGGTCTCAAGGTTTAAGGTTTAGGATAAAGGGATTACATTTTATGGATAAGGTTTTAGGGTTTAGGGGTTATGGTTTATGGTTTAGGGTTTAGGGATTAGGGTTTAGGGTTAAAGGTTTAGGGTTTATGGGCTTAACAATTTAAGTTTTAGGGCTTAGGGTTTAGAGTTTAGGTATTTGGGTTTTGAGTTTAGGGTTTAGGGTTTAGGATTTATGTTTTATGGTTTATGGTTTAGGGTTTAATATTTAGGGTTTAGGGTTTATGGTTTAGTTCTCAGGGTTTAGGGTTTAGGGTTTAGGATTTATGGTTTAGGGTTTATGTATTAGGGATAAAGGTTTAGGGTTTATGGGGTTTAAGATTCAAGGTTTATTTTTTTAATGTTTAGGGTTTAGGTCTCATGGTTTAAGGTTTAGGGCTAAGGGATTAAAGTTTAATGTTTATGGTTTAGGTTTGGGTGATTAAGCTTTAGGTCTAAGGGATTATAATTTAGCACTTACGGTTTAGGGTTTAGATTTTATGGTTTAGGGCTAAAGGTTTAGGGTTTGTATATGATTCAAGGTTTAGTTTTTAGGGTTTAGGGTTTATTATTTATGGTATATGGTTTACGGTTAAGGGTTTAATGTTTATGATTTAGGGTTTAGTTTTTATGTCTAAGGGTTTAAAATGGATTACGGTTTAGGGCTTAAGGTTTAGGGTTTAGGGTTTATGGTTTAGGATTTATGGGGTTTATGATTAAAGGTTTAGTTTTTAGGGTTTAGGGTTTACAATTTTGGGTTTTTAGTTTAAGGTTTGCATTTTAGGGTCTAACATTTAGGGTTTAGGGTTTAGGGTTTAGTGCTCGGGGTTTAGGGTTTAGGGTTTAGGGTTTAGGGTTTAGGATTTAGGGTTTTGAGTTTAGGTTTAAGGTATTAGGATTAATGGTTCATGGTTTATGGTTTAGGCTTTAATATTTATTTTTTTAGGGTTTTAGGGTTTAGCGCTAAGGATTTAGGGTTTAGGGTTTAGGTATCGGGGTTGAATGTTAAGGGCTAAAGGTTTAGGTTTTATGGGTTTTATGATTCAAGGTTTAGGTTTTAGGGTTTAGGTTTTAGGGTTAAGGGTTTAGGGTTTAGGATTTATGGTTTATGGTTTACCTTTTAGGTTTTAATTTTTAGGGTTTAGGGTTTATTACCTAAGGTTTAGGGTTTAGCATTTACGTTACAAGGTTTAAGGTTAAGGGCTAAGGGATTACATTTATGGCTTATGGTTTAGGGTTTATGGTTTAGGTTTTAGGGTTTATTGTTTAGTACTAAAGGTTTAGGGTTTATGGGTTTTACAATTCAAGGTTTAGTTTTTAGTTTTTAGGGTTTAGGAATTAGGGTATTGGGTTTACAGAGGATTATATTTTAGGGCTTAGGGTTTAGATTTTAGTGTATAGGGTTTAGGCGTTATGGTTCGAGGGGTACATGTTTAGGGTTTATGAGGTTTACGATTCAAGTTTTAGTTTTTAGGGTTTAGGGTTTAGGGTTTATTATTTAGGATTTAGGGTTTTGACTTTAGGGTTTAGGGTTTAGGATTTATTTTTTATGGTTAATGATTTAGGGTTTAATATTTAGGTTTTAGGGTTTAGGGTTTATGGTTTAGGGTTTAGGGTTTAGTGTTAAGGTTTACGGTTTAGGTCTTAGGGTTTAGTCCTAAAGGTTTACGGTTTATGGGGTTTACAATTAAAGGTTTAGTTTTTATGGTTTAGGGTTTAGGGTTTTGACTTTAGTGTTTAGGGTTAAGGAATTATGGTTTATGGTTTACGGTTTAGGGTTTAGGGTTTAGGGTTTATGGTTTAGGGCTAAAGATTTAGTGTTGATGGGGTTTATTATTCAAGGTTTACCTTTTAGGTTTTAGTGTTTAAGGTTTAGATTTTAGGGTTTAGGTTTTAGGGTTTTGAGTTTAGGGTTTAGGGTTTAATATTTATGGTTTATCATTTATAGTTTACAATTTAGGGTTTAGAGTTTAGGGTTTTTAGTTTAGGATTTAGGGTTTAGGTCTCGGGGTTTAAATTTTAGGTTTAAGGGATTACAGTTAGGGCTTAGGGGTTTAGGGTTTATTGTTTAGGGCTAAATTTTTAGGGTTTATGGAGTTTACTATTCAAGGTTTATTTTTTTAAGGTTTAGGGTTTAGGGTTTAGGATTTATGGTTTATGGTTTTGGTTTAGGAATTAATATTTAGGGAATAGGAATAGGGTTTAGGATTTATGGTTTATGGTTTACAGTTTAGTGTTTAATATTTAGGGTTTAATGCTCGGGGTTTAGGGTTTAGTGTTTAGAGATTAAGGTTTAGGGTTTAGGGTTTATGGTTTCAAGTTTAGGGTTTAAGATGTATGGTTTATGGTTTATGGTTTATGATTTAATATTTAGGGTTGAGGGCTTAGGTTTTTGTGCTCATGGTTTATGGTTTAGGGTTTAGGTTTTAGGGTTTAAAGTCTAGGTCTCGGGTTTAAGGTTTATTGTTAAGGGATTAGGGATTAGTGTTTAGGGTTTAGTGTTTATGGTTTAGGGCTAAAGGTTTATGGTTTATGGGGTTTATGATTCAAGGTTTAGTTTTTATGGTTTAGAGTTTAGGGTTTAGGGTTTATGTCTCAGGGTTTAAGGTTTAGGGCTAGCGTATTAAATTTTAGGGCTTAGGGTTTAGGGTTTAGGGTTTAGGGTTTTGAGTTTAGTGTTTAGAATTTATGGTTTATGGTTTAGGGTTTTATATTAAGGGTTTAGGGTTGAGTGTTTAGAGTTTAGGGATTAGGGTTTAGGGTTTAGGGTTTAGGGTTTAGGTCTCCATGTTTAAGGTTTAGGATGAAAGGATTATAGTTTAGGGATTAGGGTTTACTATTTATGGTTTAGGATTTATGGTTTATGGTTTAAGACTAAAGATTTAGGGCTTATGGGATTTATGATTTAAGGTTTTGTTTTTAGGCTTAAGTGTTTAGGGTTTAGGGTTCATGGTTTCAACTTTAGGTTTTAATGTTTAGGGTTCATGGTTTTGAGTTTAGGGTATAGGGTTTAGGATTTATGGTTTATGGTTTACACTTACGGTTTAATATTTTGGGTTGAGGGTTTACTTCTCGGGGTTTGGGGTTTATGGTTTAGGGCTTTTGGGGTTTATGGGGTTTATGATTAAAGTTTTAGTTTTTAGCATTTAGGGTTTAGTGATTATGGTTTATGGTTTAGGTCTCAAGGTTTAATGTTTAGGGCTAAGGTTTACTTTAGGTTTAGGGGTTTGGGTTTATGGTTTAGGGCTAAAGGTTTGGGGTTTATGGGGTTTATGATTAAAGTTTTAGTTTTTAGCATTTAGGGTTTAGTGATTATGGTTTATGGTTTAGGTCTCAAGGTTTAATGTTTAGGGCTAAGGGATTACGTTTAGGGTTTACGGTTTAGGGTTTAGGGTTTAGGTCTCGGCGTTTAACGTGGATTACAGTTTAGGGATTTGGGCTTAGGGATTAGAGTTTAGGGTTTAGGGTTTAGGGTTTATGAGGTTTATGATTCAACCTTTAGTTTTTAGGGTTTAGGGTTAAGGGTTTTGAGTTTAAGGTTTAGGATTTATAGTTTAAGGTTTACAGCTTTAGGGTTTAGGGCTTAAGGTTTAAGGTTTTGGGTTTATGTCTTAGGATTTATGGTTTAGGGCTAAGTGATTACAGTTTAGGGCTAAGTGCTTACAGTTTAAGGCATAGGGTTTAGGGTTTAGGGCTAAAGGTTTAGGGTTTATGGGGTTTACGATTCAAGGTGTATTTTTATGGTTTATGGTTTAGGGTTTAGGGTTTAGGGTTTAAGGTTTTAATTATAGGGTTTTGGGTTTAGGATTTATTCTTTATGATTTACGGTTTAGGATTTAATATTTTGGGTTTAGGGATTGGTTTAGTGCTCATGATTTAGGGTTTATTGTTTAGGGTTTTGAGTTTAGGGTTTAGGTATTAGGATTCATTGTTTATGGTTTGCGGTTTAGTCTTTAATATTTAGGGTTTTGGGTTTTATGTTTAGTTCTCGGGGTTTAATATTTAGGGTTTAGGTTTTAGGGTTTAGGGTTTAATATTTAGGGTTTAGGGTTTAGTACTTAGGGTTTAGGGTTTAGGGTTTAAGGTTTAGGGATTAAATTTTAAGGTTTAGGGTTTAGGGGTTAAGGTTTACGACTAAGGGATTACATTTTAGGTTGTAGGGTTTAGGGTTTAGGGTTTATGGGGTTTACGATTCAAGGTTTATTTTTTATTGTTTAGAGTCTAGGGTTTAAGTTTTAGCATTTTGCCTTTATGGTTTAGGGTTAAGGATTTATGGTTTATAGTTTATAGTTTACGGTTTACGGTATAGTGTTTAGTGTTTAGGGTTTAGGGTTTAGGGTTCGGGGTTTAGGGCAAAAGGTTTAGGGTTTATGGGGTTTATGATTCAAGGTTTAGTTTTTAGGGTTTAGGTTTTGGGTTTTAGGGTTTATATTTTAGGGTTTTGAGTTTAGGGTTTGAGGTTTAGGATTTATAGTTTATAGTATACGGTTTAGGGTTTAATATTTAGGGTTTATTGTTTATCGTTTAGGGTTTAGGGTTTAGGGTTTAGGGTTTAGGTCTCAAGGTTTAAGGTTTAGGGTTAAGGGATTACAATTTAGGGCTTAGGGTTTAGGGTTTAGGGTTTATAGTTTAGGGCTAAAGGTTTAGGGTTTATGGGGTTTATGATCCAAGGTTTAGTTTTAAGGGTTTAGGGTTTAGGATTGAGGATTTAGGTTTTAGGATTTATGGTTTATGGTTTACAGTTTAGGGTTTAATATTTAGTGTATAAGATATCAGGTTTAGGGTTTAGGGTTTATCTTTTAGGGCTAAAGTTTTGTTTTTATGGAGTTTATGATTCATAGTTTAGTTTATGGTTTAGGGAAAAATGTTTACTATTTATGGGGTTTATGATTCAAGGTTTAGTTTTTAGGGTTTAGCTTTTAGGGTTTAGGGTTTAGTGTTTTGGATTTAGGGTTTTAAGTTTAGGGTTTATGGTTTATGATTTACATTTTATGGTTTAAAGTTTAGGGTTTAGGGTTTAGGTCTCAGGATTTACGATTTAGTGTTTAGGGTTTATAGTTTAGGGCTAAAGGTTTAGGGTTTATGGGGTTTACATTTCAAGGTTCAATTTTTAAGGTTTAGGGTTTACGGTTTAGGTCTCGTGGTTTAAGGTTTAGGGCTAAGGGATAAAATTTTAGGGCTTAGGGTTTATGGTTTAGGGTTTAGGGTTTAAGGTTTAGTGTTTAGGGTTTCGAGTTTAGGGTTTAGAATTTAGGATTTATGGTTTATGTTTTATAGTTTATGGTTTAATATTTAGGTTTTAGGGTTTAAGATTTAGGGATTATGGTTTAGGGTTTAGGGTTTAGGGTTTAAGGTTTAGGACTAAGGGATTATAGTTTAGGATTTAGGGTTTAATGTTTATGGTTTAGGGATAAATTTTTTGGGTTTATGGGGTTTATGATTCAAGGTTTAGTTTTTAGGGTTTAGCATTTAGGATTTAGGATTTAGGATTTAGGGTTTAAGGTTTAGGGTTAAGGTTTTATTGTTTTTGGTTTACAGTTTAGGGTTTAGGGTTTAGGGTTTATCGTTTAGGTCTAAAGGTTTAGGATTTATGGGATTTATGATTCAAGATATACCTTTTAGGTTAGAGTTTAGGGTTTTGAGTTTAGGGTTTAGGGTTTTGGATTTATGGTTTATGGTTTATAGTTTAGGGTTTAGGTATCGGGGTTTAAGGTTTAGGTTTAAGGGATTATATGTTAGGGATTAGCGTTTATGGTTTAGGGTTTATGGAGTTTACGATTCAAGGTTTAGTTTGTAGTGTTTAGGGTTTAGGGTTTAGGGTTTAGGATTTAGTGTTTAAGGTTTAGGGCTAAGGGATTACACATTAGGGCTTAGAGTTTAGGTTTTAGTGTTTAGGGTTTAGTGCTAAAGGTTTTGGGTTGATGGGGTTTACAATTAAAGGTTTAGTTTTTAGTGTTTAGGGTTTAGGGTTTAGGATTTTGAGTTTAGGGTTCAAGGTTTAGGATGTATGGATTATTGTTTATGGTTTCAGGTTTAATATTTAAGATTTAGGGTTTAGGGTTTAGTGCTCGGGGTTTATGGTTTAGGGTTTAGGTCTAAGGGTTTAAGATCTAGGTCTCGGGGTTTAAGATTTATGGCTTAGGGATTAGGGTTTAGGATTTAGGGTTTAGGGTTTCGAGTTTTGGGCTTAGGATTTATGGTTTATGGTTTAGCGTTTAATATTTAGGTTTTAGAGTTTAGGGTTGAGTGATTTAGGTTTATGGTTTAGGGTTTAGGGATTAGGTTTTTGGTCTCAGGGTTTAAGGTTTAGGATAAAGGGATTACAGTTTATGGATAAGGTTTTAGGGTTTAGGGGTTATGGTTTAGGGTTTAGGGTTTAGGGTTAACTGTTTAGGGTTTATGGGTTTAACGATTTAAGGTTTAGGGTTTAGGGTTTAGAGTTTAGGTTTTTGGGTTTTGAGTTTAGGGTTTAGGGTTTAGGATTTATGTTTTATGGTTTATGGTTTAGGGTTTAATATTTAGGGTTTAGGGTTATTGGTTTAGTTCTCGGGGTTTAGGGTTTAGGGTATAGGATTTATGATTCGGGGTTTATGTGTTAGGGCTAAATGTTTAGGGTTTATGGGGTTTAAGATTCAAGGTTTATTTTTAATTTTTAGGGTTTAGGTCTCATGGTTAAGGTTTAGGGCTAAGGGATTAAAGTTTACTTGTTTAGGTTTTAGGTTTTCGTGTTTAAGGTTTAGGTCTAAGGGATTATAATTTAGCGCATAGGGTTTAGGGTTTAGAGTTTATGGTTTAGGGCTAAAGGTTTAGGGTTTTATGGGGTATATGATTCAAGGTTTAGTTTTTAGGGTTTAGGGATTATTATTTATGGTATATGGTTTACGATTAAGGGTTTAATATTCAAGGTTTAACTTTTAGGTTTTAGTGTTTAAGGTTTATATTTTAGGGTTTAGGTTTTAGGGTTTAGGGTTTAGTATTTATGGTTTATCATTTATAGTTTACAGTTTAGGGTTTAGGGTTTAGGGTTTTAGTTTATGATTTAGGGTTTAGGTCTCGGGGTTTAAATTTTAGGTTTAAGGGATTACAGGTTAGGGCTTAGGGGTTTAGGGTTTATTGTTTAGGGCTAAATTTTTAGGGTTTATGGAGTTTACGATTCAAGGTTTATTTTTTAGGGTTTAGGGTTTAGGGTTTCAAGTTTAGGGTTTAGGGTTTAGGATTTATGGTTTATGGTTTGTGGTTTAGGGTTTAATATTTAGGGAATAGGGAATAGGGTTTAGGATTTATGGTTTATGGTTTACGAGTTTAGTGTTTAATATTTAGGGTTTAATGCTCGGGGTTTAGGGTTTAGGGTTTAGAGATTAGGGTTTAGGGTTTAGGGTTTATGGTTTCAAGTTTAGGGTTTAAGATGTATGGTTTATGGTTTATGGTTTATGATTTAATATTTAGGGTTGAGGGTTTAGGTTTTTATGCTCATGGTTTGTGGTTTAGGGTTTAGGTTTTAGGGTTTAAAGTCTAGGTCTAAGGGTTTAAGTTTTATTGTTAAGGGATTAGGGATTAGGGTTTAGGGTTTAGTGTTTATGGTTTAGGGCTAAAGGTTTATGGTTTATGGGGTTTATGATTCAAGGTTTAGTTTTTATGGTTTAGAGTTTAGGGTTTAGGGTTTATGTCTCGGGGTTTAAGGTTTAGGGCTAGCGTATTAAATTTTAGGGCTTAGTGTTTAGGGTTTAGGGTTTAGGGTTTAGGGTTTTGAGTTTAGTGTTTAGAATTTATGGTTTATGGTTTAGGGTTTTATATTAAGGGTTTAGGGTTGAGTGCTTAGAGTTTAGGGATTAGGGTTTAGGGTTTAGGGTTTAGGTCTCCATGTTTAAGGTTTAGGATGAAAGGATTATAGTTTAGGGATTAGGGTTTACTTGTTTATGGTTTAGGATTTATGGTTTATGGTTTAGGACTAAAGATTTAGGGCTTATGGGATTTATGATTTAAGGTTTTGTTTTTAGGGTTAAGTGTTTAGGGTTTAGGGTTCAGGGTTTCAACTTTAGGTTTTAATGTTTAGGGTTCAGGGTTTTGAGTTTAGGGTATAGGGTTTAGGATTTATGGTTTATGGTTTACAACTTACGGTTTAATATTTTGGGTTGAGGGTTTAGTTCTCGGGGTTTGGGGTTTATGGTTTAGGGCTAAAGGTTTGGGGTTTATGGGGTTTATGATTAAAGTTTTAGTTTTTAGCATTTAGGGTTTAGTGATTATGGTCTATGGTTTAGGTCTCAAGGTTTAATGTTTAGGGCTAAGGGATTACGGTTTAGGGTTTACGGTTTAGGGTTTAGGGTTTAGGTCTCGGCGTTTAACGTGGATTACAGCTTTAGGGCTTTGGGCTTAGGGCTTAGAGTTTAGGGTTTAGGGTTTAGGGTTTATGGGGTTTATGATTCAACCTTTATTTTTAGGGTTTAGGGTTAAGGGTTTTGAGTTTAAGGTTTAGGGTTTAGGGTTTTGAGTTTAGGATTAGGGATTAGGGTTTAGGGTTTAGTGTTTATGGTTTAGGGCTAAAGGTTTATGGTTTATGGGGTTTATGATTTAAGGTTTAGTTTTTATGGTTTAGAGTTTAGTGTTTAGGGTTTATGTCTCGTGGTTTAGGTTTAGGGCTAGCGTTATAAATTTTAGGGCTTAGGGTTTAGGGTTTAGGGTTTAGGGTTTAGGGTTTAGGGTTTTGAGTTTAGTGTTTAGAATTTATAGTTTATGGTTTAGGGTTTTATATTAAGGGTTTAGGGTTTAGTGCTTAGAGTTTACGGTTTAGGGTTTAGGGTTTAGGTCTCCATGTTTAAGGTTTAGGATGAAAGGATTATAGTTTAGGGATTAGGGTTTACTGTTTATGGTTTAGGATTTATGGTTTATGGTTTAGGACTAAAGATTTAGGGCTTATGGGATTTATGATTTAAGGTTTTGTTTTTAGGGTTAAGTGTTTAGGGTTTAGGTTTCAGGGTTTCAACTTTAGGTTTTAATGTTTAGGGTTAAGGGTTTTGAGTTTAGGGTATAGGGTTTAGGATTTATGGTTTATGGTTTACAACTTACGGTTTAATATTTTGGGTTGAGGGTTTAGTTCTCAAGGTTTGGGGTTTATGGTTTAGGGCTAAAGGTTTGGGGTTTATGGGGTTTATGATTAAAGTTTTAGTTTTTAGCATTTAGGGTTTAGTGATTATGGTTTGTGGTTTAGGTCTCAAGGTTTAATGTTTAAGGCTAAGGGATTACAGTTTAGGGTTTACGGTTTAGGGTTTAGGGTTTAGGTCTCAAAGTGTTTAACGTGATTACAGCTTTAGGGCTTTGGGCTTAGGGCTTAGAGTTTAGGGTTTAGGGTTTAGGGTTTATGGGGTTTATGATTCAACCTTTAGTTTTTAGGGTTTAGGGTTAAGGGTTTTGAGTTTAAGGTTTAGGATTTATAGTTTAAGGTTTACTGATTTAGGGTTTAGGGCTTAAGGTTTAAGATTTTGGGTTTATGTCTTAGGGTTTATGGTTTAGGGCTAAGTGATTATAGTTTAGGGCTAAGTGATTATGGTTTAAGGCATAGGGTTTAGGGTTTAGGGCTAAAGGTTTAGGGTTTATGGGGTTTACGATTCAAGGTGTATTTTTATGGTTTAGGGTTTAGGGTTTAGGGTTTAAGGTTTTAATTATAGGGTTTTGTTTTTAGGATTTATTCTTTATGATTTACGGTTTAGGATTTAATATTTTGGGTTTAGAGATTGGTTTAGTGCTCATGATTTAGGGTTTATTGTTTAGGGTTTTGAGTTTAGGGTTTAGGTATTAGGATTCATTGTTTATGGTTTGCAGCTTTAGTCTTTAATATTTAGGGTTTAGGGTTTTGGGTTTAGTTCTCGGGTTTAATATTTAGGGTTTAAGTTTTAGGGTTTAGGGTTTAAGATTTAGGGTTTAGGGTTTAGTACTTAGGGTTTAGGGTTTAAGGTTTAAGGTTTAGGGATTAAATTTTAGGGTTTAGGGGTTAAGGTTTACGACTAAGGGATTACAGGTTTAGGTTGTAGGGTTTAGGGTTTAGGGTTTATGGGGTTTACGATTCAAGGTTTATTTTTATTGTTTAGAGTCTAGGGTTTAAGTTTTAGTGTTTTGAATTTATGGTTTAGGGTTAAGGATTTATGGTTTATAGTTTATAGTTTACGGTTTACGGTATAGTGTTTAGTGTTTAGGGTTTAGGGTTTAGGGTTCAGGGTTTAGGGCAAAAGGTTTAGGGTTTATGGGGTTTATGATTCAAGGTTTAGTTTTTAGGGTTTAGGTTTTGGGTTTTAGGGTTTAGATTTTAGGGTTTTGAGTTTAGGGTTTGAGGTTTAGGATTTATGGTTTATAGTATACGGTTTAGCGTTTAATATTTAGGGTTTATTGTTTATCGTTTAGGGTTTTGGGTTTAGGGATTAGGGTTTAGGTCTCAAGGTTTAAGGTTTAGGGTTAAGGGATTACAATTTAGGTCTTATGGTTTAGGGTTTAGGGTTTATAGTTTAGGGCTAAAGGTTTAGGGTTTATGTGGTTTATGATCTAAGGTTTAGTTTTAAGGGTTTAGGGATTAGGATTGAGGATTTAGGTTTTAGGATTTATGGTTTATGGTTTACGCTTTTAGGGTTTAATATTTAGTGTATAAGGTATCAGGTTTAGGGTTTAGGGTTTATCTTTTAGGGCTAAAGTTTTGTTTTTATGGAGTTTATGATTCACGGTTTAGTTTATGGTTTAGGGGAAAATGTTCAATGTTTATGGGGTTTATGATTCAAGGTTTAGTTTTTAGGGTTTAGCTTTTAGGGTTTAGGGTTTAGGGTTTAGTGTTTTAGATTTAAGGTTTTAAGTTTAGGGTTTATGGTTTAGGATTTACATTTAATGGTTTAAAGTTTAGGGTTTAGGGTTTAGGGTTTAGGGTTTGGGTTTAGGGTTTAGGTCTCGGGATTTACGATTTAGTGTTTAGGGTTTACGGTTTAGGGCTAAAGGTTTAGGGTTTATGGGGTTTACATTTCAAGGTTCAGTTTTTAAGGTTTAGGATTTAGGGTTTAGGTCTCAGGGTTTAAGGTTTAGGGCTAAGGGATTACATTTTAGGGCTTAGGGTTTAGGGTTTAGGGTTTAGGGTTTAAGGTTTAGTGTTTAGGGTTTGAGTTTAGGGTTTAGAATTTAGGATTTATGGTTTATGTTTTATGGTTTATGGTTTAATATTTAGGTTTTAGGGTTTAGGATTTAGGGATTATGGTTTAGGGTTTAGGGTTTAGGGTTTAAGGTTTAGGACTAAGGGATTATAGTTTAGGATTTAGGGTTTAATGTTTATGGTTTAGGGATAAATTTTTTGGGTTTATGGTGTTTATGATTCAAGGTTTAGTTTTTTAGGGTTTAGGATTTAGGATTTAGGATTTAGGATTTAGGGTTTAAGGTTTAGGGTTTAGGGTTTTGAATTTAGTGTTTAGGGTTAAGGTTTTATTGTTTTTGGTTTACGGTTTAGGGTGTAGGGTTTATCGTTTAGGTCTAAAGGTTTAGGATTTATGGGATTTATGATTCAAGATATACCTTTTATGTTAGAGTTTAGGGTTTTGAGTTTAGGGTTTAGGGTTTTGGATTTATGGTTTATGGTTTACGGTTTAGGGTTTAGGTATCGGGGTTTAAGGTTTAGGTTTAAGGGATTATAGGTTAGGGATTAGGGTTTATCGTTTAGGGTTTATGGAGTTTACGATTCAAGGTTTAGTTTGTAGTGTTTAGGGTTTAGGGTTTAGGGTTTCATGTTTAGGGTTTAGGGTTTAGGATTTAGTGTTTAAGGTTTAGGGCTAAGGGATTACACATTAGGGCTTAGAGTTTAGGGTTTAGTGTTTAGGTTCGGGGCTAAAGGTTTTGGGTTGATGGGGTTTACAATTAAAGGTTTACTTTTTAGGGTTTAGGGTTTAGGGTTTAGGATTTTGAGTTTAGGGTTCAAGGTTTAGGATGTATGGATTATTGTTTATGGTTTCAGGTTTAATATTTAAGATTTAGGGTGTAGGGTTTAGTGCTCGGGTTTAGGGTTTAGGGTTTAGGTCTAAGGGTTTAAGATCTAGGTCTCGGGGTTTAAGATTTATGGCTTAGGGATTAGGGTTTAGGATTTAGGGTTTAGGGATTAGGGTTTCGAGTTTTGGGTTTAGGATTTATGGTTTATGGTTTAGCGTTTAATATTTAGGGTTTAGAGTTTAGGGTTGAGTGCTTTAGGTTTTATGGTTTAGGGTTTAGGGATTAGGTTTTGGTCTCAGGGGTTTAAGGTTTAGGATAAAGGGATTACATTTTATGGATAAGGTTTTAGGGTTTATGGGTTATGGTTTAGGGTTTAGGGTTAAAGGTTTAGGGTTTATGGGTTTAACGATTTAAGGTTTAGGGTATAGGGTTTAGAGTTTAGATTTTTGGGTTTGAGTCTAGGGTTTAGGGTTTAGAATTTATGTTTTATGCTTTATGGTTTAGGGTTTAATATTTAGGGTTTAGGGTTTTTGGTTTAGTTCTCGGGGTTTAGGTTTAGGGTATAGGATTTATGATTCAGGTTCATGTGTTAGGGCTAAATGTTTAGGGTTTATGGGGTTTAAGATTCAAGGTTTATTTTTTTAATTTTTAGGGTTTAGGTCTCATGGTTTAAGGTTTAGGGCTAAGGGATTAAAGTTTACTATTTAGGTTTTAGGTTTTGGTGTTTAAGGTTTAGGTCTAAGGGATTATAATTTAGCGCTTAGGGTTTAGGGTTTAGAGTTTATGGTTTAGGGCTAAAGGTTTAGGGTTTTATGGGGTATATGATTCAAGGTTTATTTTTAGGGTTTAGGGTTTATTATTTATGGTATATGGTTTATGGTTAAGGGTTTAATGTTTAGGATTTAGGGTTTAGGGTTTAAGATGGATTAAAATTTAAGGCTTAAGGTTTATGGTTTAGGGTTTAGGTTTTAGGGTTTATGGTTTAGGGTTTATGGGGTTTATGATTAAAGGTTTAGTTTTTAGCATTTAGGGTTTACATTTTTCAGTTTTTAGTTTAAGGTTTACATTTTAGGGTCTAACATTTAGTTTTTAGGGTTTAAGGGTTAGTGCTTAGGGTTTAGGGTTTAGGTTTTAGGGTTTAGGGTTTTGAATTTAGGTTTAAGGTATTAAGATTCATGGTTTATGGTTTATGGTTTAGGCTTTAATATTTGTTTTTTAGGGCTTTAGGGTTTTAGCACTAAGGATTTAGGGTTTAGGGTTTAGGTCTCAAGCTTTAATG
This sequence comes from Taxus wallichiana var. yunnanensis, assembly GCA_018340775.1. Lineage (NCBI taxonomy): Eukaryota > Viridiplantae > Streptophyta > Pinopsida > Cupressales > Taxaceae > Taxus > Taxus wallichiana. The sequence continues at coordinate 1,029,092,274 of CM031234.1, read as the reverse complement.
TTTAGGGCTAAAGGTTTAGGGTTTATGGGGTTTATGATTCAAGGTTTAGTTTTTAGGGTTTAGGGTTTAGGGTTTAGGGTTTAGGATTTATGGTTTATGGTTTACCTTTTAGGTTTTAATTTTTAGGGTCTAGGGTTTATTACCTAAGGTTTAGGGTTTAGCATTTACATCTCAAGGTTTAAGGTTTAGGGCTAAGGGATTATAGTTTATGGCTTAGGGTTTAGGGTTCAGGGTTTAGGTTTTAGGGGTTTATGGTTTATTACTAAAGGTTTAGGGTTTAGGGTTTTACAATTTAAGGTTTAGTTTTTAGTTTTTAGTGTTTAGGGTTTAGGGTATTGGGTTTACATAGGATTATATTTTAGGGCTTCAGGTTTAGGGTTTAGTTTATAGGGTTTAAGGTTTATGGTTTAGGGGTAAAGGTTTAGGGTTTATGGGGTTTACGATTCAAGGTTTAGTTTTTAGGGTTTAGGGTTTAGGGTTTAGTATTTAGGATTTACTGTTTTGACTTTAGGGTTTAGGGTTTAGATTTACGTTTTATGGTTTATGATTTAGGGTTTAAAATTTAGGATTTAGGGTTTAGGGTTTAGGGTTTCGTGTTTAGTGTTTAACGTTAAGGTTTAGGGTTTAGGTCTTAGGGTTTAGGGTTTAGGGTTTAGGGCTAAAGGTTTACGGTTTATGGGGTTTACGATTCAAGGTTTAGTTTTTATGGTTTATGGTTTAGGGTTTAGGGTTTTTACTTTATGGTTAAGGGTTTAGGGTTTAAGGTTTATGGTTTAGAGCTAAAGGTTTAGCATTGATGGGGTTTATCATTTAAGGTTTACCTTTTAGGTTTTAGTGTTTAAGGTTTAGATTTTAGGGTTTAGGTTTTAGGGTTTTTAGTTTAGGGTTTGGGGTTTAGTATTTATGGTTTATGGTTTATAGTTTACGCTTTAGGGTTTAGGGTTTTGAGTTTAGGATTTAGGGTTTAGGTCTCAAGGTTTAAAGTTTAGGTTTAAGGGATTAAAGTTTAGGTTTAGGATGTAGGGTTTATTGTTTACAGCTAAATGTTTAGTGTTTATGGAGTTTATGATTCAAGTTTTAGTTTTTAGGGTTTAGGGTTTAGGATTTATTGTTTATGGTTTAATATTTATGGAATAGACAATAGGGTTTAGTGTTTTGAGTTTAGGGTTTAGGGTTTAGGATTTATGGTTTATGGTTTACAATTTAGCGTTTAATATTTAGGGTTTAGGATTTATTGTTTAATGCTTAGGGTTTAGGGTTTAGAGTTTAGGGATTAGGGTTTAGGGTTTAGGGTTTATGGTTTCAAGTTTAGGGTTTAAGATGTATGGTTTGTGGTTTATGGTTTATGATTTAATATTTAGGGTTGAGGGTTTAGGTTTTTGTGCTCATGGTTTATGGTTTAGGGTTTAGGTTTTAGGTCTCGGGGTTTAAGGTTTATTACTAAGGGATTAGGGATTAGGATTTAAGGTTTAGTGTTTATGGTTTAGGGCTTAAGGTTTATGGTTTATGGGGTTTATGATTCAAGGTTTAGTTTTTATGGTTTAGAGTTTAGGGTTGAGGTATAATGTCTCGGGTTTAAGGTTTAGGGCTAGCGTATTAAATTTTAGGGCTTAGGGTTTAGGGTTTAGGGTTTAGGGTTTTGAGTTTAGTGTTTAGGATTTATGGTTTATGGTTTAGTGTTTTATATTAAGGATTTAGGGTTGATTGCTTAGAGTTTAGGGATTAGGGTTTAGGGTTTAGGGTTTAGGTTTTAGGTCTCCATGTTTAAGGTTTAGGATGAAAGGATTATGGTTTAGGGATTAGGGTTTAGGCTTTATCGTTTAGGCTTTATGGTTTACGGTTTAGGACTAAAGGTTTAGGGCTTATGGGCTTTATGATTTAAGGTTTTGTTTTTAGGGTTAAGTGCTTAGGGTTTAGGGTTCTGGGGTTTCAACTTTAGGGTTTATTGTTTAGGATTTAAGGTTTGGGGTTTAGGGTTTTGAGTTTAGGTTATAGGGTTTAAGATTTATGGTTTATGGTTTGCGCTTTAGCGTTTAATATTTTGGGTTGAGGGTTTAATGCTCAGTGGTTTGTGGTTTATGGTTTAGGGCTAAAGGTTTGGGGTTTATGGGGTTTACGATTAAAGTTTTAGTTTTTAGCATTTAGGGTTTAGGGTTTATGGTTTATGGTTTAGGTCTCAAGGTTTAATGTTTAGGGCTAAGGGATTATAGTTTAGGGTTTAGGGTTTAGGGTTTAGGGTTTGGAGTTTATGGTTTATGGCTAAAGGTTTAGTTTTTAGGTTCTAGTGTTTAGGTTTTAGGGTTTAGGATTTGAGTATAGGGTTTAGGGTTTATGATTTATGGTTTATGGTTTACGGTTTAGGGTTTAATGTTTAGGGTTTAGGTCTCGGGGTTTAAGGTGGATTACGCTTTAGGGCTTTGGGCTTAGGGCTTAGAGTTTAGGGTTTAGGGTTTAGGGTTTATGGGGTTTACGATTCAACCTTTAGTTTTTAGGGTTTAAGCTTAAGGGTTTTTAGTTTAAGGTTTAGGATTTATAGTTTAAGGTTTACGCTTTAGGTTTAGGGCTTAAGGTTTAAGGTTTTGGGTTTATGTCTTAGGGTTTATGGTTTAGGGCTAAGTGATTACATTTTAACATATAGGGTTTAGGGTTTAGGGTTTAGGGCTAAAGGTTTAGGGTTTATGGGGTTTACGATTCAAGGTTTATTTTTTATGGTTTAGGGTTTATGGTTTCTTGTGTTTTAGTTATAGGGTTTTGGGTTTAGAATTTATTGTTTATGATTTATGGTTTAGGGTTTAATATTTCTGGTTTAGGGTTTGGTTTAGTTCTCATGGTTTAGAGTTTAGGGTTTAGGGTTTTGAGTTTAGGGTTTAGGTATTAGGATTCATGGTTTACGGTTTGTGGTTTAGGCTTTAATATTTTGGGTTTAGGGTTTTGGGTTTAGTTACCCAGGGTTTATTGTTTAGGTCTCAAGATTTAAGGTTTAGGTATAAGGGATTACATTTTATGGCTTAGGGTTTAGGGTTTATGGTTTATGGTTTAGTGCTAAAGGTTTAGGGTTTATGGGTTTTACGATTCAAGGTTTAGTTTTTAGGGTGTAGGGTTTTGGTTTAAGAAGGATTACAGCTTTAGAGCTTAGGGACTTAGGGTTTAGGGTATGGGGTTTAGGGTTTACGGTTTAGGGCTAAAGGTTTAGGGTTTATAGGGTTTAAAATTCAATATTTAGTTTTTAGGGTTTTGGGTTTTGGGTTTATGGTTTAGTGTTTAGGATTTAGGGTTTGAAGTTTAGGGTTTATGGTTTAGGATTTATGTTTAATGGTTTATAGTTTAGGGTTTAATATTTAGGGTTTACAATTCGTGGGTTTAGGGTTTAGGGTTTAGGTTCAATGTTTAGGTCTCAAGGTTTAGGGTTTATTGGGTTTATGATTCTAGGTTCAGTTTTTATGGTTTAGGGTTTAGGGTTTAGAGTTTAGGGTTTAGGGTTTAGGGTTTAGGGTTTAAGATTTAGGGTTTACGGTTTAGTACTTAGGGTTTCGAGTTTAGGGTTTAAGGTTTAGGGATTAGGTTTAGGGATTACTTTTTTAGGGTTTAAGGTTTAGGGGTTAAGTTTTACGACTAAGGGATTATAGTTTAGGTTGTAGGGTTTAGGGTTTATGGAGTTTACGATTCAAGGTTTAGTTTTTATTTTTTAGAGTCTAGGGTTTAACTTTTAGCGTTCGACTTTATGGTTTATGGTTAAGGATTTATGGTTTATAGTTTCCGATTTACGGTATAGTGTTTAGTGTTTAATGTTTAGGGTTTAGGGTTTAAGGTTTATGGTTTAGGGCAAAAGGTTTAGGGTTTATGGGGTTTATGATTCAAGGTTTAGTTTTTAGGGTTTAGGGTTTGGGGTTTAGGGTTTAGGTTTTAGGGTTTTGAGTTTAGGGTTTGTGGTTTAGGATTTATGGTTTATAGTATACGGTTTAGGGTTTATTGTTTATCGTTTAGGGTTTAGGGTTTAGGGTTTAGGTCTCAAGGTTTAAGGTTTAGGGTTAAGGGATTACAATTTAGCGCTTAGGGTTTAGGGTTTAGGGTTTATGGTGTTTACGATTCAAGGTTTAGTTTTTAGGGTTTAGGGTTTAGGGTTTCAACCTTAGGGTTTAGGATTTATGGTTTATCGTTTACGATTTTAGGGTTTAATATTTAGGTATAAGGTATCAAGTTTAGGGTTTAGGGTTTATGGTTTAGGGATAAAGTTTTTTTATGGAGTTTACGATTCATGGTTTAGTTTTTAGGGTTTAGGGTTTAGGATTTATGGTTTATGGTTTACAGATTTCGGTGTTTAATATTTAAGGTTTAGGGTTTAGGGTTTAGGTCATAGGCTTTAAAGGTTAGGACTAAGGGATTATAGTTCAGGGTTTAGTGTTTAAGGTTTAGGGTTTAGGGTTTAGGATTTATGGTTTAGGGCTAAAGGTTTAGGGTTTAATGGGTTTATGAATCGGGTTTAGGGTTTAGGGTTTTGAGTATAGGGTTTACGGTTTATTATTTATGGTTTATGGTTTACCGTTAAGGGTTTAATGTTTAGGATTTAGGGTTTTGGGTTTTGGGTTTAGGATTTAGGTCTAAGGGTTTAAGATGGATTATAATTTAGGGCTTAGGGTTTAGGATTTACGGTTTAGGGTTTATGGGGTTTACGATTCAAGGTTTAATGTTTAGGGTTTACAATTTAAGGTTTACAATTTAGGGTTTATGATTTAAGGTTTACGGTTTAGGTGTAATATTTAGGGTTTAGGGTTTAGGTCTCAAGGTTTGAGGTTTAGGGCTTATTGTTTAGGGTTTAGGGTTTAGGCTAAAGGTTTATGGTTGATGTTGTTTACGATTCAAGGTTTATTTTTTATGGTTTAGGGTTTAGTGTTTAGGTTTTAGTGTTAAGGGATTACAGCTTTAGGGCTTAGGGTTTAGTGTTTGGGGTTTAGAGTTTATAGTTTAGGGCTAAAGGTTAGGGTTTATTTTATTATTCAACGTTTAGTTTTTAGGGGCTTAGGGTTTCGAGTTTAAGGTTTAGGATTTGTTAGTGCAAAATTACAGCACCCCTGGACGCTGATCAGATTTCTAGGTTGATCACTCTTGCATCCAGTGTAATTGCACAACATGGAAACCTCTCTCCAAGTGTGGGACTTGGAAACTGAGAGAGGAATCTCCAGATTAGAGGCTGGTTCCTCAAACTCCTCTGATTTAGATCTATATTTTGCAAAGCTACAGAGGTCTAGATCCTAATCCTATTCTAACTTGCAAGGAGACAGGGGTAGAAGTGCAAAAAATTGAAACTAACTAAAGATGGTGATGCACCAAAAGGAGTGGTGAAACATATTAGTCATGCAAATAGACACAGACCAAGGTTCACAACATAAAACATACACAGACTGATAATGTATAATTTAGCATCTGAAATCAAGCAAATAATACAAACAGAGGATTGAAACCCATTCACAGAGCTTGCATTATCAATTTAATATCAAAATACGCATTACACCCTCAGAGAGGTAAAGAAAACTGTTACAATCCTTGGAGAGGTCTGATACTTGATCAATCCCTTGAAGAAGGTGAAAGAAGAAGTCTGCTATGCCCAAAAATGTTCCTTTTTTTTAAATGAGCCCAAAACTGGCTTTTAAAATGCAAGGGTCGAACCCAGGGAACAGGAGACGTACAAAGGCATGGGAGCCCATTCTTTCTTGACTGCAGGTGTATTAAAATGGCATGGAGGACCTTACAAACCCATACCCTGTCATTTTGACCGGATTACAGGAGAATGCGACCCATTCTGCATTAACTCTGGTCGCTGGAATGTCATTTCCGGCCATGAATACGCGTCAGAGCCATTTCTCAATTTTTCTCCCTCTAGACTGCTCCAAAATGCAAGATTGACCCGGAATCGTGTAGATAATTTCACCAGATTTCCGTTGATATAAAGAACGTGCAAATCTGAGCTCTGGATCAAAAGTTATGGTGATCTGAAGATCTAGGGCACAAAACAGGCGAAAGCGTGTTTTGAAATCCTTTCCCGCGCTCTGCCACCTGGACGACACGTGGGACGTGCTGATTGGACGAGCAATTCTCTCTCCTCCATCTTTCACGGGCTTTCATTTTGAAATTCGCTTGTGGGGCCCTTAACTGGACACGTGGCGCTATTTCATTGGTTCGGGCTGACCTTTTAAAACTTGCCCTTTGACCTTTTTGACCTTTTTCTCCGAGACACGTGGCGGCTTCTGATTGGTTCTCGGCCCTGCCGGCTTTTTCACGCCCTTCACGTCCTTTTGTCCCAGACATCCCAATTGCTTAGTGCTCCTTGTGCTGATTTCGGCCGAACCGGCCGGTTCGCGTCCATTTGTCCCGGATGTCCCAATTGCCTTCGGACTGTTTTGACCTCTTTCGCCCGGTTCGGCCGGTTCGCGCCTTTTCGGCCCGCTTGTCCCGAACTGTCCCTCTCAGCAGTTAGTCAATTTTCTCTCAGTCGAACCGGCATTTCACACCCGCCGCGTACTTTCGTCCCATTTGTCCCATTTTCTTTTGGACTGCCTGTGCTCATTTCGGCCGAACCGGCCGGTTCGGGCCTTTTTGTCCCAAACGTCCCGAGCAACACTTAGCCAATTTTTCTTCCTCTTTCGGCCGGATCGGCTTTTCGCGCCCGCCGCGTACTTCTGGCCCGATTGTCCCAAATGCAATTTGGGCCGCCTAGAGGCTTTTCGGCCGATCCGCTTCCATTTGTCCCACTTGTCCCAAATGCTACCTTGAGCAGGACTTAGCCAATTTTCACACTCTTTCCTGGATCAACCTATTTGCCTTTCTGCAACTTTTTGCATTTTCTCAGAGCTTGCTCCCTGTTTCTTCGGCCAGGGGAGTTAGAAAAATACCTGAAGGGACCCTAGAAACCTGATTTTGCTCTGAATCAATCAATTTTCTTGGGATTTGAATCTTCTGATGCATGTTATCAAAATTTACCCTAGGGGGGTGAATTTTGGATAACAATTTGGCGACTCAGCGGGATCATCTGCCTGCTAGATGGAAAGACCAGTTTCCTGAAGCAATCCATTGGGCATGGAGTCATCAAATATTCTGTTAGAATCCAAACTGACTCAGAATGTGCAAGGGGGAAGATGGAATGTGACCTGATGAAAGCAAAGACATGCTAAACATCTCCATGGACAGCAAGCTATGCCAAGGCACTTAGGGAAAACAAAACTAACCTACAGCAAAACAATGTGCACAAGCACTTGGAGGAAAGAAAATCTAATCTAATATCTACAGGTGTAGTGAACCTCCCTCTAGAAGCAACGCTTGAGATAGATTCCATTTACCTGGAATCTACGCTTCTTCACCATCCAATGAGGCTAATTGGAAAGCATTGTTGCTCTTGCGCTTTGTGACCATGTATGGGCCACTCCAAATGGCATCAAATTTTGAATGCCTTCCTGGTTTTTCTCTCTGTCCACATCCCATTTCAAAGACTAGATCTCCTACTTGAAAAGATCTGTCTTTGGCCTTCCTATCAAAGGTTTTTTTGATCAAAGCTTGATCCTTTTCCATTGCTTGGGATGCCCGATCTCGATCTCTTGCAGCTCCATCAACTCTCGCATACCTCACCTCCATGGGCACAAACTCTAGCAACTCCAAATGCTTTCATGAGTTCCAACGTTGGCAACTCAAGTGACATGGGCAAGATTGCCTCTCTCCGCCGTGACAAGCCTAAATGGAGAGTTACCCGTGGATCTTTTGGGAGTTATCCTATCAGCCCATAAGGCTGATTTCAGTTTGGTATGCCAAGCCCTCTGATTCTCATCAAGAGTCCTCCTAATGATCCTCAGCAAGTTTTTGTTTGTAGACTCGGCCTGGCCATTACCTTGAGGGTAATAGTTTGATGAAGTGCTCAGGTAAATCCCGTTCTTGACAGCCCACTCAGTCACTTTAGATCCGATGAATGCCAATGCATTATCAGAGACTATTGTAGCAGGTACACCAAATCTGGAAGTTATCCCTTCGTAAAAGTCCAAGATGCTAGACTCATTCACCTCTTTGAGTGCTACTGCTTCTGTCCATCTGGTGAAGTAGTCTGTGGCTGTCAAAATCCATTTGTGCCCTTGGCTCGAATTGGGATTGATGACTCCAATGAAGTCCAAACCCCACTGCATGAATGGCTGATCTACTGTAATTGGATGCAATGGAAGGGCAGCGAGTCTCTCTTTTCCTGTGAAGAATGCACAATTCTTACACCTCTTGATCCATGCATAGCAATCACTGAAGATTTTAGGCCAATAATAACCAGCCTTCATGATTTTCAGAGCTGTCACTCTTGGTGCAAAATGGCCACCAGCTGGTCCATCATGAAACTCTTTTAATACCCCTTGGATCTGACCTGTGTTAATGCATCTCAGCAGCACTCCATTCACGTCCTTCTTGAACAAAACTCCATCAATGATGGTATATGGAATAGCCTGCAATCTGAAATGTCTCCTCTTTGCTTTGCTCATTTCTGGAGGGCACATGCCCGTCTGTAGGAAATGTATCATATTCTGAGTCCAACAGGGAGTGGACACATCATCATTTTCCTATTTTTTATCATCTTGTAATAGCAGGACAACGTCTTCTTCATCTTCTGGGTTGTCTGGTTGTTTGGAAGCGAGCTGCTCACACAAACCTTTGCCTCTTACCAGCTTGGTGATCTTGATCTCAATGTCATACTCCATGACACGGGTGATCCAACCTGCCCTTTTCTCATTCAAATCCTTGTTGAGGAGGAAATCCTTAACCCCAGCATGTGAGACCAGCAACTGTACCTTGTTGTTTGAGACTAAATGCTTGAATTTTTTCAAGCTTCTGATTACTGCAAGCACATGCTTTTCAATAAAAGAGTACCTCATTTCGCAGTCACCTAGGCTCTGGCTGAAGAAGGCAATCAGCTGCTCATCATTATCTTTGTTCTGCTGTACCAGAATGGTAGAAATAGTGTCATCACCTCCAAATGCATAGAGGATGAAATCCTTGGAAAAGTCTGGGTTGATGAGAGTGGGTGCCTGGGAGATGGCTTCTTTGATTGCTTCAAAACTCTCCTTGCCTTCTGCCGTCCATTTGAAAGCCATGCTTTTTCTTAACATTTTAGTGATGGGCTTGACAAGGGCTGCAAAATTTGGGACAAACCTCCGAACAAAGTTTATCCTTCCCAGGAAACTCTGAAGGGCTTTCTTGTGACTTGGCAATGGTAGAGCTCTTATGGCTTCGACCCTCTCTGGATCAATTGCTAATCCCTCCTTGGAGACAATATGGCCAAGGAGCTTCCCTTCATGTGCAAGAAAGATGCACTTCTTAGGATTCAAAGACACACCGAACTTTCTACACCTCTGAAACACTTGCCTGAGGTGAAAGAGATGGTCTGCAGCATTCTTTGAGAAGACAGTAATATCATCTAAGTATATCAGCACTATCTTGTTGATCAAGCCTTTGAATGCCATATCCATAGCTCACTGGAATGTTGCTCCGCGTTCGATAGATCCAAATGGCATCTTCTTGTAAGCATATGTGCCCCATTTGGTTGTGAAGGCTGTCTTGAACTGGTCTTCCTCCTTTACCATAATTTGATTGAAGCCTGAGTAACCATCAAGTAGTGAAAACCTTTCGAACCAAACTACGACCTGCAATATTTGCTCCATGGAAGGGAGTGGATAATGGTCCTTGAGAGAGGCTCTATTCAAATCTCTGAAGTCAACACATAGCCTGATCTCTCCACTCTTCTTTCTGACTGGAACTAAGTTGGCAACCCAACTAGAATGCTTGATTGGGAATATAATTGCTGACTCAATCAGCTTGTCCAATTCTTTCCTCATGAGAGGCTCCATGTGTGGATTGACTGGTCTCTGTTTCTACCTGATAGGCTTAGTATTTGGGTCCAATTCAATGGTATGCTGAGCTAAGTTGGGATTGAACCCTTTCAAATCTTCATAACTCCAAGCAAACACGTCAGGGAATTCTTGACATAGCTGTATGAACTCATACCTTTCCTGTTCAGTTGTCATCTTTCCAATTTGCAATGGCTTGTTCTCTTCTACCAAGATGGATACCGAATCTTCTCTCTTAACCTGAATGTTTGCTTTCTCCTTTCTAAACTGATCATTGGGGTTAAAAATGGACTCCAAGGTGATAAGTCCCTTGGGCAGCTTGTCAGTTCTCAGCTGTATCACCTGGTCACCATATTGCTGTTCCAACTTCTCTTGATTCTTAGCTGAGAACTCAGCTTCTTCTTGCAAGAAGTGGATGATTTGCTGATCATTCTCAAATACTTGCCAACTGACATCGTTATCCGGCACTGAAGGCCTCACAATCACGTGGATGTTTGGCTGTACCTTGTCTTGTTGAATGTTTTCTATAATGTCAAAGGCTGCCCCTACTGCTGCAAGCCTGTCAGCAGCTTGATTCTCTTTCCTAGGGATGGATTTGATGCCAAAGCCCTCAAAATCTTCCATGAGGTCCCACACCCTGTTCTTGTAGCATCTGAGTAGATCATTTTTGGCAGCATGTTGTCCCTTGACCTGATTTACAATCAGCTCACTGTCCCCAAAAACTTGCAAGTTCTTTATCTTTCTCTTGATTGCCCAATGCATCCCTTGCACCAAGGCTTCATATTCAGCAGTGTTATTGGAGCATGCAAATTGAAATCTAAAAGCTGAATAATGCTTTATTCCTTGAGGTGAAACAAGCATGGCTCCACCTCCTGCACCTTGTCTACTCCTTGATCCATCGAAAAACAGCTGCCATACTTCATTGTCATCCTTGTGGTTTGGCTTGGTGATGCTAGGAATAGGTTGACTTTCTTCGTGTATGCAATAGACCCCTAGCTCAGATTCTTCTACTTCTTGATAAGGATCAAAAGCATGCACCTTGTTTGCCCATTCATCAAGAGTCAAATCTGGAATACTTCCAACCTTAGTGTCGGCTTCATCAGTGCCAAGGTGATCTTCTTGATCAAATGCTGAGCAATTGGTATTAATATGACTTGGAGTATAGGGCTCAATGTGGAAGTTTGCAATAGGTTCTGACCTAATTGTGGCCTTAGTCCCATATCTCATTCTGAATAGCATGTGAGACCAATCAGCGGACAAATATCCCCCAATCTTGGCTGTGAAATCTCTTGACAAGCAAAGGGCAAAGAGTGGTGGAAGGTCTATGACTGATATATCTTGTAAGACAACAACATTTGGACATGCATGCAAGGTAAGACTCAAATTTCTAATCACTCCAATTGTTGCCATTTCTGTCCCATCCAGTTGCACTACTCCCTTAGATGTTATTTCATACTGGAGCCCTAACTGATCAGCTATCTGTTTAGGCATAACTGAGCTACTTGCCCCGGAATCTATCATGCAATTATGCACTAGCTGATTTCCAATGATTAACGAAACATAGAAAGGGGGAGGCTTCAGCATTCTACCTTGTTGTGCTCCATGATTTCCTTCAGGCTGGGCAGCATTTGTGAGTACCTTCTCCCCCGTATTTGATCTGCTGATTCGAAGTTGGCCAATCCTTTATGGCAGCTTGCAGCAGATTTCTTTGGCCTGGGATGGATAGGGATTCCCACATAGATATATTGACGTTTGTCTTCTTCATCTGATCAATGATACTGAATGGTGATGAAGGATCTCTCTGCTGTCCCTTGGTTTGCACATTTGCTCCTTGTATGTGGGCAGCAACAGCTGGCATTTGAGTCGGCCTAGGGGCTGTTCTTGGCTGCCCTTGTGCATTTGAAACTGGGTTTTGCTTGCCAATCATTTGTGGAGCTGTGGAAGGTTGAGGATTGGCTGGGGCTAATGACTGTTGTTCACCCAAATTTCTCTTTTTGACCTTGTGTTGGCTGCAACACCTTGAGAAATTGCCTGATTCATGCCACAGAAATCCTCTGCTTGCCAATTTACCAATGTGGTGTCATTTGGGGCTGATTGCTGTTGGAATGTTTCTTGTTGTTGGTTGTTTTCTTGACTACTCTCACCCTCCACACCAGCACTTGTTACCATTAAAGCTTGAGTCAAAGCACCATTGAAGCACATGGATTGGTTATGAGGCTCATTACATGGAAAACACCAATCATACTCCTGGGCAGTGTTGTTTTGTGCTGGTACTAATGCCTTAGAGGCAGATATGGCATTTGGATTATAGGGCTGGAATGGTCTATTGGCAGGAGGCCTTGTTTGATTCATATTTGCAGCTGGATTGGGTGGCCTTTGAGGCTGATATGGCTGCCTATTAGGTTGAGCTTGAGGCTGATACGAAGGTCTAAAACCTTGAGCTTGCTGTCTCTTGAGTGTGACCAGCTCATTACCTAAATTTTGCAGTTGCTTCATGACTTCTTGAAGCTCATTTGGGGCACTTGGAGATGAAGTGGAAGCTTCATTTGAACTCTGATTCCTAGGAGTGGGAATAGGAGCTAAGACAGGTGCTTGACTAGTACTTGGGCTCTCTAAACTTGGATATAATGGCATTGGAGGCCTAGGAGCTAGCTTGCCAGCTTGAATCAGACAATTTTCAGCTCTAATGGCAATACTATAAGCAGCAGGGATAGTTGTGCCTCCCATAGATTGAATCAACATAGAAATATCAGAATTTAAAGCTTTAAGGTAATATAGAAAAGCACCTTCTGCTGTTGGCCTGACTGCTACTGGAATCCTATCCCAAGACCTTTGAAATCTGAAGTTGAAGTCAGTTAGCTGCTCATTGGAAGCTCTCTTGATAGTTGTCAGCTGTTCCAAAAGAGACAAGTTGTCTCCCTTCTCTCCAAATTGATTGTGAAGTGCAATACACAGCTGATTCCAGTTTGTGATAGAGCCAGCTTCAAGGCTCCTAAACCATTGCAATGCTTTTCCCTTGAATGAGGATGCCAGCAATTTGACAGCTACTTGCATTTCATTAATCTCATGGATTGCACAAATGTTAGCAATGTCTTTGACATGATCACCAGGAGTGGTCTGATTTTCTCCAGTAAAGTATGGAATGTTCTTCAGTGCTGCAACTGGGATTGGATTTTGTGCATTGAGAGCAAGTGGGCTGCTGCCTGTGAAGTTGACATAGGGGTTCACTGGTTGCGCCATTCTGATTGGTCTTAAAACCCTTGTATATTGAAAGAAAGGCCGCTCAGGTGGAGGAGTTGAGAGAGTTCTGTTTGGTGGAGATGGGGACCTTTGAATCCTTCTTCCTCTTTGCCTTCTTCTTGGAGATAATTACAGGTATTCAAACAGTACTTCCTCCTCTCCAACTCTTGACCTTGTGATTCTTCTCATAAGCTTTCAGGCCTGACTGCTGAAACCAGTTGATTCTTCCCCTGAGTCGCCAGATATGCAAATAATAGCTCTTTTCAAGCAAGAAAATTGCAGCAGATGCATATCAACTTTGCTGCAATAAAAATGAGACCTCTGGTCCCACCGGGCGTGCCAAAACTGTTAGTGCAAAATTACAGCACCCCTGGACGCTGATCAGATTTCTAGGTTGATCACTCTTGCATCCAGTGTAATTACACAACATGGAAACCTCTCTCCAAGTGTGGGACTTGGAAACTGAGAGAGGAATCTCCGTTTAGAGGTCAGGTTCCTCAAACTCCTCTCGATTTAGATCTATATTTTACAAAGCTACAAAGGTCTAGATCCTAATCCTATTCTAACTTGCAAGGAGACAGGGGTAGAAGTGTAAAAAATTGAAACTAACTAAAGATGGTGATGCACCAAAAAGGAGTGGTGAAACATATTAGTCATGCAAATAGACACAGACCAAGGTTCACAACATAAAAACATACACAGACTGATAATGTATAATTTAGCATCTGAAATCAAGCAAATAATACAAACAGAGGATTGAAACCCATTCACAGAGCTTGCATTATCAATTTAATATCAAAATACGCATTACACCCTCAGAGAGGTAAAGAAAACTGTTACAATCCTTGGAGAGGTCTGATACTTCATCAATCC
>CM031234.1:1028978082-1029078198 GCA_018340775.1 Taxus wallichiana var. yunnanensis | reverse complement strand
GATTGGTCTTTAAACCCTTGTATATTGAAAGAAAGGCCGCTCGGTGGAGGAGTTGAGAGGAGTTCTGTTTGGTGGAGATGGGGACCTTTGAATCCTTCTTCCTCTTTTCCTTCTTCTTGGAGATAATTACGGGTATTCAAATAGTACTTCCTCCTCTCAACTCTTGACCTTGTGATTCTTCTCATAAGCTTTCGAGGCCCGACGACTCACGAAACCCGAGGTTGATTCTTCCCCCTGAGTAATCGGATATGCAAATAATAGCTCTTTTCAAGCAAGAAAATTGCAGCAGATGCATATCAACTTTGCTGCAAAAATAAAAATGAGACCTCCGATCCCACCTAGGCGTGCCAAAACAAACCGTTAGTCCAAAATTACATCACCCCTGGACACTGATCAGATTTCTAGGTTGATCACTCTTGCATCCAGTGTAATTACACAACATGGAAACCTCTCTCCAAGTGTGGGACTTGGAAACCGAGAGAGGAATCTCCGTTTAGAGGTGGTTCCTCAAACTCCTCCGATTTAGATCTATATTTACAAAGCTACAAAGGTCTAGATCCTAATCCTATTCTAACTTGCGAAGGAGATAGGGGTAGAAGTGTAAAAAATTAAAAATAACTAAAGATGGTGATGCACCAAAAAGGAGTGGTGAAACATATTAGTCATGCAAATAGACACAGACCAAGGTTCACAACATAAAAACATACACAGACTGATAATGTATAATTTAGCATCTGAAATCAAGCAAATAATACAAACAGAGGATTGAAACCCATTCACAGAGCTTGCATTATCAATTTAATATCAAAATACGCATTACACCCTCAGAGAGGTAAAGAAAACTGTTACAATCCTTGGAGAGGTCTGATACTTCATCAATCCCTTGAAGAAGGTGAAAGAAGAAGTCTGCTATGCCCAAAAATGTTCCTTTTTTTTAAATGAGCCCAAAACTGGCTTTTAAAATGCAAGGGTCGAACCCAGGGAACAGGAGACGTACAAAGGCATGGGAGCCCATTCTTTCTTGACTGCAGGTGTATTAAAATGGCATGGAGGACCTTACAAACCCATACCCTGTCATTTTGACCGGATTACAGGAGAATGCGACCCATTCTGCATTAACTCTGGTCGCTGGAATGTCATTTCCGGCCATGAATACGCATCAGAGCTGTTTCTCAATTTTTCTCCCTCTAGACTGCTCCAAAACGCAAGATTGACCTCGGAATCATGTAGAGAATTTCACCAGCTTTCCGTTGATATAAAGAACGTGCAAATCTGAGCTCTGGATCAAAAGTTATGGCGATCTGAAGATCTAGGGCACAAAACAGGCGAAAGCATGTTTTGAAATCCTTTCCCGCGCTCGCCACCCTCGACGACAAGTGGGACGTCTTGATTGACGAGCAATTCTCTCTCCTCTGTCTTTCGCGGCTTTCATTTTGAAATTCACTTGTGGGGCCCTTAACTGGACACGTGGTGCTATTTCATTGGTTCGGGCTGACCTTTTAAAACTTGCCCTTTGACCTTTTTGACCTTTTTCCCGAGACACGTGGCGGCTTCTGATTGGTTCTCGGCCCTGCCGCTTTTTCGCGCCCTTCACGTCCTTTTGTCCCAGACATCCCAATTGCTTAGTGCTCCTTGTGCTGATTTTGGCCGAACCGGCCGGTTCGCGTCCATTTGTCCCGGATGTCCCAATTGCCTTCGGACTGTTTTGACCTCTTTCGCCCGGTTTGGCCGGTTCGCGCCTTTTCGGCCTGCTTGTCCCGAACTGTCCCTCTCAGCAGTTAGTCGATTTTCTCTCGGTCGAACCAGCATTTCGTGCCCGCCGCGTACTTTCGTCCCATTTGTCCCATTTTCTTTTGGACTGCCTGTGCTCATTTCGGCCGAACCGGCCGGTTCGGGCCTTTTTGTCCCAAACGTCCCGAGCAACACTTAGCCAATTTTTCTTCCTCTTTCGGCCGGATCGGCTTTTCGCGCCCGCCGCGTACTTCTGGCCCGATTGTCCCAAATGTAATTTGGGCTGCCTAGAGGCTTTTCGGCCGATCCGCTTCCATTTGTCCCACTTGTCCCAAATGCTACCTTGAGCAGGACTTAGCCAATTTTCACACTCTTTCCTGGATCAACCTATTTGCCTTTCTGCAACTTTTTGCATTTTCTCAGAGCTTGCTCCCTATTTCTTCAGCCAGGGGAGTTAGAAAAATACCTGAAGGGACCCTAGAAACCTGATTTTGCTCTGAATCAATCAATTTTCTTGGGATTTGAATCTTCTGATGCATGTTATCAAAATTTACCCTAGGGGGTGAATTTTGGATAACAGGATTTATATTTTAAGGTTTAGGGATAGGGTTTAGGGTTTAGGTTTTAGCGTTTCGGGTTTAGGTCTCGGGGTTTAAGGTTTGGGGCTAATGGATTACAGTTTAGGGCATCTTGTTTATGGTTTATGGTTTAGGGCTAATGGTTTGATGTGTATGGTGTTTACGATTCAAGGTTTTTTTAGGGTTTAGGGTTTGAGGTTTCAAAGTTAGGGTTTAGGGTTTAGGATTTATGGTTTATGATTTACATTTTAGGGTTTAGGGTTTGGTTTAGTTCTCATGCTTTAGGGTTTAGGGTTTTGAATTTAAGGTTTAGGTATTAGGATTCATGGTTTATGGTTTACGGTTTAGGATTTAATATTTAGGGTTTAGGGTTTTGGGTTTAGTTCTCAGGGTTAAGGGTTTAGGGTTTAGGGTTTAGGTCTCAGGGTTTAAGGTTTATGGCTAAAGGTATAGGGATTATGGGGTTTATGATTAGAGGTCTATTTTTTAGGGTTTAGGGTTTAGGGTTAAGGTTTTAGGGTTTAGGGTTTCTAGTGTAGGGTTTAAGGTTTAGGATTTATGGTTTATGATTTAATTTTTAGGGTTTAATATTAAGGGTTTACGGTTTAGGGTTTATTACCCGGGTTTAGGGTTTAGGGTTTAGGTATCAGGATTTAAGGTTTAGGGCTAAGGGATTATATTTTAGGGCTAAGGGTTTAGGTTTTAGGGTTTAGCATTTATTTTTAGTGCTAAAGGTTCAAGGTTTGTGCGTTTTATGATTCAAGGTTTAGTTTTTATGGTTTAGGGTTTAAGGTTTAGGGTTTAGGGTTTAGAGTTTAAGAAGGATTAAATTTTAGGGCTTAGGGTTTAGGGTTTAGGGTATAGGGTATAGGGTTTATGGTTTAGGGATAAAGGTTTAGTGTTTATGGGGTTTACGATTCAAGATTTAGTTTTTAGGGCTTAGTGTTAAGGGTTTAGGATTTAGGGTTTATGGTTTAGTGCTTAGGATTTAGGGTTTTTAGTTTAGGGTTTAGGGTTTAAGATTTATGTTTTATGGTTTACAATTTAGGGATTAATATTTAGGGTTTACAATTTAGGTTTTAGGGTTTAGGTTTTAGGTTCAGCGTTTAGGTCTCATGGTTTAGGGTTTAGGGCTAAACATTTAGGGTTTATCAGGTTTACGATTTAAGGTTTAATTTTTATGGTTTAGGGTTTAGGGCTTATAGTTTAGGGTTTACTGACTTACGCAGTTTAGGGTTTAAGTCTTAGGGTTTAGGGTTTTGAGTTTAGGTTTTATGATTTCTGGTTTATGGTTTATGGTTTAGGGTTAAATATGTAGGGTTTAGGGTTTAGTACTTAGGGTTTATTGTTTAGGGTTTAAGGTTTAAGGGTTTAGGGTTTAGGATTTAGGGTTTAAGGTTTAGGACTAAGGGATTATAGTTTAGGGTTTAGGGTTTATGTTTTAGGGTTAAAGGTTTAGGGTTTATGGGGTTTACTATTCAAGGTTTAGTTTTTAGGGTTTTGACTTTAATGTTTAGGGTTAAGGATTTATGGTTTAGGGATAAGGATTTATGGTTTCGGTTTAATATTTAAGGATTAGTGTTTAGGGTTTATTGCTCAAAGTTTAGGGTTTAGGGTTGAGGATTTAGGGTTTAGAGTTTACGTCGCGAGGGTTTAAGGGTTAGGGCTAAGGGATTATAGTTCGGGGTTTAGTGTTTAGGGTTTATGTATTAGGGTTTAGGATTTATGGTTTAGGGCTAAAGGTTTAGGGTTTATGGGGTTTACGATTCAAGGTTTAGGTTTTAGGGTTTCAAGTATAGGGTTTAGGGTTTAGGGCTTATAGTTTAGTGTTTACGACTTTACGATTTAGGGTTTAAGTTTTAGGGTTTAGGGTTTTGAGTTTAGGTTTTATGATTTCTGGTTTATGGTTTATGGTTTAGGGTTAAATATGTAGGGTTTAGGGTTTAGTACTTAGGGTTTATTGTTTAGGGTTTAAGGTTTAGGTTTTAGGGTTTAGGGTTTAGGATTTAGGGTTTAGGGTTTAGGATTAAGGGATTATAGTTTAGGGTTTAGGCTTTATGTTTTAGGGTTAAAGGTTTAGGGTTTATGGGGTTTACTATTCAAGGTTTAGTTTTTAGGGTTTTGACTTTAATGTTTAGGGTTAAGGATTTATGGTTTAGGGATAAGGATTTATGGTTTCGGGTTTAATATTTAAGGATTAGTGTTTAGGGTTTATTGCTCGAGTTTAGGGTTTAGGGTTTAGAGTTTACGTAGCAAGGTTTAAGGGTTAGGGCTAAGGGATTATAGTTCGGGGTTTATGTATTAGGTTTTAGGATTTATGGTTTAGGGCTAAAGGTTTAGGGTTTATGGGGTTTACGATTCAAGGTTTAGGTTTTAGGGTTTCAAGTATAGGGTTTAGGGTTTATGATTTATGGTTTATGGTTTACGATTAAGGGTTTAATGTTTAGGCTTTAGGGTTTTGGTTTTGGGCTTAGGGTTTAGGTCTAAGGGTTTAAGATGGATTATAATTTAGGTCTTAGGGTTTATTTTTTACGGTTTATTTTTAGGGTTTATGTGGTTTATGATTCAAGGTTTAGTTTTTATGGTTTATGGTTTAGGGTTTATCATTTAAGGGTAAAGGTTTAGGGTTTATGGGCTTTATTATAAAAGGTTTAGTTTTTAGGGTTTAGTGTTTATGGTTTAGGGTTTCAAACTTAGGGTTTAGGGTTTAGGATTTATGGTTTATGGTTTATGGTTTAGGGTTTAATATTTAGGGTACAGGGTATCAGATTTATGCTTTAGGGTTTAGGGTTTAGGGTTTATGGTTTAGGGCTAAAGTTTTTAGGTTTATGGGGTTTACGATTCAAGGTTTATATTTTAGGGTTTAGGGTTTAGGGTTTTGAGTTTAGTGTTTAGGGTTTAGGATTTTTGTTTATGGTTTCAGTTTTAATATTTAAGGTTTAGGGTTTAGGGTTTAGTGCTCATGGTTTAGGGTTTAGGGTTTAGGTTTTATGTCACAAGGTTTAAGGGTTAGGGCTAAGGGATTATAGTTTAGTGTTTATTGTTTAGGGTTTAGGGTTTAGGGTTTAGGATTTATTGTTTAGGGCTAAAGGTTTAGGGTTTATGGGGTTTATGATTTAAGGTTTAGGGTTTAGGGTTTATGGTTTCAAGTTTAGAGTTTAGGTTTTATAATTTATGGTTTATGGTTTACGGTTAAGGGTATAATGTTTAGGATTTAGGGTTTAGGGTTTAGGGTTTAGGTCTAAGGGTTTAAGATGGATTAAATTTTAGGGCTTAGGGTTTAGGGTTTAGGGTTTTATGGTTTACGGTTTAGGGTTTATGGGATTTACAATTCAAGGTTTAGTTTTTAAGGTTTCAGGGTTTAGGTATTTGAGTTTAGGGCTTTAGGATTTATAGTTTAAGGTTTACGGTTTACGGTCTAATATTTTAGGGTTTAGGGTTTAGGGTTTTAGGTGCTGGGTTTAGGGTTTAGGTCTCAAGGATTGAGATTTAGGGCTAAGGTATTACGATTCTTGGCCTAGTGTTTAGGGTTAGGGTTTAAGGTTTATGATTTAGGGCTAAAGGTTTAGGGTTGATGGGGTTTACGATTCAAGGTTTATTTTTTATGGTTTAGGGTTTAGGGTTTTGATTTTAGGGTTTATGGTTTAGGATTTATGGTTTATGGTTTAGGGTTTAGTGTTTGGTTTAGTGCTCAGGCTTTAGGGTTTAGGGTTTAGGGTTTTGAGTTTAGGGTTAAGGTATTAGGATTTATGTTTATGATTTATGGTTTAGGCTTTATTATTTAGATTTTAGGGTTTAGTGCTAATGGTTTAGGGTTTAGGGTTTTTATTTAGGGTTTAGGTCTCAAGGTTTAATGTTTACTTGCTAAAGGTTTAGGGTTTATGTGGTTTATGATTCAATGTTTAGTTTTTAGGGTTTAGGGTTTAGGGTTTAGGGTTTATGGTTTACTTTTTAGGGTTTAGGGTTTAGGTTTTATTTCCTAGTGTTTAGGGTTTAGGGTTTATGCTTTAGGTCTCAAGGTTTAAGCTTTAAGGCTAAGGGATTATAGTTTAGGGCTTAAGGTTTAGGGTTTAGGGTTGAGGGCTTATGGTTTAGAGCTAAAGCTTTAGGGTTTATGGGTTTTATGATTCAAGGTTTAGTTTTAAGGGTTTAGGGTTTAGGGTTTAGGAATTAAGGAGAATTATAGTTAAGGTCTTAGTGTTTAAGGTTTAGGGTTTATGGTTTGGGGCTAAAGGTTTAGGTTTTATGGGTTTTACAATTCAAGGTTTAGGTTTTAGGATTTAGGGTTTAGTGTTTAGGATTTATGGTTTTGAGTTTAGGGTTTATGGTTTAGGGTTTAGGGTTTAGTGTTTAGGGTTTATGGTTTAGGGTTTAGCTTGAGGTTTAGGTCTCGGGGTTTTTGTCTTAGGGTTTATGGTTTATGGCTAAATGTTTAGGGTTTATGGGGTTTATGATTCAATGTTTAGTTTTTATTGTTTAGGGTTTAGGGTTTAGGGTTTAGGTTTTAGGTCTCAGGGTTTAAGGTTTAGGGCTAAAGGATTACATTTTAGAGTTTAGGGTTTAGGGTTTATGGTTTAGGGTTTATGGTTTAGGGTTTAGGGTTTAAGGTTTAGGGTTTAGGTTTTCAAGTTTAGGGTTTAGTGTTTAGGATTTATGGTTTATGGTTTATGGTTTAGTGTTTGATATTTAGGGTTTAGGGTTTAAGGTTTAGGACTAAGGTATTATAGTTTATGGTTTAGGGTTTAGGGTTTAGGGATAAAGTTTTAGGGTTTATGGGGTTTACGATTCAACGTTTAGTTTTTAGGGTTTAGGATTTATGGTTTAGGGTTTAGGGTTTAGACTTTAGTGTTTAGGGTTAAGGATTTATGGTTTATTGTTTAGGGTTTAGGGTTTAGGATTTATGGTTTAAGGCTAAAGTTTTAGGGTTTTAATGGTTTAGGATTCAAGGTTTACCTTTTAGGGTTTAGTGTTTAGGGTTTATTTTTAGGGTTTTGAGTTTAGGGTTTAAGGTTTAGGGTTTAGGTTTTATTGTTTATGTTTATGGTTTAGGGTTTAGGGTTGTGAGTTTAGGATTTAGGGTTTAGGGTTTAGGTCTCAGGGTTTAAGGTTTAGGGTTAAGGGATTACAGGTTAGGGCTTAGGGTTTAGGGTTTAGGGTTTAGGGCTTATGGTTTAGGGCTAAATGTTTAGGGTTTATGGAGTTTAGGATTCAAGTTTTAGTTTTTAGGGTTTAGGGTTTAGGGCTTAAGGTTTCAAGTTTAGGGTTTAGGGTTTAGGATTTATGGTTTATGGTTTAGGGTTTAATATTTAGGGAATAGGGTTTAGGGTTTAGGGTTTTGAGTTTAGGGTTTAGGGTTTAGGATTTATGGTTTATGGTTTATAGTTTAGGGTTTAATATTTAGGGTTTATTTCTTAGGGTTTAGTGTTTAGGGTTTAGGGTTTAGGGTTTAAGGTTTAGGGCTAAGGGATTACAGCTTAGGGCTTAGGGTTTAGGGTTTAGGCTTTATGGTTTAGGGCTAAAGGTTTAAGGTTGATGGGGTTTACAATTCAAGGTTTAGTTTTTATGGTTTATGGTTTATAGTTTATGGTTTAGGGTTTAGGGTTTCGAGTTTAGGGTTTAGGATGTATGGTTTATGGTTTAATATTTATGGTTTATGGTTTATGGTTTAGGGTTAAGGTCTCAGTGTTTAAGGTTTAATTCTCAGGGTTTAAGATGTATTGCTAAGGGATTAGGGCTTAGGGTTTATGATTCAAGGTTTAGTTTTTATGGTTAATGGTTTAGGGTTTAGGGTTTATGTCTCAGGGTTTAAGTTTTAGGGCTAATGGATTACATTTTAGGGCTTACTACTTAGGGTTAAGGGTTTAGGGTTTAGGGATTAGGGTTTAGGGTTTAGGTCTTAGGGTTTAAGGTTTAGGATGAAGGGATTAGGGTTTAGGGTTTATGGGTTAGGTTTTATGTACTAGGTTTTATGGTTAAGGACTAAAGGTTAACGGTTTATGAGATTTGTGACTTAAGGTTAAGTTTTTACGTATAGGGTTTAGGGTTTAGGGTTTAGTGTTTTGACATTAGGGTTTAGGGTTTAGGGTTTAGGTTTTAGGGTTTAGGGTTTTGAGTTTATGGTTTAGGGTTTAATATTTAGGGTTTAGGTTTTAGTGCTAAGGGTTTAGGGTTTAGGGTTTAGGATTTAGTGTTTAGAGTTTAGGGTTTATGGATTAGGGATAAAGGTTTAGGGTTTATGGGGTTTACGATTCAAGGTTTAGTTTTTAGCATTTAGCGTTTAGGGTTTAGGGTTTATGGTTTAGGTCTAAGGATTTAAGGTTTAGAGCTAAGGGTTTATAATAATTAGGGTTTAGGGTTTAGGGTTTAGGGTTTAGGATTTATGGGTTAGGGCTAAAGGTTTAGGTTTTATGGGCTCTAGGATTTAAGGTTTAGGGTTTAGGGTTTATGATTTAGGGTTTATGGTTTATAGTTAAGGGTTTAATGTTTAGGATTCGGGGTTTTTGTTTTGGGTTTAGGGTTTAGGTCTAGGGGTTTAAGATGGATTACAATTTAGGGCTTAGGGTTTAGGGTTTAGGGTTAATTTTTAGGGTTTATGCGGCTTATGATTCAAGGTTTAGTTTTTAGGGTTTAGGATTTAGGGTTTTGAGTTTAAGTTTTAGGATTTATAGTTAAAGGTTTATGGTTTAGGGTCTAGTATTTAGGGTTTAGGGTTTAGTGCTCAAGGTTTAGGGTTTAGGGTTTAGGATTTAGGTCTAAATGTTTGAGGTTTAGGGCTAAGGGATTAAAGTTTAGGGTTTAGGGTTTAGGGTTTAGGTTTTGGGGTTTATGGTTTAGGGCTAAAGGTTTAGGGTTGATGGGGTTTACGATTCAAGGTTTAGTTTTTATGGTTTAGGGTTTAGGGTTTATGGTTAAGGGATTATAGTTTAGGGTTTAGGGTTTAGGGTTTAGAGTTTAGGGCTAAAGGTTTAGGGTTTATGGGGTTTATGATCCAAGGTTTAGTTTTAAGGGTTTAGGGTTTTAACTTTAGGGATTAGAGTTTAGGATTTATGGTTTATGGTTTATAGTTTAGGATTTAATATTTAGGGTATAGGCTATCGGGTTTATGGTTTATGTTTTAGGGTTTAGGGTTTAGGGTTTAGGTTTTATTGTTTAGGGATAAATTTTTTTGGTTTATGGGGTTTATGATTCAAGCTTTATATTTTAGGGTTTATGGTTTATGGTTAAGGGTTTAGGATTTAGGGTTTAGGGTTTAGGTTTCTAACTTTAGGGTTTAGGTATTAGGATTTATGGTTTATGGTTTTACAGATTTAGGGTTTAATATTTAGGTATAGGGTATCGTGTTTAGGTTAATGTTTTAGGGTTTAGGGTTTAGGGCTAAAGATTTTTTTGTTTATGGGGTTTACGATTCAAGGTTTATATTTTAGGGTTTAGGGTTTAGAGTTTATGGTTTAGGGTTAGGGTTTTGAATGTAGGGTTTAGGATTTTTTCTTTATGGTTTACAGTTTCAGGTTTAATATTTAAGGTTTAGGGTTTAGGGTTTATGTTACAAGGTTTAAGGGTTAGGGCTAAGGGATTATAGTTCGGGGTTTAGTGTTTAGGCTTTAGGATTTATTTTTAGGTCTAAAGGTTTAGGGTTTATGGGGTTTATGATTCAAGATTAAGGGTTTAGGGTTTTGATTATAGGGTTTAGGGTCTATGATTTATGGTTTTTGGTTGACAGCTTAATGGTTTAATGTTTAGGATTTAGGGTTTAGGGTTTAGGTCTAAGGGTTTAAGATGAATTACAGTGTAGGGCTTAGGGTTTAGGGTTTAGGGTTTATGGTTTATGGTTTAGGTTTTATGGGATTTACGATTCAAGGTTTAGTTTTTAAGGTTTAGGGTTTAGGGTTTCGAGTTTAGGTTTTAGGATTTATAGTTTAAGGTTTATGGTTTAGGGTCTAATATTTAGGGTTTAGGGTTTAGGGTTTAGTGCTCGTGGTTTATGGTTTAGGGTTTTAGGTTTTGTGTTTAGAGTTTAGGTCAAGGTTTGAGATTTAGGGATAAGGGTTTATAGTTTAGGGATTAGTGTTTATGGTTTAGGGTTTAAGGTTTATGATTTAGAGCTAAAGGTTTAGGGTTGATGGGGTTTACGATTCAAGGTTTATGTTTTATGGTTTAGGGTTTAGGGTTTCGATTTTAGGGTTTATGGTTTATGGTTTAGGGTTTAGTGTTTGGTTTAGTGCTCAAGCTTTAGGGTTTATTGTGTAGGGTTTAGGGTTTTGAGTTTAGGGTCAATGTATTAGGATTCATGGTTTATGATTTACGTTTTAGGCTTTAATATTTAGGGTTTATGGTTTAGTGCTAAGCATTTAGGGTTTCTTATTTAGGGTTTAGGTATCAAGGTTTAATGTTTAGTGTTAAAGGTTTAGGGTTTATGGGGTTTACGATTTAATGTTTAGTTTTTAGGGATTAGGGTTTAGGGTTTAGGGTTTAGGATTTATGGGTTAGGGCTAAAGGTTTAGGTTTTATGGGCTCTAGGATTTAAGGTTTAGGGTTTAGGGTTTATGATTTACGGTTTATGGTTTATAGTTAAGGGTTTAATGTTTAGGATTCGTGGTTTTTGTTTTGGGTTTAGGGTTTAGGTCTAGGGGTTTAAGATGGATTACAATTTAGGGCTTAGGGTTTAGGGTTTAGGGTTAATTTTTTAGGGTTTATGCGGCTTATGATTCAAGGTTTAGTTTTTAGGGTTTAGGATTTAGGGTTTTGAGTTTAAGTTTTAGGATTTATAGTTAAAGGTTTATGGTTTAGGGTCTAGTATTTAGGGTTTAGGGTTTAGTGCTCAAGGTTTATGGTTTAGGGTTTAGGATTTAGGTCTAAATGTTTGAGGTTTAGGGCTAAGGGATTAATTAAGTTTAGGGTTTAGGGTTTAGGGTTTAGGTTTTGGGGTTTATGATTTAGGGCTAAATGTTTAGGGTTGATGGGGTTTACGATTCAAGGTTTAGTTTTTATTGTTTAGGGTTTAGGGTTTATGGTTAAGGGATTATAGTTTAGGGGTTAGGGTTTAGGGTTTATCATTTAGGGATAAATGTTTAGGGTTTATGGGGTTTATGATCCAAGGTTTAGTTTTTAGGGTTTAGGGTTTTGTGTTTAGGGTTTCAACTTTAGGGTTTAGGGTTTAGGATTTATGGTTTATGGTTTATAGTTTAGGATTTAATATTTAGGGTATAGGCTATCGGGTTTATGGTTTATGTTTTAGGGTTTAGGGTTTAGGGTTTAGGTTTTATTGTTTAGGGATAAATTTTTTTGGTTTATGGGGTTTATGATTCAAGCTTTATATTTTAGGGTTTATGGTTTATGGTTAAGGGTTTAGGATTTAGGGTTTAGGGTTTAGGTTTCTAACTTTAGGGTTTAGGTATTAGGATTTATGGTTTATGGTTTACGGTTTAGGGTTTAATATTTAGGGTATAGGGTATCAGGTTTAGGGTTAATGTTTTAGGGTTTAGGGTTTAGGGCTAAAGATTTTTTGTTTATGGGGTTTACGATTCAAGGTTTATATTTTAGGGTTTAGGGTTTAGAGTTTATGGTTTAGGGTTAGGGTTTTGAATGTAGGGTTTAGGATTTTTTTGTTTATGGTTTACAATTTCAAGTTTAATATTTAAGGTTTAGGGTTTAGGGTTTAGGGTTTATGTTACAAGGTTTAAGGGTTAGGGCTAAGGGATTATAGTTCGGGTTTAGTGTTTAGGCTTTAGGATTTATTTTTAGGTCTAAAGGTTTAGGGTTTATGGGGTTTATGATTCAAGATTAAGGGTTTAGGGTTTTGATTATAGGGTTTAGGGTCTATGATTTATGGTTTTGGTTGTGATTAATGGTTTAATGTTTAGGATTTAGGGTTTAGGGTTTAGGTCTAAGGGTTTAAGATGAATTACAGTGTAGGGGCTTAGGGTTTAGGGTTTAGGGTTTATGGTTTAGGGTTTAGGGTTTATGGGGTTTACGATTCAAGGTTTAGTTTTTAAGGTTTAGGGTTTAGGGTTTCGAGTTTAGGTTTTAGGATTTATAGTTTAAGGTTTATGGTTTAGGGTCTAATATTTAGGGTTTAGGGTTTAGGGTTTAGTGCTCAGGGTTTAGGGTTTAGGGTTTTAGGTTTTGGGTTTAGAGTTTAGGTCTCAAGGTTTGAGATTTAGGGATAAGGGTTTACAGCTTAGGGATTAGTATTTAAGGTTTAGGGTTTGGGGTTTATGATTTAGGGCTAAAGGTTTAGGGTTGATGGGGTTTACGATTCAAGGTTTATTTTTCATGGTTTATGGTTTAGGGTTTAGGGTTTTTATTTTAGGGTTTACGGTTTACGGTTTAGGGTTTAGTGTTTGGTTTAGTGCTCAAGCTTTAGGGTTTATTGTGTAGGGTTTAGGGTTTTGAGTTCAGGGTTAATGTATTAGGATTCATGGTTTATGATTTACGATTTAGGCTTTAATATTTAGTGTTTAGGGTTTAGTGCTAAGCGTTTAGGGTTTCTTATTTAGGGTTTAGGTATCAAGGTTTAATGTTTAGTGTTAAAGGTTTAGGGTTTATGGGGTTTACGATTTAATGTTTAGTTTTTAGGGATTAGGGTTTAGGGTTAAGGGTATAGGGTTTATGGTTTATGGTTTACTTTTTAAAGTTTAATTTTTAGGGTTTAGGGTTTAGGGTTTATTACCCAAGGTTTAGGGTTTAGGTCTCAAGGTTTAAGCTTTAGGGCTAAGGGATTACATTTCAGGGCTTATTGTTTAGGGTTTAGGGTTTAGGGTTTATGGTTTACTCCTAAAGGTTTAGGGTTTATGGATTTTATGATTCAAGGTTTAGTTTTTAGGGTTTAGGGTTTGGGGTTTAGGTTTTATGGAGGATTATAGTTAAGGTCTTAGGGTTTAAGGTTTAGGGTCTATGGTTTAGGGCTAAAGGTTTAGGGTTTGTGTAGTTTACCATTCAAGGTTTAGGTTTTAATGTTTAGGGATTAGGGATTAGGGTTTAGGGTTTATGGTTTAGTTTTTAGGATTTAAGGTTTTGAGTTTAGGGTTTAGGGTTTAGTGTTTAGGGTTTAGGGTTTAGGTTCAGGGTTTAGCTCTCAGGGTTTTGGTCTCAGGGTTTATGGTTTAGGGCTAAATGTTTAGGGTTTATGGAGTTTATGATTAAATGTTTATTTTTTATGGTTTAGGGTTTAGGGTTTAGGTTTTAGGGCTTATGTCTCGGGGTTTAAGGTTTAGGGCTAAAGGATTAAATTTGAGCTTATGGTTTATGGTTTATAGTTTAGGTTTAGGTTTTAAGGTTTAGGGTTTAGGGTTTTGAGTTTAGGGTTTAGTGTTAAGGATTTATGGTTTATGGTTTATGGTTTAGTGTTTAATATTTAGATTTTAGGGTTTAGCGATGAATTTTTAAGGTTTATGGGGTTTACAATTCAACATTTAGTTTTTAGGGTTTAGGATTTAGGGTTTAGGGTTTAGGGTTTAGAATTTAGTGTTTAGGGTTAAGGATTTATGGTTTATTGTTTAGGGTTTAGGGTTTAGGGTTTAAAATTTATGGTTTAGGGCTAAAGTTTTAGGGTTTATAGGGTTTATGATTCAAGGTTTACCTTTTAATGTTTAAGGTTTAGGGTTTAGGGTTTAGGTTTTAGTTTTTGAGTTTAGGGTTTAAGGTTTAGGGTTTATGTTTTATTGTTTATGGTTTATGGTTTAGGGTTTAGTGTTTAGGGTTTAGGGTTATGATTTTAGGATTTAGGGTTTAGTGTTTAGGTATCAAGGTTTAAGGTTTAGGATTTAGGGATTACATGTTAGAGCTTAGTATTTAGGGCTTATGGTTTAGGGCTAATCTGTTTAGATTTTATGGAGTTTATGATTAAAGGTTTAGTTTTTAGGGGCTTAAGGTTTCAAGTTTATGGTTTAGGGTTTTGTATTTATGGTTTATACTTTATGGTTTAGTGTTTAATATTTAGGGAATAGGGTTTAGGGTTTTGATTTTAGGGTTTAGGGTTGAGGATTTATGGTTTATGGTTTATAGTTTAGGGCTTAATATTTAGGGTTTATTGTTTAGGGTTTATTTCTCAGGGTTTAGGGTTTAGGGTTTAGGGTTTAAGGTTTAGGGCTAAGGGATTACAACTTAGGGCTTAGGGTTTAGGGTTTAGGATTTATGGTTTAGGGCTAAAGGTTTAAGGTTGAAGGGGTTTACGATTTAAGGTTTAATTTTTTTTTTTTTTATGGTTTATGGTTTAGGGTTTAGGGTTTCAAGTTTAGGATTTAGGATGTATGGTTTATGGTTTATGGTTTATGGTTTCAGGTTTAATATTTATGGTTTAGGGTTTAGGGTTTAGTGCTCAGGGTTTAGGGTTTAGGGTTTAGGGTTTAGGTCTCAGGGTTTAAGGTCTAGGTCTCAAGGTTTAAGGTTTATTGGTAAGGGATTAGGGCTTAGGGTTTAGGTTTTAGGGTTTAGGTTTAGGGTTTAGGGCTAAAGGTTTAGGGTTTATATGTTTTATGATTTAAGGTTTAGTTTTTATGGTATTTGGTTTAGGTTTACGTCTCGGGGTTTAAGTTTTAGGACTAATTAGGGTTAAGGGTTTAGGGTTTTGGGATTATGGTTTAGGGTTTAGGTTTTAGGGTTTAAGGTTTAGGTGTTAGGGTTTAGGGATTAGGGATTAAGGTTTATGGTTTAGGACTAAAGGTTAAGGGTTTATGGGATTTATGATTTAAGGTTTAGTTTTTACAGCTTTAGAGTTTAGGGTTTAGGTTTTATGGTTCAGGTGTAGGTTTTAGTGTTTAGGGTTTTGAGTTTAGGGTTTAGGGTTTAATATTTAGGCTTTAGGTTTTAGTGGTAGGGGTTTAGGATTTATGGTTTAGGGTTTAAGATTTAGTGTTTAGGGTTTAGGGTTTCTTGATTAGGGCTAAAGCTTTAGGTTTTATGCGGTGTTTACGATTCAAGGTTTAGTTTTTGCGTTTAGGGTTTAGGGTTTATAGTTTAGGTCTCAGGCTTTAAGGTTTAGGGCTAAGGGATTACAATTTAGGTTTTAGGGTTTAGGGTTTAGGGTTTAGTATTTATGGTTTAGGGCTAAAGGTTTAGGGTTTATGGGTTTTACAATTCAAGGTTTAGGGTTTAGGGTTTTGAGTATAGGGTTTAGGGTTTATGATTTATGGTTTATGGTTTATGGTTAAGGGTTTAATGTTTAGGATTTAGGGTTTTGGGTTTTAGGTTTAGGTTTAGGGTTTAGGTCTAAGGGTTTAAGATGGATTATAATTTAGGGCTTAGGGTTTAGGGTTTAGGGTTTATTTTTAGGGTTTATGGGGTTTACGATTCAAGGTTTAGTTTTTATGGTTTAGGGTTTAGGGTTTTGAGTTTAGGGTTTAGGATTTATAGGTTAAGGTTTATGATTTCTGGTCTAATATTTAGGGTTTAGGGTTTAGTGCTCAAGGTTTAGGGTTTAGGGTTTAGGGTTTAGGATTTAGGTGTTAATGTTTAAATTTTATGGCTAAGGGATTAGGGTTTAGGGCTTATAGTTAAGGTTTAGGGTTTAGGGTTTAGGGTTAATATTTTAGTGCTAAAGGTTTAGGATTTATGGGGTTTATGATCCAAGGTTTAGTTTTTACGGCTTAGGGCTAAAGTTTTTTTGTTTATTGGGTTTATGATTCAAGGTTTACTGTTTAAGGTTTAATATTTAAGGTTTATGGTTTAGGTTTTAGTGCTTAGGGTTTAGGATTTAGGGTTTAGGGTTTAGGTTGTAAGGTTTAAGGGTTATGGCTAAGGGATTATAGTTCAGGTTTTAGTGTTTATGGTTTAGGGTTTAGGGTTAAGGATTTATTGTTTATGGCTAAAGGTTTATGGTTTATGGGGTTTACGATTCAAGGTTTAAGGTTTAGGGTTTAGGGTTTTGAGTTTAGGATTTAGGGTTTAGGGTTTAGGTCTATGGGTTTAAGATGTATTATAGTTTAGGGCTTAGGGTTTAAGGGTTTAGGGTTAAGGGTTTATGGTTTAGGGTTTATGGGGTTTATGATTCAAGGTTTAGTTTTTAAGGTTTAGGGTTTAGGGTTTCAAATTTAGGGTTTAGGATTTATAATTTAAGGTTTACGATTTAGGGTCTAATATTTAGTGTTTAGTGCTCAGTGTTTAGTGTTTAGGGTTTAGGTCTCAATGTTTGAGATTTATTTCTAAGGGATTAAATTTTAGGGATTAGTGTTTAGGGTTTAGTGTTTGGGGTTTATGATTTAGGGCTAAAGGTTTAGGGTTGATGGAGATTACGATTCAAGGTTTATTTTTATGGTTTAGGGTTTTGATTTTATTGTTTATGGTTTAGGATTTATGGTTTATGGTTTATGGTTTAGTGTTTTGTTTAGTGCTCGGCTTTAGGGTTTACAGTGTAGGGTTTAGGGTTTAGGGTTTTAAGTTTAGGGGTAAGGTATTAGGATTCATGGTTTATGATTTATGGTTTAGGCTTTAATATTTACTGTTTAGGTTTTAGTGCTAAGGGTTTAGGGTTTAGGGTATTTTATTTAGGGTTTACATATTAGGGTTTAATGTTTAGGGATAAATTTTTAGGGTTTATGGGGTTTACGATTCAATGTTTAGTTTTTAGGGTTTAGGGTTTAGGGTTTATTGCCCAGGGTTTAGGGTTTAGGTCTTAAGGTTTAAGCTTTAGGGCTAAGGGATTATAGTTTAGGGCTTAGGGTTTAGGGTTTAGGGTTTATGGTTTAGTGCTAAAGGTTTAGGGTTTATGGGTTTTATGATTCAAGGTTTAGTTTTTAGGGTTTAGGGTTTAGGGTTTAAGGAGGATTATATTTAATGGCTTAGGGTTTAGGGTTTAGGGTTTATGGTTTAGGGCTAAAGGTTTAGGGTTTATGGGGTTTACGATTCAAGGTTTATGTTTTAGGGTTTAGGGTTTATGGTTTAGTGTTTAGGATTTAGAGTTTTGAGTTTAGGGTTTAGGGTTTAGTGTTTAGGGTTTAGGTTCGTGGGTTTAGGTCTTAGGGTTTTGGTCTCTGGTTTATGTTTTAGTTATAAAGGTTTAGGGTTTAACTTTAAGGATTTAGGGTTTCAATTATAGGGCTTAAGGTTTAGGATTTATGGTTAATGGTTTACTTTTTAGGGTTTATGGTTTAGGTTTTATTTCGTAGGGTTTAGGGTTTAGGGTTTAGGGTTTAAGGCTAAGGGATTAAAGTTTAGGGCTTAGGGTTTAGGGTTTATGGTTTAGTGCTAAAGGTTCAAGGATTATGGATTTTATGATTCAAGGTTAAGTTTTTAGGGTTTAGGATTTAGGGTTTAAAGAGGATTACCGTTTAGAGCTTAGGGTTTACGTTATATGGTTTAGGGTTTATGGTTTAGGGAATAAGTTTTTTTGGTTTATAGGGTTTACTATTTAATATTTAGTTTTTAGGGTTTAGGGTTTAATGTTTAGGATTTAGGGTTTTGAGTTAGGGTTTAGGGTTTAGGATTTATGTTTTATTATTTACGGTTTAGGGCTCAATATTTAGGGTTTAGGGTTTAGGGTTTAAGGTTTAGGGTTTAGGATTTAGGTTTTAGGGTTTAGGGTTTAGGTTTAGGGTTTAGGTCTTAGGGTTTAGGGTTTAGGGTTTAGGATTTAGGGTTTAGGATTTAGTGTTTAGGGTTTAGGATTTAAGGTTTAAGGCTAAGGGATTGTAGTTTAGGGCTTAGGGTTTAGGGTTTAGGGTTTATGGTTTAGGACTAAATTTTTAGGGTTTATAGTGTTTATGACTGAAGGTTTATAGTGTTTAAGGTTTAGGGTTTAGTGCTTAGGGTTTAGGTTTTAATGTTTAGGATTTAGGTCTCAGGGTTTAATGTTTATGGCTAAGGGTTTATAACTTAGGGCTTAGAGTTTTGGGTTTATTGTTTAGGGCTAAATGTTTAGGGTTGATGGGTTTAAAATTCAATTTTTAGTTTTTAGGGTTTAGGGTTTAGGGTTTCAATTTTATGTGTTAGGGTTTAGGATTTATGGTTTATGGTTTATGGTTTCTGGTTTAATATTTAGGTTGTAGGGTTTAGTGTTTAGGGTGTAGGGTTTTGGGTTTAGGGTTTAGAGTTTAGGTCTAAGGGTTTAAGGTTTAGGTATCAGGGTTTAAGGTTTAGGGCTAAAGGATTAGGGCTTAGGGTTTAGGGTTTAGGGTTAATCGTTTAGGGTTTAGGGTTTAGGTCACGGGGTTTAAGGTTAAGGATGAAGGGATTACTGTTTAGGGAGTAGGGTTTAGGGTTTATGGTTGAGGTTAAAGGTTTAGGGTTTATGGGTTTTACGATTCAAGGTTTAGGTTTAAGGGTTTAGGGTTTAGGGTTTTTACTTTATTGTTTAGGGTTTGTGATTTATGGTTTAGGGTTTAGGGTTTATGGTTTAGGGATTTAAGTGTCGGTTTTAAGGTTTAGGGCTAAAGTATTATAGTTTATGGCATAGGGTTTAGGGTTTAGGGGTTAGGGTTTAGGATTTATGGTTTAGGCTATAGGTTTAGGGTTTAGGGTTTAGGGTTTATAGGGTTTACAATTCAAGGTTTAGTTCTTAGGGTTTAGGGTTTCAACTTTATGTTTTAGGGTAAAGGATTTATGGTTTATGGTTTACTATTTAGGGTTTAGGTTTTAGGTCTCAAGTTTTAAGGTTTAGGGCTAAGGGATTAAAGTTTAGGGTTTAGATTTTATGGTTTATTCTTTAGGGTTTAGGGTTTAGGGTTTAGGGTTTAGGGTTTATGGGTTTATGATTTAAGTTTTAGTTTTTAGGGTTTAGGGTTTCAAGTTAAGTGTTTAGATTTTAGGATTAAGGTTTAGGGTTTTGGAGTTAGGGTTTAGGGTTGGGTTGAGTGCTAAGGAATTATGGCTTAGGGCATAGGGTTGAGGGTGAGGGTTTAAGGTTTATGATTTAGGGTTAAAGGTTTAGGATCGATGGGGTTTACAATTCAAGGTTTATTTTTTTCGGTTTAGGGTTTAGGGTTTATGTTTTTAGTTATTGTTTAGGGTTTAGGATGTATGGTTTATGGTTTATGGTTTCAGGTTTAATATTTAAGGTTTAGGGTTTAGGGTTTAGTGCTCAGGGTTTAGGGTTTTGGGTTTAGGGTTAAGGGTTTAGGGTTTAGGTCTTAGGGTTTAAGGTTTAGGTCACATGTTTTAAGGTTTAGGGCTAAGGGATTAGGGTTTAGGGCTTAGGGTTTAGGGTTTAGGGTTTAGGGCTAAAAGTTTAGGGTTTATGGTGTTTACGATTCAAAGTTTAGTTTTAATGGTTTAGGGTTTAGGGTTTAGGGTTTAGGGTTTAGGGTTTATGTCTAAGGGTTTAAGGTTTAGGGCTAAGGGATTACTTTTTAGGGCTTAGGGTTTAGGGTTTACGCTTTAGGGTTTAAGGTTTCTAGTTCGGGGTTTAGGATTTATGGTTTAAGGTTTATGGTTTAGCGTTTAATATTTATGGTTTATGGTTTAGGGTACAATGCTTAGGGTTCAGGGTTTAGGGTTTACGGTTTATGATTTAGGTCTCAGGGTTTAAGTTTTAGTAGGAAGGGATTGCAGTTTAGGGATTAGGGTTTAGGGTTTATGGTGTAGAGTTTACGGTTTATGGTTTAGGCTTAAGGTTTAGGATTTATGGGGTTTATGATTTAGGGTTTAGGGCTTAGGGTTTATGAGGTTTACGATTCAAGGTTTAGTTTTTAGGGTTTAGGGTTTCAAGTTTAAGCTTTAGGATTTATGGTTTATGATTTATAGTTTAGGGTTTAGGGTTTAGTGTTTAGGGTTTACGTCTCATGGTTTAAGGTTTAGGGATAAGTGATTAAAGTTTAGGGTCTAGGTTTTAGGGTTTAGGGCTAAAGGATTAGGATTTATGGGGTTTACGATTCAAGGTTTAGTTTTTAGGGTTTAGGGTTTAGGCTTTGGAGTTTAGGGTTTAGGGTTTAGGATTTATTGTTTTTGGTTTAGGGTTTAGGGTTTAATATTTATGGTTTAGGGTTTAGGGTTTATGGCTCAAGGTTTAGGGTTTAGGGTTAAGGATTTAGGGTTTAAGGTTTAGGGTTTCAGTCTTAGGGTTTAAATTTTAGGGTTAAGAGATTACAGTTTAGGGTTTAGGTTTTAGGGTTTAGGATTTATGTTTTAGGGCTAAGGGTTTACGGTTTATGGGGTTTATAATTCAAGGTTTATTTTTTAGGGTATAGTGTTTAGGGTTTAGTGTTTAGGGTTTAGGATTTCAAGTTTAGGGTTTATTGTTTAGGATTTAGGGTTTAGGGTTTAGGGTTTAGGGTTTAGGATTTAGGATCTAGGGTTTAGGGTTTAGGGTTTAGGGTTAAGGGTTTCAGATTAGGTTTTAGGGTTTAGGATTTATGGTTTATGTTTTACGGTTTAGGGTTTAATATTTAGGGTTTAGGTTTTAAGGTGTTGTGCCAAGAGTTTAGGGTTTTAGTTTTAGGCTTTAGGGTGTAGGGTTTAGGTCCCAAGGTTTAAGGTTTAGGGATAAGGAATTATAGTTTAGGGCTTAGGGTTTAGGGTTTAGGGTTTAGGGCTAAATGTTTAGGGTTTATGGGGTTTACGATTCAAGGTTTAGTTTTTAGGGTTTAGGGTTTAGGGTTTAGGGTTTAGGATTTATGGTTTATGAATTAAAATTTAGGGTTTAATATTTTAGGTTTAGGGTTTAGGGTTTAGTTCTTAAGGTTTAGGGTTTAGGGTTTTAAGGGTTAGGGTTTTGATATGAGGGTTTAAGGTTTTGGTCTAATGGATTACAGTTTAGGGCTTAGGTTTTAGGGTTTAGGGTTTAGTGTTTAGGGTTTATGGAATAGGGTTTAGGGTTTATGGTTTAGTTTATATGGGGTTTACAATTCAAGGTTTTTTTAGGTTTAGGGTTTAGGGTTTCAACGTTAAAGTTTAGGGTTTGATATTTAGGGTTTAGGGATTAGGGTTTATTGCTCAAGGTTTAGTGTTTAGGCTTTAGGGTTTACAACTAAGTGATTAAATTTTAGGGGTTAGGGTTTAGGGTTTAGTGTGTAGATTTTAATGTTAATGGTTCAGGGATAAAGGTTTAGGGTTTATCGGGTTCACGATTGAAGGTTTAGTCTTTAGGTTTTAGTGTTAAGGGTTAATGGGTTATGGTTTAGGTTTTAGGGTTGAGGGTTTAGGGTTTAAGGTGGATTATATTTTAGGGCTTAGGACTTAGAGTTTAGGGTTTATGGTTTAGGGCTGATTGCATAGTGTTTATGGGGTTTAATGCTTAAGGTTTAGGATTTAGGGTTTCAGTCTTAGATTGTAGGGTTTAGGGTTTATGGTTTAGGGCTAAAGGTTTAGGTTTTATCGGGTTTGCGATTCAAGGTTTAGTTTTTAGGGTTTAGGGTGTAAGATTTAGGGTTTAGGGTTTAGGGTTTAGGGTTTAGGGCTTAGGGTTTTGATTTTAGGGTTCGGGGTTTAGGATTTATAGTGTGGTTTAAGGTTTAGGGTTTAATATTCAAGGTTTAGGGTTTAGTGCTCAAGCTTTAGAGTCTAGGGTTTAGGGTTTAGTGTTTAAGGTTTTGAGTTTAGGGTTTAAGGATTAGGATTTATTGTTTACGGTTTATGGTTTAGCCTTTAATATTTAGGGTTTAGGGTTTAGTGCTCTAGGTTTAGGGTTTAGGGATTAGGTCTCAGGGTTTAATGTTTAGGGCTAAAGGTTGAGGGTTTATGAGG
The DNA here is from genome assembly GCA_018340775.1 of Taxus wallichiana var. yunnanensis. Taxonomy (NCBI): domain Eukaryota; kingdom Viridiplantae; phylum Streptophyta; class Pinopsida; order Cupressales; family Taxaceae; genus Taxus; species Taxus wallichiana. The sequence continues at coordinate 1,029,056,278 of CM031234.1, read as the reverse complement.
TTTACGATTCAAGGTTTATTTTTTAGAGTTAAGGGTTTAGGGTTAAGGGTTTAGGATTTATAGTTTATGTTATACTTTTTAGGGTTTAATTGTTAGGGTATAGGGTTTAGTTTTTGTTATCCAAAATGTACCCCTTGCCCATTTTGTGGCTAACTCCTTTCATTCTTCCCTCTCTTGTGCCTTAGTCATAATTTTTTTCTTTTCAGCACTCAAAAATTTCTGAAAATGGCATCATTGGATAGAGCTCTTTCTCATCTTTCCAGAAAGGTAAAGTTTTCCTCCTAACTCCATGTATTTTTGAAGTTATGGCTCGGCGGAGTTTCTTTGGGAAATTTTCCCCTGAAAGGCCCGAGCCAAGTAATATTGTGCCACGTGCCCTTAGAAGTGGTGGGTGTCAGAGGAAGACTTGGATATTTTACCAAGTATTTGGCAAAAATTCAAAAGGGATATTTTGCCCCGCGGGCCCGTCGGTGAATCAGATTACGCCACGTGTCTAAAGGGGAGAAAATTGAAAAATTCAACTAAGTGTTGGCGCATGGAAAATTTTGAAGGAAAGGCCCACACCCAATCACATTTTGCCACATGTCCTATGGCATCGGACCAGCGGAGCGTGGAGGAAAAGTTAGAATTTTGGCAAAGTGTTTTTGCCAAATTTCAAAAGGAAATTTTTTAGCCCACTGCCCCCACCAACTAATCATGTGATGCCACGTGTCCCCGGGGGTCAGAGCTGCGGAGCACGAGAGAAGATTGGGAATTTTTCCCGAAGTGATTACACAAAAGGAAAAAATTTCACCCAGGGCCCGCATCTAGTAAGATGCTGCCGAATGTCCTGCAGACCGGTGGAAGGTGGGGAGAATTTGGGAAATTTTCCCAAGAAAAAAGAAGTAAATTTCAAAGGAAAAATTTCCCCAAGCGTGAACCAATGGAAGCCCACCACGTGTCCACTTGGTAGTAAAAAATACAGGAAAGGCCCATGGGAAAAGGGAGAAGGAAAATCCTGCATCCAATAGGGTTTTGCCACGTGTCTAGGTTAGAGAAATGGTCAAAAAGTGATGGAAAATTTAGGAGGAAATGCCCGCGGTGAATCACCTGCTGCCATGTGTCCTCAACTCATCGACCCGACGGGGAATTTTTGGGAAATTTTCCAAAGGGAAAAACAATGGAATATGAAGCATTAAAGGCCCATGCCCAATCAGAACCAAAAAGTGAAAAATTTAAAAAAATTTGCTAGCTAATCCGAATTGGCCCTGTTTTTCCCTAAAATTTAAAATGGCCATATATTTCGATCCAGAGCTCGGTTTTTCACATTTTTTATATCAATGGAAAGCTAGTGAAATTCTCTACAAGATTCTAGGGTCAGTTTTTAAATTTTGATGGAGTTTAGAGAGATAAAATTGAAAAACACCTCTGGCACGTGGTCATGGATAGAAATGATGTTTCAACCACCATTTTTAATGAAGAATGGCTCACATTCTCTCCTAGCATGGTGAAAAATGTCAGGGGATGGACCTGTAAGGATGCCCATGCTGTTTTACTACATTTTTGGTTGGTGGTTGAAGCTCTCCCATGTTTTCCCATGTTTCTCTCTCTTGGGGTCATGTTTTTGCACTGTAAAAGCCAGATTTGGCTCTTTTTCAAAGGTTGAACATTTTTATTTATTACAAGCTCCCTCTTTCACAAAGAAAAGTGATTTTTGTGGAAAAATCATACCTTTTCCAAGACTACAACCTGTTTTACCTCTCGGGTGTTGGAATGTAAGTGGTTTTGATGTAAAAATGACAATACAGGATCTCGTGAATGAGTTTTAATCCTCTGTTTGTGTTGTTTGATTCATTTATGAACCTCCATTACTGATTATCAGTTTGCTGCATGTAGTTTTGTCACATTTTTATTAATTATGTCAATCTACGTAAGTAAGAAATGCTCACCACTCCTTTGGTGCATCACCTTATTAGCATTAGTTTTAGTTTTTTTTGCATTCTCTATCTTTGTCCACTTTGGAATTTAGAGTAGGATTTTGAGTTTGAAACCTCTGTATAGCTTGCAAGTAATATATCTGATCAGAGGAGTTGAGGAACCAACCTCTAATATAGAGATTCCTCTCCCATTTTTACAAGTCCCACACTTGGGGAGAGGATTCAATGTTGTGTAATCACACTAGATGCCCAAGATGTCAACTAGAAGTCTGATCAACATCCAGGGGTGTTGCTTATTTGTAACAACAGTTTTGGCATGCCTGGTGGGACCTTAGAGGTCTTCATCTTCATTGCAACAAAATTGATGTGCATTTTTTCAATTTTCTTTCTAAAAGAGCCCTAAATTTCACATCTGGAAACTCCAAGGAAGAAGAATCAACTGGTTTTTTAGCAGTGCAGACCTAAAAACTCATGAGAAGAATCACCACAAGGTCAAGAGTTGGAGAAGAAGAGGTGTTATTTGAGTATCTATAGTTATCTCCAAGAAAAAGGCAAAGAGGGAGGAGAATTCAAAGGTCTCCATCTCCACCAAACAAAACTCTCTCAACTCCTCCACCTGGTAGGCCTTTCATTCAATCAACAAGGGTTCTAAGGCCAATCAAAATGGCACAAAACAACCCCTATGTCAATTTCACTGGCAGCAACCCACTTGCTCTCAATGCACAAAATCTAATCCCAGTTGTAGCATTGAAGAACATCCCATACTTTACTAGAGAGAATCAAACCACTCCTGGTGATCATGTTAAGGATATTGCTAATATTTGTGCAATCCATGAGATCAATGAGATGCAAGTTACTATCAAACTGCTGGCATCTTCATTCAAAGGGAAATATTTGCAATGGTTCAGGAGTCTTGCCTCAGGATCTATCCAAAATTGGAATCAGCTATGTATAGCCCTCCATGAGTAGTTTGGAGAAAAGGGAGACAACTTGTCCCTTTTGGAGTAGCTAACAACCATCAAGAGAGCTCCTAATGAGTAGCTGACTGACTTCAACTTTAGATTTCAAATGACTTGGGAGAGAATTCTAGTGGCAGTAAGGCCAAGAGCAGAGACGGTGCTTTTATATTACCTTAAAGCTTTAAATTCTAATATTTCTATGTTAATTCAATCCATGGGAGGCACAAATATCTCTATTGCTTATAAAATTGCCATTATAGCTTAAACTTGTTTGATTCAAGATAGAAAGCTAGCTCCTAGACCTCTAATGCCATTATTTCCAAGTTTAGAGAACCCAAACACTAATCAAATGCCAAATTTAGCTCCTATTCCCACTCCTAGAAATCAAAATTTAAGTGAAGCTTCTACTTCATCTTCTAGTGCCTAAAATGAACTTCAAGAATTCATGAAGCAATTAAAAAATTTAGGTAATGAGCTGGTTACACTCAAGAGGCAGCAAGCCCAAGGTTTTAGACTTTCTTTCCAAATCAAGCTCAGCCTAACAGACACCATACCAAGCAAGACCTCCTGCCCGCCAACAAACCATTTCAGCCCTATAATTCCAATGCTATATCTACCTCTAAGGCATTAGTGCCAGTGTAAAACAACATAGCTCAAGAGTATGATTGGTGTTTCCCATGCAATGAACCTCACAACTAGTCTATGTGTTTCAATGGTACCTTAAATCAAGCATTAATGGTGACAACTACTAGTGTGGAGGGTGAAGGTAGTCAAGGAAATAACCAACAACAAGAAACATTCCAGTAGGAATCAGCTTCAAATGATACCATACTTGTAAACCGGTAGGCGAAGATTTTTGTGGCATGAACCAAATAATTTCCTAAAGTGTTGTAGCCAACACAAGGTCAAAAAGGAGGAATTTGGTTGAAGAACAACCATTGGCTCCAAATAATCCACAACCTCCTACTATTCCACAAATTATTGGCAAACAAAATTTAGTTCCAAACACACAAGGGCTGCCTAAAATAGCTCCTAAGCCACTCAAACACAAGTTGTTACTGCCCATATGCAAGGAATGAATGTGTAAGCCAAGGGACAACAAATAGATTCTTCATCCTCATTCAACATCATTGATCGATGAAAATACAAATGTAAACATATCAATGTGGGAATCACTATCTATCCTAGGCCAAAGAGATTTGTTACAAGCTGCCATGAAGGACTAGTCAACTTCAAACCAACAAGTCCAAATACAAGAGAAGGTGCTCACAAATGTTGCCCACCCAAGGGGAATTATTGAGGACAACAAGATAAAATGTTGAAGCTCCCTCCATTCTATGTTTTATTGATCATTGGAAACCATTTAGTAGACAATTACATGATTGATTCTGAGGCAAGTAGTTTAGTAATTCCCAAGCAAATAGTTGATCGAGCTAGGGGCTTCACTATGAATTCATATCCAAATGGGTAGTGCAATTGGATGGGACAACAGTAACAACAGTTGGAGTGATAAAAAACTTGATTCTTACCTTGCATTCCTGCCCCAACGTTGTTGTTTTACAAGATGTCTTAGTAATAGACCTTCCACCACTCTTTGCCCTATGTCTGTCAAGGGATTTCACAGCCAAGATTGGAGGCTACTTATCTGCTGATTGGTCACACATGTTGTTCAAACAAGATATGGAACCAAGGCCACAATCAGATTTGAACCTATTGCAAACTTTCACATTGAGCCTTACACTCCAAGTCAAATCAATACCAATTGTTCAGTGTTTGATCAAGAGGATTATCCAAGCACTAATGAAACTGACACCAAGGTAGGAAGCATCCCAGATCTAACTCTTGATGAATGGGAAAATAAGGTGCATGATTTTGATCCTTATCAAGAAATAGAAGAATCTGAGTTAGGAGTCTATTACATTCATGAAGAAAATCAGCCTATTCCTAGCATCACCAAGCCGGACTGGAAAGGATGACAATGAGGTATGGCGGTTGTTTTTAGATGGATCAAGGAGTAGACAAGGTGCAAGAGGGGGAACTATGCTTGTTTCACCTCAAGGAGTTAAGTATTATTAAACTTTTAGATTTTAGTTTGCATGCTCTAATAACACTGCTCGTTGATGGAAAATCACAAAGCACCCTTGAATGTCTGCAACTTCATGGGTTGAGAATCTCAAAGTGCGATTGCATAACATGGAGCTTTTCCAAAGTGTGGGACCTTGCGAAATTAGAAAAGCTCTCTGGATGAAGGTCGGTTCCTATTCCTCTGTTCAGATGCACACGTAAAAATGCAAAGGGTTTACTCAAAACCTAAACTAACTTTCCAAGGAGATAGGGTAAGAAGATGCATAAAAATAAACCTAAACTAACAGAGGTGATGCACCGAGGAATGAAGAACATATGTCTTGCCAATAAACACAGACCATTAAAATGCAATGCAAGATCATGCACGAGATAATAGAAATTGCAAAGGTGAAAGATCGGGAGGATGCAAATGAACATAGAGAGGGTTGAGAATAATCCACGAGACATGTGTTATTTACTTCAAATATTGATACAATACACTACAAAATGCCAAGAGGAAAAGTTGCATCACGGTTTTAGATGGGAGGTTAGAACTCCACAAATTCACCTACCAAAGAGAAGAAGGGAGGGGCAAAACAAGAATGTCCCCCTTTATAAAAATCCCCTCCTTACAATTTATAGGAAGAATGAGAGAGGGAAGAGAGAGGAAATCCAAACCTACCCCAACCACCTCCAGATTGCATTTAATTTATCTTATTATGACGGTAGGTGAGAACCCTAGCAAACTTAAAAAGTGGAGAAATATATTTTACATTTTTAAGAACTTGTTCCCACCCAATTAAATATATCTAGTCATAGTTGGATAGAGGACCTCATAAGCTTTCTGAAAAGTCCAACCTTGCGTTAATCCGAGCTCCCTATGAAAAGATATGGCCGCTTGAATATCCGGGGTCGTGTCTGCTTCCTATCAAGTACTCAAAATGTTGTCCCACCTAAAGGTGTGCCATAGGCGCATCCATCCTTATGTTGACATACCGGTTGTTACAAATCAGCAGCACCCCTGGATGCAAATCAAGGTTCTGAATTGATGTTTTAGGCATCCAGTGTGATTGTACAACATGGAAACCTCTCTCCAAGTGTGGGACTTGTGAAAATGAGAGAGGAATCTCCAGATTAGAGGTTGGTTCCTCTAAATCCTCTTATTTAGATCTATATTTTGCACAACTACAGAGGTTTAGATCCTAATCCTACTCTAAATTGCAAGGGGACAAGGATAGAAATGCAAAAATTGAAACTAACTAAAGATGGTGATGCACCAAAAGGAGTGGTGAAACATTTTTTGCCATGTAAATAGACACAAATTCATGAAATGCAACAAGGGAAAACATACACAAGCTGATAGATGTAATTAGAGGTCTTAAAATGAAGTAAAGCAATACAAACAGAGGACTGAAAGCATTCACATAGTTTGCACTGTCAATTCCATGTAAAAATATCTTGCATTCCACCATCAAAGAGGTATAAACCTGTTACAAACTATGAAAAAGGTCTGATTCTTACAACTATCACTTGCTGGAGGTGAAAGAAGTTTTTTTTTTCAATGCCAAAAAGTGTTCAACCATCAAGAAATGAGCCAAATCTGGCTTTTACAATGCATGGGTCGAGCCCAGGAGAGAGAAAACCTAAAAACATGGGAGCCCATTCCTCATTGATGGAAAATGCATTAAAATAGCATGTAGGTCCTTACAAACCCATACCCTATCATTTTTTACCATATTGGAAGAATGCGACCCATTCTCGTATTAAATTTGGTTGTTGAAATGTCATTTCGCCATGGACACGTACTCAGAACTGTTTTTGAATTTTTTCTCTCTAACCTAAACCAAAATTAGAAATTGACCATGGAATCATGTAAATAATTTTAACATCTTTCCAATGATATAAAGAACGTGAAAATCTGAGCTCTGATCAAAAGATATGATCGCTTGAAGATTTAGGGCAAAAACGGCCCAAAATGGATCGGCGAAATTTTTTCAAATTTTACCTCTTTTTTGTCTTTGGAAAAATTTTCAAAAATTCCCCGTGCTCCGCTGGTCAGATGCCACGTGGCAAGCTCTTATTTTCTCTGGAATTATCTCTCCTTCTCTTTTCCATGGGTTTTCCTTTGAAAATCAACCTTTTTATACTCTTTTGGAAAAATTTCAAATTTGCCTCCGACCCCGAACTCCTCTCGCCACGTGGCAGCTTCTTCCTATTGGTCATGGGCCTCAAATGGGAAAATTTTCCACAAAACTCCACTGAGCCATAACTTGAAAACTATAAGGAGTTAGGAGGCAAAATTTACCTTTCTCGAAAAGCCGAGAGAGAGCTCTATCTCGATGGTGCCATTTCGAGAAGGCCTTGAGTGCCTAAAATAAAAATGTAGACTGAGGCACAAGAGAGGTAAGAACACAAGGAGTTAGCCACAAAAATGAGATGGGGCACCATTTTTCATAACAATTTTGGCGACTCAGAGGGGTCATCTTCCTGCTAGATGAAAATACCATTGCCTGAAGCAGTCCATTGGGCATGGAGTCATCAAATTTTCTATTTGGAACCCCAACCTGACTTAGAATGTTGCAAGGAGGAAGATGGAATATCACCTGATGGAAGCAAGGACTGCAAAACATCTCCATGGACAGCAAGCTATGCTAAAGCACTTAGGGGAAATAAAATTAACCTACAACAAAACAATGTGCAAAGCACTTGGAGGAATGAAAATCTAATCTAATATTTACAAGGTGGTAAATTTCCCTCTAGAAGCAATGCTTGAGATAGATTTCATTGACTGGAATCTACAGTTCTTCACCATCCAATGAGGCCAATTGGAAAGCATTGTTGTTCTTGCACTTCATGACCATGTATGGGCCACTCCAAATGGCATCAAATTTTGAATGCCTTCCCGGTTTTGCTCTATCCACATCCCATTTCAACACTAGATCTCCAACCTAAAAAGATCTATCCTTGGCCTTCCTATCAAAGGTCTTTTTGATCAAAGCTTGATCCTTTTCCATTGCTTGGGATGCCTGATTTCGACCTCCTCCGCAGCTCCATCAACTCTACATATCTCACTTCCATGGGCCCAAACTCTAGCAACTCTAATTGATTCATGAGTTCCAATGTTGGCAACTCAAGTGATGTGGGTAAGATTGCCTCTCTTCCATAAACAATCTTGAATGGAGAGTTACCTATGGATCTCTTGGGAGTTATCCTATCATACCATAAGGCTGATTTTAGTTTGGTATACCAAGACCTCTGATTCTCATCAAGAGTCCTCCTAATGATCCTCAACAAGTTCTTGTTTGTAAACTTGGCCTGGCCATTACCTTGAGGGTAGTAGTTTGATGAAGTGCTTAGGTAGATCCCATTCTTGACAGCCCACTTAGTCACCTTGGATCCAATGAATGCTAATGCATTATCTCGAGATTGTTGTAGTAGGTATACCAAATCTGGTTGATATCCCCTCATAAAAGTCTAATATGCTTTGGACTCATTTGCTTCTTTGAGTGCTACTGTTTTTGACCACTTGGTGAAGTAGTCCATGGCTATCAAAATCCATTTATGCCCTTGACTTGAATTGGGATTAATGACTCCAATGAAGTCCAAACCCTATTGCATGAATGGCTGGTCAAATGAGATTGGATGCAATGGAAGGGCAGTAAGTCTCTCTTTCCCGTGAATAATGCACAATTCTTACACCTCCTAATCCATGCATAGCAATCACTGAAAATTTTAGGCTAATAATAACCAGCCTTCATGATTTTTAGAGCTGTCACTCTTGGTGTAAAATGAGCACCACTGGTCCACCATAGAACTCTTCCAATACCCTATGAATCTGATTTGTGCTAATGCATCTCAAAGCAACACTCCATTCACATCTTTCTTGAACAAAACTCCATCAACAATGGCATATGGGACAACCTACAATCTGAAGTGTCTTCTTTGGGTCTTGTTCATCTCTGGAGGGCATAGGCCTATGTTTAGGAAGTGTATTATACCTTGGGTCATAGGGAGTGGGGGCAGCATTGTCTTCTTCTTGATTGCCACTTGGCTCATGGCTTCCCCGGATCAAAAAGCCTCTTCTTCATTGCATACTTCTTTTTGCTTCCCAAAACAAAGCTGTTCACACAATCCTTTCCCTCTTACCAGCTTGGTGATCTTGATCTCAATGTCATACTCCATGACATGAGTGATCCAACCTACCCTTTTCTCATTCAAATCTTTGTTGAGGAGGAAGTCCTTAACCCTAGCATGTGAGACCAACAACTGGACCTTGATGTTTGAGACTAAATGCTTGTATTTCTTCAAGCTTCGATTACTGCAAAGACATGCTTCTCAATAAAAGATTACTTCAACTCATAGTCATCTAGACTCTTGCTGAAGAAGGCAATTGGCTACTCATCATTATCCTTGTTTTTTTGTACCAAAATGGCGAAATAGTGTCATTACCTCCAAATGCATAGAGGATGAAATCCTTGGATAAGTCCGGGTTGATGAGAGTTGGTGCTTGAGAGATAGCTTCTTTGATTTCTTCAAAACTCTCCTTGCCTTCTACTATTCACTTGAAAGCCATGCTCTTCTTTAACATTTTGGTGATGGGCTTGACAAGGGCTACAAAATCTGGGACAAACCTCTGAACAAAGTTTATCCTCCCCAAGAAACTCAAGGGCTTTCTTGTGGCTTGGCAATGGTAGTGCTCTTATGGCTTCAACTCTCTCTGGATCAATTGCTAATCCTTATTTATAGACAATATGGCCAAGGAGCTTTCCTTCATGGGAAAGAAAGATACACTTCTTAGGATTCAAAGACACTCCAAATTTCCTACACCTCATGAAAACTTGTCTCAAATGAGCGAGGTGGTCTGCTGCATTTTTGGAAAAAACAGCGATATCATCAAGGTAAATCAGCACCACATTGTTAATCAAACCTTTAAACGCTATGTCCATTTCTCTTTGGAAAAAGCACCAAGTGTTGGACAACCCAAATGGCATTTTCCTATATGCATAGTTCCCCATTTGGTTGTGAAGGCTGTCTTGAACTGGTCTTTGTCCTTCACCATAATCTGATTATAGCTGGAGTAGCCATCAAGTAGTGAAAACCTCTCAGAGCCAACCACAACTTGCAAGATTTGCTCCATGGAAGGGAGTGGGTAATGGTCCTTGAGAGATGCTCTATTTAAGTCTCTGAAATCAACACACAATCTGATCTCTCCACTCTTCTTTCTGACTAGAACCAAGTTGGCAACCCAACTAGAATGCTTGATTGGGAATATGATTCTTGACTCAATCAGCTTGTCCAATTCTTTCCTCATGAGAGGCTCCATGTGTGGATTGACTGGTCTTTGTTTCTACCTGACAGCTTAGTATTTGGATCCAATTCAATGGTATGCTTGAGCTAAGTTGGGATTGAAACCTTTCAAATCTTCATAGCTCCATGCAAACACATCAGGGAACTCTTGACATAGCTGTATGAACTCATACCTTTCTTGATCAGTTGTCATCTTTCCAATTTGCAATGGTTTGTTCTCTTCCACCAAGATGGATACTGAATCTTCTCTCTTGACCTGAATGTTTGCTTTCTCTTTCCTAAACTGATCATTGGGATTAAAAATGGACTCCAAAGTGATAAGTCCCTTGGGCAACTTGTTAGTTCTCAGCTGTACCACTTGGTCACCATACTGTTGTTCTAGTTTTTCTTGATTCTTAGTTGAGAACTCAACTTCTTCTTGCAAGAAATGGATGATTTTCTGGTCATTCTCAAATACTTGCCAACTGACATTTTTATCCGGCATTGAAGGCCTCACAATCACATGGATGTTTAGCTGTACCTTGTCTTTTTTTCCATGAGGTCCCACACCCTATTATCTAGGAATGGATTTGAGCACCTCGAGTAGATCATTCTTGGTAGCATGTTGTCCCTTGACCTAATTTACAATCAATTCACTATCACCAAACACTTGCAAGTTATTTATTTTCTTCTTGATTGCCCAATGCATCCCTTACACCAAGGCTTCATATTCAGCAGTGTTATTGGAGCATGCAAACTGAAATCTAAAAGCTGAATAGTACCTTACTCCTTGAGGTGAAACAAGCATGGCTCCACCTCCTGCACCTTATCTACTTCTTGATCCATAAAAAAACAACTACCATATCTCATTGTCATCCTTGTGGTTTGGCTTGGTGATGTTAGGAATAGGCTGATTTTCTTCATGTATACAATAGACCCCTAGCTCAGATTCTTCTACTTCTTGATAAGGATCAAAAGTATGTACCTTGTTTTCCCATTCATCAAGAGTTAGATCCAGGATGCTCCCAACCTTGGTGTCAGCTTCATCGGTGCTTGGGTGGTCTTCTTGATCAAATGCTGAACAATTGGCGTTGATCTGACTTGGAGTGTAAGGCTCAATGTGGAAGTTTGCAATAGGTTCAGACCTGATTGTAGCCTTAGTTCCATACCTCATTCTGAACAACATGTGTGACCAATCAGCAGACAAATATCCCCCAATCTTGGCTGTGAAGTCCCTTGACAAGCATAGGGCAAAGAGTGGTGGAAGGTCTATGACTGATACATCTTGTGAAACAACAACATTTGGACATGCATGCAAGGTAAGACTCAAGTTTCTAATCACCCCAACTATTGTTATTGTTGTCCCATCCAGCTGCACTACCCCTTTGGATATGATTTCATACTAGAGCCCTAGTTGATCAGCTATTTGTTTAGGCATCACTAAGCTACTTTCCCCGGAATCTATCATGCAATTGTGCACTAACTGATTTCCAATGATTAATGAAACATAGAAAGGAGGGGGCTTCAACATTTTACCTTGCTGTCCTCCATGATTTCCCTCAGGCTGGGCAGCATTTGTGAGCACTTTCTCTTGCATCTGAACTTGCTGATTCGAAGTTGGCCAGTCCTTCATGGTAGCTTGTAACAAGTCTCTTTGGCCTGGGATAGATAGGGATTCCCACATTGATATATTAACATTTGTCTTCTTCATCTGATCAATGATACTGAATGGTGATGAAGGATCTCTTTGTTGTCCCTTTGCTTGTACATTCACTCCTTGATCGTGGGCAGCAATAACTGGTATTTGAGTTGGTCTAGGAGCTGTTCTTGGCTGCCCTTATGCATTTGAAATTGGATTTTACTTGCCAACCATTTGTGGAGCCATGGAAGGTTGTGGATTGGTTAGAGATAATGGTTGTTCTTCACCCAAATTCCTTCTTTTTGACCTTGTGTTGGCTGTAACACCTTGGGAAACTACCTGATTCATGCCACAAAAATCCTCTACTTGCCAATTTACCAACGTGGTGTCATTTGGGGCTGATTCCTGTTGTAATGTTTCTTGTTGTTGGTTGTTTCCTTGACTGCCCTCACCCTCCACACTAGTATTTGTCACCATTAATGCTTGATTCAAAGCACCATTGAAGCACATGGATTGGTTATGAGGTTCATTGCATGGAAAACACCATTCATACTCCTGAGTAATGTTGTTTTGTGTTGGCACCAATGCCTTAGAGGCAGATATGGCATTTGGATTATAGGGCTGAAATGGTCTATTGGTAGGAGGCCTTGTTTGATTCATATTTGCAGCTGGATTAGGTGGTCTTTGTGGTTGTTATGGCTTCCTATTAGGCTGAGCTTGGGGATGGTAAGAATGTCTAAAACCTTGGGCTTGTTGCCTCTTGAGAGTAACCAGCTCATTGCCTAGGTTTTGCAGTTGCTTCATGACTTCTTGAAGCTCATTTGGGGAACTTGGAGATGAAGTAGAAGCTTCATTTGACTCTGATTTCTAGGAGTGGGAGAAGGAGCTAAATTAGGTGCTTGATTGGTATTTTGACTCTCTAAACTTGGAAATAATGGCATGGGATGTCTAGGGGCTAGTTTTCCATCTTGGATCAAACAATTTTCAGCCCTAATGGAAATGCTATAAGCCATAGGGATAGTTATGCCTCCCATGGACTGAATCAACATAGAAATATCAAAATTTAGAGCTTTGAGATAATAGAGAAAAGCACCTTCGCTGTTGGCCTCGATCTGCCACCGAATTCTCTCCCAAGTCTTTTGAAATCTGAAGTTGAAATCAGTCAGCTGCTCATTGGGAGCTCTCTTGATGGTTGTTAGCTGCTCCAAAAGAGACAAGTTGTCTCCCTTCTCTCCAAATTGCTCATGAAGTGCTATACACAGCTGATTCCAATTTGTGATAGAACCAGCTCCAAGGCTTCTAAACCATTGCAATGCTTTCCCCTTGAATGAAGATGCCAACAATTTGACAGCCACTTGCATCTCATTGATTTCATGAATTACACAAAGGTTGGCAATGTCTTTAACATGATCACCTGGAGTAGTCTGATTCTCTCCAGTGAAGTATGGAATGTTCTTCAAGGCTGCAATTGGAATTGGATGTTGTGCATTGAGGGCAAGTGGGCTGCTTGCCTGTGAAATTGACATACGGATTCGGTGGTTGCGCCATTCTAATTGGTCTTAGAACCCTTGTTGATTGAATGAAAGGCCTACCAGGTGGAGGAGTTGAGAGAGTTCTATTTGGTGGAGATGGAGACCTTTGGATTCTCCTCCCACTTTTCCTTACTCTTGGAGATAACTACAGATATTCAAACAACACCTCTTCTTCTCCAACTCTTGACCTTGTAGTGATTCTTCTCATGAGTTTTCAGGCCTGCACTGCTGAAACCAGTTGATTCTTCTCCTTGGAGTCGCTAGATGTGCAATTTATAGCTCTTTTGAAGCAAGAAAATTGCAGCAGATGCACATCAACTTTGTTACAATAAAAATGAGACCTCTAAGGTCCCACCGGGTGTGCCAAAACTATTGTTGCAAATCAGCAGCACCCTTGGATGTAAATCAAGGTTATGAATTGATGTTTTAGGCATCCAGTGTGATTGCACAACATGGAAACCTCTCTCCAAGTGTGGGACTTGTGAAAATGAGAGAGGAATCTCCAGATTAGAGGCTGGTTCCTCAAACTCCTCTGATTTAGATCTATATTTTGCACAACTACAGAGGTTCAGATCCTAATCCTACTCTAAATTACAAGGGGACAGGGATAGAAATGCAAAAATTGAAACTAACTAAAGATGGTGATGCACCAAAAGGAGTGGTGAAACATTTTTTGCCATGTAAATAGACACAAATTCATGAAATGCAACAAGGGAAAACATACACAAGCTGATAGATGTAATTAGAGGTCTTAAAATGAAGTAAAACAATACAAACAGAGGACTGAAAGCATTCACAGAGTTTGCACTGTCAATTCCATGTAAAAATCTCTTGCATTCCACCATCAAAGAGGTATAAACCTATTACAAACTATGAAAAAGGTCTGATTCTTACAACTATCACTTGTTGGAGGTGAAAGAAGAAGTTTTCAATGCCAAAAAGTGTTCAACCATCAAGAAATGAGCCAAATCTGGCTTTTACAATGCATGGGTCGAGCCCAGGAGAGAGAAAACATAAAAAACATGGGAGCCCATTCCTCATTGATGGAAAATGCATTAAAACAGCATGGAGGACCTTACAAACCCATACCCTATCATTTTTGACCATATTGGAGAAGAATGCGACCCATTCTGTATTAAATTTGGTTGTTGAAATGTCATTTTTGGCCATGGACATGTACCATAACTATTTTTGAATTTTATCTCTCTAAACTAAACCAAAATTAGAATTTGACCATGGAATCATGTAGCTAATTTTAACATCTTTCCAATGATATAAAGAACGTGAAAATCTGAGCTCTGGATCAAAAGATATGATCGTTTGAAGATTTAGGGCAAAAACGGCCCAAAAATGGATCGGCGGGAAAAAATTTCAAATTTTACCTCTTTTTTGTCTTTGGAAAATTTTTCAAAAATTCCCAAGCTCCACCGGTCGATGGCACGTGGAAGCTCGATTCACTCTAGAATTCTCTCTCCTTCTCTTTTCTGTGGGTTTTCCTTTGAAAATTGACCTTTTTATACTCTTTTGGAAAAATTTCAAATTTGCCTCCGACCCCCGAACTCCTCTGCCACGTGGTAGCTTCCTATTGGCTGCGGGCCTCAAATGGGAAAATTTTCCACAAAAAATCCGCCGAGCCATAACTTGAAAAATATAAGGAGTTAGGAGGCAAACTTTACCTTTCTGGAAAGCTGAGAGAGAGCTCTATCTGATGGTGCCATTTCTAGAAAGCCTTGAGTGCCTAAAAATCAAAAAATGTAGACTGAGGCACAAGAGAGGTAAGAACACAAGGAGTTAGCCACAAAAATGAGCTGGGGCACCATTTTGGATAACAATTTTGGCGACTCAGAGGGGTCATCTTCCTGCTAGATGAAAATACCAGTTGCTGGCAAGTCCATTGGACATGGAGTCATCAAATTTTCTTTTGGAACCCCAACCCGACTTAGAATGTTGCAAGGAGGAAGATGGAATATCACCTGATGGAAGCAAGGATTGTAAAACATCTCTATGGACAGCAAGCTGTGCCAAAGCACTTAGGGGAAACAAAACTAACCTACAGCAAAACAATGTGCAAAGAACTTGGAGGAATGAAAATCTAATCTAATATTTACAAGGTGGTAAATTTCCCTCTAGAAGAAACGCTTGAGATAGATTCTATTGACTGGAATCTACAATTCTTCACCATCCAATGAGGCCAATTGGAAAGCATTGTTGTTCTTGCACTTCATGAACATGTATGGGCCACTCCAAATGGCATCAAATTTTGAATGCCTTCCCGTTTTGCTCTATCCACATCCCATTTCAACACTAGATCTTCAACCCGAAAAGATCTATCCTTGGCCTTCCTATCATAGGTCTTTTTGATCAAAGCTTGATCCTTTTCCATTGCTTGGGATGCCTTATTTTTGACCTCCTATAGCTCCATCAACTCTGCATATCTCACTTCCATGGGCCCAAAGTCTAGCAACTCTAACTGCTTCATGAGTTCTAATGTTGGCAACTCAAGTGACATGGGAAAGATTGCCTCTCTTCCATAAACAAGCTTGAATGGAGAGTTACCTGTGGATCTCTTGGGAGTTATCCTATCAGCCCATAAGGCTGATTTTGGTTTGGTATGCCAAGACCTCGATTCTCATCAAGAGTCCTCCTAATGATCCTCAACAAGTTCTTGTTTGTAGACTCGGCCTCGGCCATTACCTTGAGGGTAATAGTTTGATGAAGTGCTAAGGTAGATCCCGCTCTGACAGCCCACTCAGTCACCTTGGATCTAATGAATGCTAATGCATTATCTCGAGATTATTGTAGCGAGTATACCAAATCTGGTTGCTATCCCCTCATAAAAGTCTAAGATGCTAGACTCATTTGCTTCTTTGAGTGCTACTGCTTCAGTCCACTTGGTGAAGTAGTTTGTGGCTATCAAAATCCATTTGTGCCCTTGACTTAAATTGGGATTAATGACTCCAATGAAGTCCAAACCCATTGCATGAATGGCTGGTCAACCGAGATTGGATGCAATGGAAGGGCGATAAGTCTCTCTTTTCTGTGAAGAATGCACAATTCTTACACCTCTTAATCCACGCATAGCAATCACTAAAATTTTTAGGCCAATAATAACCATCCTTCATGATTTTAGATCTCTCACTCTTGGTATAAAATGACCACCACTGGTCCACCATGGAACTCTTCCAACACCACCTGTGAATCTGATTTGTGCTAATGCATCTCAAAGTAGCACTCCATTCACATATTTCTTGAACAAAACTCCATCAACAATGGCATATGGGACAACCTGCAATCTGAAGTGTCTTCTTTGGGTCTTGTTCATCTCCGGGGCATAGGCCTGTGCTTAGGAAGTGTATTATACCTTGGGTCTTGTTAGTGCAAAATCACAACACCCCTAGATGTTGATCAGATTTCTAGTTTGATCACTCTTGCATCCAGTGTGATTGCATAACATTGAATCCTTTCTTTGAGTGTGGGACTCATGAAAATGAGAAAGGAATCTCTAGAGAAGGCTGGTTCCTCTTCCTAAACTACCTGCCACAAGCTATTCCAGTGCAAGCAAGCTAATCTAATCCTAATCTAACCACCAAGGAGACAAGGAGAGAGAGAGAAGAGAAAAGAACAAAAATCCTACACTAAAACGGTGATACACCAGAGAAGGAAAATGTTGAACATCTATCAAAACTGCCATGGGACAAGGAGAGGTGAGCAATGGGAAGGATGGACAGATGCATCACAGGCCCAAGGATAGATTTCACACAGAAAATGTCCCAAAACTCCATGAACATAGCTCTAGACCTGCAATGAACATTCAAACGTGCACAAATACCTACAATGAAGAGAGGCAAGAAGAAAGACAAGCAAAAATGAGCAAGGATGGACAGATGCATCACGAAACATGTTTTTGTTGCTTCAGAAGTTTACACAGAACATCATTTTAATGGTAAAAGGAAAAAACACCATTACAGAGAAGGGGAGGAGGTTCGAACTCCATTTTCAACCCTGGAGAAGAAAAGAAGGGAGGGCAGAGCTGAAAAGATGAACCACCACTTAAAAATGAGCCAAATCTAGCTTTTTACAATGCATGGGTCGAGCCCAGGAGAGAGAAACACGGGAAAATGTGCAAGCAGTCCAACCATTGACCAAAATGCATTCTTCATTAAAATTGGTGGTTGAAACATCACTTCTGGCCATGCTGAAGAAGAATGCAACCCATGTGCATTAAAACTAGTTGTTGAAATGTCAGTTCTGGCCATGTTGAAGAAGAATGCGACCCATGTGCATTAAAACTGGTTGTTGAAATGTCAGTTCTGGCCATTACCACGTGCCAGAGATGTTTCTTGATTTTCTCTCTCCAAACTGAACCAAAATGCAAGATTGACCCTAGAATCATGTAGAGAATTTTTCCAGATTTCCATTGATATAAAGAACGTGAAAATCTGAGCTCTGGATTGAAAGTTATGGCGATCTGAAGATTTAGGGCAAAAAACAGGCCAAAACAGATATTTGAATTTTTTCCACTGCCACTCGCCACTCGGATGACACGTGGCACGCACCGATTGGATGAGAAATTATCTCTCCTAGGCCTCCCGTGGGTTTCCCTTTGAAATTTTTGACTTTTTATAACTTTGGAAAATTTTCCATTTTTTCCCCGCGCCCCCGCCACTTGGGACACATGGCGTAATCTGGTTGGAGGACAGAGTACGGGGTCATCCTTGTCTTTTAATTTTTTGGCCCAAGACTTTTTCAAATTTTCCTAAGTCTTTCCCCGGCACGTGGTGTTTCTTGATTCATCTGCGGGCCTCCTTGTATCTTTCCATCCATTTCACCTTTTCACATCCTCTGCGTACTTTTGGCAAAGATGTCCCAAATGAAAGTCCTCTATTTCAGCCAAACCGGATGGTTTGCATCCTCCACGTACCTTTGTCCCAACTATCCCAGACTACTTGGGATAAATCTCTCCGAACCACCCGAAATGGACTGTCTTGCGCTAAACCGGCCGATCCACGTACTTTTGTCCCAACTGTCTGGATCGCTGGGACAAATATTTCCGAACCGCCTGAAATGGACCGATCAAACAAGACTTAGGCAATTTTCTTCATTTTTTCAAACTAGTTCGGCTTTTTGCGCCCGTCGTCCCGATGTCCCAACTGTCCCAAGTGCTGCCTGGGCTAGGACTTAGCCGATTTTCATGATTTTGGCACCGAGCTTGGCTTTTGCAAATTTTCCACATTTTTAAAGCTTGCTGGGTTTTCTTCTTGGACACGGGAGTTAGAAAGAAGCCGAGGGACTCTTGAAACATGATTTTTTGCCTTGAATCAATATACTTGCTCGGGACCGAATAATCTGATGCATGTTATCAAAATTACCCTGGGGTGAATTTTGGATAACAATTAGTGCCAAAAATGTTAGTGTAAAATCACGGCACCTGGATGTTGATCAGATTTCTAGTTTGATTACTCTTGCATCCAAGTGTGATTGCATAACATTGAATCCTTTCTTTGAGTGTGGGACTCATGAAAATGAGAAAGGAATCTCCAGAGAAGGCTGGTTCCTCTTCCTAAACTACCTGCCACAAGCTATTCCAGTGCAGGCAAGCTAATCTAATCCTAATCTAACCACCAAGGAGATAGGGAGAGAGAGAGAAGAGAAAAAGAACAAAATCCTACACTAAAACGGTGATACACTAGAGAAGGAAAATGTTGAACATCTATCAAAACTACCATGGGACAAGGAGAGGTGAGCAATGGGAAGGATGGACAGATGCATCACAGGCCCAAGGATAGATTTCACACGAGAAAATGTCCCAAAACTCCATGAACACGGCTCGGATCTCACGCAATGAACATTCAAACGTGCACAAATACTGTGAATGAAGAGAGGCAAGAAGAAAGACAAGTGAAAAATGAGCAAGGATGGACAGATGCATCACAAAACACGTTTTTTGTTGCTTCAGAAGTTTACACAGAACATCATTTTAATGGTAAAAGGAAAAAATGCCATTACAAAGAAGGGGAGGAGGTTCGAACTCCATTTTCAACCTTGGAGAAGAAAAGAAGGGAGGGCCGAGTTAAAAAGATGAACCACCACTTAAAAATGAGCCAAATCTGGCTTTTTACAATGCATGGGTCGAGCCCAGGAGAGAGAAACATGGGAAAACATGTAAGCAGTCCAACCATTGACCAAAACACATTCTTCATTAAAATCGGTGGTTGAAACATCACTTCTGGCCATGCTGAAGAAGAATGTGACCCATGTGCATTAAAACTAGTTGTTGAGATGTCGATTACGCCATGTTAAAGAAGAATGCGACCCATGTGCATTAAAAGCGGTTATTGAGACGTCGCTTCGCCATTACTAACGCCTCAACAACCGGTTTAATGCACATGGGTCACATTCTTCTTCAACATGGCCGAATCGACGCCTCAACAACCCGCTTTAATGCACATGGGTGACATTCTTCTTCAAAGATGGCTGAAGTGATGTTTCAACCACCGATTTTAATGAAGAATGCAATTTGGTCAATGGTTGGACTGCTTACATGTTTTCTCGACATTTCTCTCTCCTGGGCTCGACCCATGCATTGTAAAAAGCTAGATTTGGCTCATTTTTAAGTGGTGGTTCATCTTTTCAGCTCGGCCCTCCTTCTTTTCTCCTCCGAGGTTGAAAATGGAGTTCAAACCTCCTCCTTCTCTCGTAATGGTGTTTTTACCTTTACCATTAAAATGATGTTCTGTGTAAACTTATGAAGCAACAAAAACATGTTTCGTGATGGATCTGTCCATCCTTGCTCATTTTTTGCTTGTCTTTCTTCTTGCCTCTCATTCATAGTAGTTGTGCACGTTTGAATGTTCATTGCAGATCCGAGCTGTGTTCATGGAGTTTTGGGACATTTTCTATGTGAAATCTATCCTTGGGCCTATGATGCATCTCGTCCATCCTTCCCATTGCTCACCTCTCCTTGTCCTATCGCGGTTTTTTTGATAGATGTTCAACATTTTCCTTCTCTCGGTGTATCACCGTTTTAGTGTAGGCTTTTTGTTCTTTTCTCTCTCTCTCTCCCTGTCTCCTTGGTGGTTAGATTAGGATTAGATTAGCTTGTCTACACTAGAATAGCTTGTGGCAGGTAGTTTAGGAAGAGGAACCAGCCTTCTCTGGAGATTCCTTTCTCATTTTCACGAGTCCCACACTCAAAGAAAGGATTCAATGTTATGCAATCACACTGGATGCAAGAGTGATCAAACTAGAAATCTGATCAACATCCAGGGTGCTTGTGATTTTTGCACTAATAGGTCCAGCAGGAGTGGGGTAGCATTGTTTTCTTCTTGATTGCCACTTGGCTCATGGCTACCTGACTGTCAAAACACAAATGCCTCTTCTTCATTACATACTTCTTTTTACTTCCCCAAAACCAGCTGCTCACACAATCCTTTCCCTCTTACTAGCTTGGTGATATTGATCTCAATGTCATACTCCATGACACGGATGATCCAACCTGCCCTTTTCTCATTCAAATCTTTGTTGAGGAGGAATTCCTTAACCCCATCATGTGAGACCAGCAACCGGACCTTGTTGTTTGAGACTAAATGCTTGAATTTCTTCAAGCTTCGGATTACACACTTGCCAACACATGCTTCTCAATAAAAGAGTACTTCACCTCATAGTCATCTAGGCTCTAGCTGAAGAAGGCAATTGGCTGCTCATCATTATCCTTGTTCTGCTGTACCAAAATGGTAAAAATAGTGTCATTACCTCCAAATGCATAGAATAAAATCCTTGGAGAAGTCCGGGTTGATGAGAGTTGGTGCTTGAGAGATAGCTTCTTTGATTGCTTCAAAACTCTCCTTGCCTTCTACTATCCACTTGAAAGCCATGCTCTTCTTTAAAATTTTGGTGATGGGCTTGACAAGGGCTACAAAATCTGGGACAAACCTCCGAACAAAGTTTATCCTCCCCAAGAAACTATGAAGGGCTTTATTGTGGCTTGCCAATGGGAGTGCTCTTATGGCTTCGAATCTCTCTGGATCAATTTCTAATCCTTCTTTGGAGACAATATGACTAAGGAGGTTTCCTTCATGTGCAAGAAAGATACACTTCTTAGGATTCAAAGACACTCCAAATTTCCTACACCTCGTGAAAACTTGTCTCAAATGAGAGATGTGGTCTGCTGCATTTTTGGAAAAAATAGTGATATCATCAAGGTAAATCAGCACCACGTTGTTAATCAAACCTTTGAACGCCATGTCCATTACTCTTTGGAAAGTAGCACCAACATTGGACAGCCCAAATGGCATTTTCCTGTATGCATAAGTTCCCCATTTGGTTGTGAAAGCTGTCTTGAACTGGTCTTCTTCCTTCACCATAAACCGATTATAGCCGGAGTAGCCATCAAGTAGTGAAAACCTCTTAGAGCCAGCCACAACTCGCAAGATTTATTCCATGGAAGGGAGTGGGTAATGGTCCTTGAGAGATGCTCTATTTAAGTCTCTGAAATCAACAAACAATCTGATCTCTCCACTCTTCTTTCTGACTAGAACCAATTTGGCAACCCAACTAGAATGCTTGATTGGGAATATGATTCTTGACTCAATCAGCTTGTCCAATTCTTTCCTCATGAGAGGCTCCATGTGTGCATTGACTGGTCTTTGTTTCTTCCTGACAGGCTTAGTATTTAGATCCAATTCAATGGAATGATGAGCTAAGTTGGGATTGAAACCTTTCAAATCTTCATAGCTCCATGCAAACACATTAGGGAACTCTTGACACAAACATGCATTTAACTCATACCTTTCTTGATCAGTTGTCATCTTTCCAATTCGTAATGGTTTGTTCTTTTCCACCAAGATGGATACTGAATCTTCTCTCTTGACCTAAATGTTTGCTTTCTCTTTCCTAAACTGATCATTGGGATTAAAAATGGACTCCAAAGTGATAAGTCCCTTGGGCAGCTTGTTAGTTCTCAGCTGTACCACTTGGTCACCATACTGCTGTTCCAGTTTTTCTTGATTCTTAGCTGAGAACTCAGCTTCTTCTTGTAAGAAATGGATGATTTACTGGTCATTCTCAAATACTTGCCAACTAACATTGTTATCCGGCACTGAAGGCCTCACAATCATGTGGATGTTTTGTCAGTAACTTGTCTTTTTGAATGCTTTCCACAATGTCAAAGGCTGCCCCTACTGCTGCAAGCCTATCAGCAGCTTGATTCTCTTTCCTAGGAATGGATTTGATGCCAAAACCCTCAAAATCTTCCATGAGGTCCCACACCCTATTCTTGTAGCACTTGAGTAGATCATTCTTGGCAGCATGCTATCCCTTGACCTGATTTACAATCAATTCACTGTCACCAAAGACTTGCAAGTTCTTTATTTTCTTCTTGATTGCCCAATGCATCCCTTTCACCAAGGCTTCATATTGAGTAGTGTTATTGGAGCATGCAAACTGAAATCTAAAAGCTGAATAGTACCTTACTCCTTGAGGTGAAACAAGCATTGCTCCACGTCCCGCACCTTGTCTTCTTCTTGATCCATCAAAAATAGCTACCATACCTATTGTAAACTTTCACATTTAGCCTTACACTCCAAGTTAGATCAACACCAATTGTTCATCGTTTGATCAAGAGGATTATCCAAGCACTAATGAAACCGACAACAAGGTAGGAAGCATCCCGTATATAACTCTTGATGAATGGGCAAATAAGGTGCATACTTTTGATCCTTATCAAGAAATAGAAGAATCTGAGTTAAGAGTCTATTACATGCATGAAGAAAATCAGCCTATTCCTAGAATCACCAAGCCGGACTGGAAGGATGACAATGAGGTATGGCAATTGTTTTTGATGGATCAAGGAGTAGACAAGGTGTAAGAGGGGGAACTATGCGTGTTTCACCTCAAGGAGTTAAGTATTATTCAACTTTTAGATTTTAGTTTCCATGCTCTAATAACACTGCTGTTGATGGTGAATCACAACACCCCTAAATGTCTACAACTCGATGGGTTGAGACTCTCAGTGCGATTGCATAACATGGAGCTTTTCCCAAGTGTGGGACCTTAAGAAATTGGAAAAGCTCTCTGGATGAAGGCTGGTTCCTATTCCTTTGTTCAGATGCACACGTAAAAATGCAAATGGTTTACTCAAAACCTAAACTAACTTGCCAAGAAGATAGGGTAAGAATATGAATAAAAATGAACCTAAAATAACAGAGGTGATGCACCGAGGAATGAAGAACACCTGTCTTGCCAATAAACACAAACCATTCAAATGGAATGAAAGATCATGCACAAATAACAGAAATTGTAGTGAAATATTAGGAGGATGTAAATGAACATAGAGAGGGTTGAGAATCATCCACGGACATGTGTTATTTGCTTCAAAGATTGATACAATACACTACAAATGCCAAGATGCAAAGTTGCATTACAATTTTAGATGGGAGGTTTGAACTCCACAAATTCACTGCCAAAGAGAATAAGGAGGGGCAAAACAAGAATTTCCCCCTTTAGAAAGAAGCCCTCCTTACAATTTATAGGAATAATGAGAGAGGGAAGAGAGAGGAATTCCAAACCTACCCCAACCACCTCCAGATTACATTTAATTCATCTCATTATGATGGTAGGTGAGAACCCTAGCAAACTTAAAAATTGGTGAACTGTATTTTGCATTTTTAAGAAATTTTTCCCACCCAATTAAAGATATCCAGGTCATATCTGGATAGAGGACATCGTAAGCTTTCCGAAAAGTCCAACCTTACGTTAATCCGAGCTCTCCTGTGAAAATTTATGTGTCTCAATATCCGGGTCGGGGTCTGCTTCCTATCAGCGCTCAAAATGTTGCACCTCCTGAAGGTGCGCCATAGCGCATCCATCCTTATGTCGACATACCCTTATGTGCACCAAGGCATGAATTTTGTCATGTCAACATTCTGTGTCATGCACCCTTTATGTGTGCCAAGGTGTGACTTCTGCCATGTCGACACTCTTTGCTATGCGCCCTTTACCTGCACCTTGGCGCATCCATTTTCATGTCGACACTCTTTGCTATGTGCCCTTTACCTACACCTTAGACATTTATTTTCGTGTCGAAACTCTTTGCTATGCGCCCTTTACCTATGCCTTGGCGCATCCATTTTTGTGTCGACACTCTTTGTTGTGCACCCTTTACCTGTGCCTTGGCGCATCCATTTTCGTGTCGACACTCTTTGCTATGCGCCCTTTACCTACACCTTGGCACATCCATTTTTGTGTCAACACCTTCTATCATGCACCTCTTACTTGTGCTAAGGGTGCATCCATTTTCATGTTGACACCTTCTGTCGTGCACCTCCTACCTGCGCTAAGGGTGTAACTTTTTCGTGTCGGCACCTCCCGTTGTGTGCCTCTAACTTTTGTGCCGGGGTGTAACTTTTTCTGTGTCAGCACCTCCTACTGTGCACCTCTAACCTGCGCCAGGGGCACAACTTTTTCTATGTCAGCACCTCCTACTGTGTGCCTCTAACCTGTGCCGGGGTGTAATTTTTTTCTGTTTCTCCATATCCTTTTACTTGTCTATATTTACCCGAGGAGGGAAAAATATACAACAATTTGGCGACTCAATGGGATCACCTGCCTGCTAGGTAGAAGATCAGTGGCCTTTTAGCAATTCATTGGGCATGGAGTCATAAGCAATAACCAAAAAAACTGATCTGAACCTTGAAAACCTCCCTTTGAGCCACGTGCAGCCCATTGAACTTAGAGTTGTTCTCACCAAAATGCCACTGAAATGAACTGTACAAGAGCAAAACCAGCAGCACCAAAACTATGTACAAAACTGAAAATCATACATGCTCCAAATGGAACATGCAGAGTGTGCACAAGCACTTCTTTTACTAAAAGCAAACCTACCTACTCTACTCTAACTGGAAACAAAGGTGAGCTAAACAAACCCTGTAACTCAGTTGTGCAAAATAGCTTCCTTTCTTCAAAATTGGCAACCATGCAACTAATTTGGTATTGAATATGACTGATTGGATGAGTGGAAAATCAACAAAAATTTGGTCTTCTACCCAAATCATCAAGGTATCAGCTGAAGGAAAATTCAATACCTCTTTTATTTGTTCTACATTTAGATTGGAGAGGTATGATAGTTGATCCTTGGTTCTTTGTAGCTCATCCTCATACTTAGAAGCAAGCATGACTGGTTGTGACTTCTCCTTTAGCTCCAATAAAGCCAAATACCTGATTAGGCAAGGTATGGTCCTTTGAGTATGCCCATTGCCCTGATTTTCAACTCCAAGAATGGAGTTCTCTTGTAGACCCTCTTGAATGGATGGTGTGGAAGCAATGGTAGAACCTTTTTTCCCTTTCTCTTCCTCCAATGAAGGACATGAAAGATTAAAATCTTCCAATCTTGGTTCCAAAGAGCTGCTATAAGATGCAGGCTATTGCAAATGCGTGCTCTCCTTCATGACAGTAGGCTCAGGTGTTTGGAACATGGATGATGAAATAGAGAATGGTGGAAACTCAACCAGTTCTTCTTCATCAAAACAGTCCTCCAAATCTGACAGATAAGCTACCTCATTGTTGTCCTGCTGCAAATGCTCAACTTCCTCCATGTTGTCTTCTTGATCTGTAACTTGACCACCATGGTTTCCTTCATCCTCCAACATTGAGTTTGAGAGATCAAAATCCTCATCGACATTGGAGCTAGAGAGAGATGAAGTAGAAAGAAGAACCGAAGGTTCTCCCATAGCCTGTACTTGTGCTCAAATCCCTTAGATCTGCACTTTTCTCCTCCATAACTAGAATGTGCTGCTCTTCTTTTGGATTTGGAGCAGCTTCTCCTTCCTCTACTACTTGAAGAAAATATTGCTCTTGATAGAACTCTTACTCTAGCATGAAGTTTGTCAAGTCAAACTCTTTCATTTGTTGCTCTAGAGAACAAGTTGGGACTGCAAGATCTTCTTCAGATCTTTCTTCCTCCATGGTAGATTGTGCAAATTGAATTGGATCAGCATTTCCTTCAAATAGAGTGCCAACATGGACACTACATTCTGAGCAAACTGATTGCTGATCTGCTTCTTCCTTTTGCTCCTCTTCTTTTGCAACAAAATCAGTCATGACCACCATTTGTTCAACCTTAGCCTCTTCTGTAGGCTTAACCATCAAGGGGATCTTTGTTATCCCAAATTTGGCAGCCCAACTCCTCAAGTTGTCTGTCATTTCTTTTCTGTTGGGCTCCTCTTCTTGCTATCCTTCATGGCTGATTTTTGCAATTTCTTCTTCCCGCATGGAATTGGGAATGCAAGAGGAGGGGTGGGTTGAAACTTGATTGATTTGGAAATTATTATTGGTGGTGGAGGAGATGGAAACTCTTGTTTCTTTGGAGGAGGGGGTATTTCTGTTAGCTCTTGTGGAGGGGATGACTGTTTGGAAGGAAAGGGGAAAGAAGAATTGAGGTGTGGTGGAAGACTAGGGAATTAACTCTTGGGGCAGCATTGACTGGATTTAGAATTTGAAATTCCAAATGAGATGATGCTACTTGAGTAATGGGAAGAGAAAAACCAGATGATGGTGTAGAACTTACCCATTGACGAGGTTGTTCAACACCAAGTGTATAGGCCTCTATTTCTGTTGTCCATTGTGCAAGTTGGGGCAGCATTTTCATCATAAAGTCCAGCTTCTCCTGAGGGTTGAAGTGTCTTGGAAAAGGGCCTCCCCATGGACAAGGAGTCCTACAACCAATTCTGAAATCCCTCATTTGAGCTGTTGCTCTTGATTGCACCATCTTTGCCTCCATCTTTTGGATTTTTTCCACAAAATCTGCATCTTCCATTTGATTGTCTTCATTGCATGTGTACCCTTGCTCTTGATGTGCTTCATAACCAAACTGACTTTGGTACTACTACTCATATGGGTAGACATGTTGATTTTGAATTTGACCAAAATGCTGATTTGGAGGATTTGTAAAACATGTTGGAGGTGTGATATACTGTTGTTGTTGAAAATGTGAATTCCATGATGGAAATGAAGTCATGATTGCACAACTTCATGGAATGGAAAAGAATGAAAGAGATGGAAAGAAGGATGGATGGAAATGGATGGAAAAGTGGTCTGCAACTCAGAGAATGAGTTATTTACCAGATGGAGTCGCCAGATGTGCTTTTGAATATGCCTCTAAAAGGCTGGATCCTGCCAAGTTACACACCAAACTTGACAATATTGAAAATGGAATTTAAAACTTCAAAGGACCCAGAGGATACAGTCTTCAATTTGGAATTTGGGTCTTGTTGTGCAGCTGCGAATCCCCGAAAGGTACAGGTGGAACTCAGGTCATGCAATGCAACTGGGAAAACCCGAAATACCAAAAAACCATGAAATTTTGAAAGTCAAAATATCAAAAATCTAAGAATACCCTTTTGAATATTATCCCCCGATCTATCAACTGGAAAAATTTTGACTTGTTTTGAGCAAGTTAAGCCCTTGAAAATCGATTTCAAAGTTCAGCCTGGAAGTTGAAAAATCTGATATTGTAAAACCTATAATTTTTAGTCCAAAATTCTCGAAAATTCCTTCGAATCTTGTGGAATGACCTCTTGGTCCCACTGGGCATGCCAAAACTATTGATGGTGAATCACAACACCCCTAAATGTCTGCAACTCGATGGGTTGAGACTCTCAGTGCGATTGCATAACATGGAGCTTTTCCCAAGTGTGGGACCTTGCGAAATCGGAAAAGCTCTCCAGATGAAGGTCGGTTCCTATTAATTTGTTCGGAGGATGCACACGTAAAAAATGTAGAGGGTTTACTTGAAACCTAAACTAACTTGCCAAGGAGATAGGGTAAGAAGATGCATAAAAATAAACCTAAACTAACAGAGGTGATGCACCGAGGAATGAAGAACACCTGTCTTGCCAATAAACACAAACCATCAAAATGCAATGCAAGATCATGCACAGATAACAAAAATTGTAGTGAAAGATCAGGAGGATGCAAATGAACATAGAGAGGGTTGAGAATCATCCACAGACATGCATTATTTTCTTCAAAGATTGATACAATACACTACAAAATGCCAAGAGGCAAAGTTGCATTATAGTTTTAGATGGGAGGTTTGAACTCCACAAATTCACCTGCCAAAGAGAAGAAGGGAGGGGAAAAACAAGAATGTCCAACCTTTAGAAAGAATCCCCTCCTTACAATTTATAGGAAGAATGAGAGAGGGAAGAGAGAGGAAATCTAAACCTACCCTAACCACCTCCAGATTGCATTTAATTCATCTCATTATGACGGTAGGTGAGAACCCTAACAAACTTAAAAAGTGGCGAACTGTATTTTGCATTTTTAAGAACTTGTTCCCACCCAATTAAAGATATCTAGTCATAGTTAGATAGAGGACCTCGTAAGCTTTCCAAAAAGTCCAACCTTGCGTTAATCCGAGCTCCCTGTGAAAAGTTATGGCCATCTGAATATCTGGGTCAGGGTCTGCTTCCTGTCAGCGCTCAGAATGTTGCACCTCCTGAAGGTGCGCCATAGGCGCATCCATCCTTATGTCGACATACCCTTATGTGTGCCAAGGCACAAATTTTTTCATGTCAACATTCTGTGTCATGTGCCCTTTACGTGCGCCAAGGTGTGACTTCTGCTATGTCGACACTCTCTGCTATGCGCCCTTTACCTGCGCCTTCGCACATCCATTTTTGTGTCGACACTCTTTCTGTGCATCCTTTATCTGCACCTTGGCACATCCATTTTCGTGTTGACACTCTTTGTTGTGCACCCTTTACCTATGCCTTGGCGCATCCATTTTCGTGTCGACACTCTTTGTTGTGCGCCCTTTACCTACGCCTTGGCACATCCATTTTCGTGTCGACACTCTTTGCTATGCGCCCTTTACCTGTGCCTTGGCACATCCATTTCGTGTTGACACTCTTTGTTGTGTGCCCTTTACCTGCACCTTGGCACATCTATTTTCATGTCGACACCTTTTGTCATGCACCTCTTACCTGCGCCAAGGGCGCATCCATTTTTGTGTTGACACCTTCATTTGTGCACCTCCTACCCGTGCCAAGGGCTTAACTTTTTCTATGTCGGCACCTCTGCCGTGCACCTCTAACCTGCACTAGGGGTGTAACTTTTTCTATTTCAGCACCTCCTACTATGTGCCTCTAACTTTGTGCTGTGGGCACAACTTTTTTCTCGTGTCTCCATATCCTTTTGCTTGTTTATATTTACCCGAGGAGGGAAAAATAGACAACCGCTGAATATGAAGCTTTGATACAAGGATTACATTGGTCAATCAAGAGAGGGATAAATAACTTGCAAGTCTTTGGTGAAATTGAGTTGATTTTCAACCAAGTTAAGGGGTAGTATGTCAAGAATGATCTACTCAAGTGCTAAAAAAATATGGTGTGGGACCTCATTGAAGATTTTGAGGGATTTGGCATAAAATCCATTCCTAGAGAAGAGAACCAAGTCTGGCTGACAGGGCTTGCAATAGTTGGGGCAGCCTTTGACATTGTTGAAAGCATTCAAAAGGACAATGTATAGCCAAACATCCATGTGGTTCTGAGGTCTTCAAGATTACTAGATAACAATGTAAGTTGGCAAGTGTTAGAAAAATGATCATCAAATCATCCATTTCTTGCAAGAAGAGGCTGAGTTCTCACTAAAAAGGAGGAAAATTTGGAGCAGCAAGATGCGACCAAGTGGTACAGCTGAGAACCAACAAACTACCAAAGGGACTTATTACTTTGGAGTCCATTTTCAATCCTAATGATCAGTTTAGGAAGGAGAAAGAAAACATCCAAGTCAAGGGATAAGATTCAGTGTCCATCTTGGTAGAAGAAGGAAAATCACTCCAAGTTGGTAAAGTAACAACTGAGCAAGAAAGGTATGAGTTCATACAACTTTTTCAAGAGTTCCCTCACGTGTTTTCTTAGAGATATGAAGGTTTGAAAGGTTTCAATCCCAAGTTAGCTCAACACACCATTGAATTGGATCCAAGTATCAAACCCATAAGACAAAAACAAAGGCCACTCAATCCACACATGAAGCCTCTCATGAGAAAGGAATTGAATAAGTTGATAGATTCAAGAATCATATTCCCTATCAAGCATTCTATTTGGGTGGTGAACTTGGTTCTAGTTAGAAAGAAGAGTGGAGAAATCAGATTTTGTGTTGACTTCAAAGATTTGAATAGAGCATCTCTCAAGGATCATTATCCACTTCCTTCCATGGAGCAGAGTTTGTAATTTATTGTTGGCTCGAGAGGTTTTCACTACTTGATGGCTATTCGGGGTACAATTAGATTATGGTGAAAGAAGAGGATCAGTTCAAGACAGCCTTTACAACCAAATGGGGAACTTATGCATATGGGAAAATGCCATTTGGTATGTCCAACACTGAAGCTACTTTCCAAAGAGCAATGGACATGGTGTTTAAGGGTTTGATTAACAAAATTGTGCTGATATATCTTGATGATATCACTATTTTTTCAAAAAATGCAGCAGACCATCTCTTTCATTTAAGGCAGGTGTTCCAAAGGTGCAGAGGATTTGGAGTATCCTTGAATCCTAAAAAGTGTATTTTTCTAGCCCATGAAGGAAAACTCCTTGGCCACATTTTCTCCAAATAAGGATTGGCAATTGACCCGAGAAGAGTTGAAGCCATAAGAAAACTACCATTGCTAAGCCACAAGAAGGCCCTTCAAAGTTTCTTGGGAGAATAAATTTTGTTCAGAGGTTTGTCCCAAATTTTGCAGCCCTTGTCAAGCCTATCACCAAGATGTTAAAGAAAAGCATGGATTTCAAATGGACAACAAAAGGTAGGGAAATTTTTTAAGCAATCAAAGAAGCCATCTCTTAAGCCCTAACTCTCATCAACCTAGATTTCTCCAAAGATTTCATCCTCTATGCATTTGGGGGTGATGATACTATTTCTACAATTTTGGTACACGCAACAAAGACAATGATGAGCAGCCAATTGCTTTCTTCAGCCAAATCCTAGAGGATTATGAGGTGAGATATTCTTTCATTGAAAAGCATGTTCTTGTAGTAATTAGAAGCTTGAAGAAATTCAAGCATTTAGTTTCAAACAACAAGGTTCAGTTGCTGGTTTCTCATGTGGGAGTTAAAGACTTCCTCCTCAACAAAGACTTGAATGAAAAGAGAGCAAGTTGGATTACTCATGTCATGGAGTATGAAATTGAGATCAAATTCACCAAGTTGGTTAGAGGAAGAGGAAAAGGAATGTGTGAGCAGCTGGTTTTGAGCAAACAAAAGGAAGCATGCAATGAGAAGGAGGCTGTTTTGGCGTTGCAAGACAGCCATGAGCAAGGAAGCACTCAAAAGGAAAATGATGGTGTCCTCACTCCTTGCTGGACCCAAGACATAATGCACTTCCTAAACATAGGTCTATGCCCTCTAGAGATGGACAAGACCAAAAGAAGACACTTCAGATTGCAGGCTGTCCCATATGCCCTTGTTGATGGTGTTTTGTTCAAAAAGGACGTGAATGGAGTGCTACTGAGATGCATTAGCACAAATTAGATTCATAGGGTGTTGGAAGAGTTCCATGGTGGATCCGCTGGTGGTCATTTTGCTCCAAGAGTGACAGATTTGAAGATCATGAGGGCTGGCTATTATTGGCCCAAGATTTTCAGTGATTGTTATGCATGGATCAAGAGGTGCAAGAATTGTGCATTCTTCACAGGTAAAGAGAGACTAGCTGCCCTTCCATTGCACCCAAATTTAGTTGAGCAACCATTCATGCAATGGGGTTTGGACTTTATTAGAGTCATTAATCCCAATTCAAGCCAAGGGCACAAATAGATTTTAACAACCATAGATTAGTTAACCAAGTGGACTAAAGCGGTTACTCGAGGAAGCAAATGAATCTAGCATCCTATATTTCTATGAGGGAATGGCAACTAGATTTGGCATACCTGCTACAATAATATTAGATAATGCATTGGCATTCATTGGGTCCAAGGTGACTAAATGGGCTATCAAGAATGGGATCTACCTAAGCACTTCATCAAACTATTACCCTCGGGGTAATCGCTAGGTCAATCTACAAACAAGAACTTGTTGAGGATTATTAGGAGGACTCTTGATGAAAATCAGATATCTTGGCATGCTAAGTTGAAATCATCCTTATGGGATGATAGGATAACTCCCAAGATATCTACAGGTAACTCTCCATTTAAGCTTGTTTATGGGAGAGAGGAACTTGTGCCCCTGTCACTTGAGTTTCCAACGTTGGAACTCATGAAACAGTTGGAGTTGTTGGAGTTTGGGCCCATGGAGGTTAGATATGCAGAGTTTATGGAGCTCCAAGAAATTAGAAATCAGATATCCCAAGCAATGGAGAAGGATCAGGCTTTGATAAAGAAGACCTTTGATAGAAAGGCCAAGAATAGATCCTTCTAAGTTGGTGATCTAGTGTTAAAATGGGATGCAGATAGAGAAAACCGGGAAGGCATTCAAAATTTGATGCCATTTGGAGTGGCCCATACATGATCACAAAGTGCAAGGACAAAAATGCTTTCTAATTGTCTTCATTGGATGGCGAAGAACTGCAGATTCCAGTCAATGGGATCTATCTAAAGCATTGCTACTAAAGGGAATTCTCCACCTTGTACATATTAGCTTAGATTTTCATTCCTCCAAGTGCTTATGCACATTATTTTTCTGTAAATTATCTTTACTTTCCCTAAGTGCTTTGGCACAAGCTTGTTGTTCCTGGAAATGTGTCTTGCAGGCCTTGCTCCAATCAGATGGTGTTCCATCCTCCATCTTCCTCCTTGCAGTGTTCTAGTCAGTTGGGGTACCAAATAGATAATTTGATGACTCCATGCCCAATGGATTGCTTCAAGCAACTGGTAACTTCATCTAGCAGGTAGATGACCCCCTCTGAGTCACCAAAATTGTTATCCAAAATGTACCCCTTGCCCATTTCGTGGCTAACTCCTTTCATAATTCCCTCTCTTGTGCCTCAGTCATAATTTTTTACTTTTTAGGAACTCAAAACTTTCTTGAAATGGCATCATTGGATATAGATCTTTCTCATCTTTCTAGAAAGGTAAATTTTTCCTCCTAACTCCATGTATTTTTGAAGTTATGGCTCGGTGGAGTTTCTTTGGGAAATTTTCCCCTGAAAGGCCCGCAGCCAGTAATATTGTGCCACGTGTCCTTAGAAGTGGCGGGGGTCGGAGGAAGACTTGGATATTTTACCAAGTATTTGGCAAAAATTTCAAAAGGGATATTTTTCCCGTGCGCCCACCAAGTGAATCAGATTGCACCACGTGTCCAAAGGGGAGAAAATTGAAAAATTTGACTAAGTGTTGGCGCATGGAAAATTTTAAAGGAAAGGCCCGTGCCCAATCACGTTTTGCCACGTGTCCTATGGCATCGGACGGTGGAACACAGAGGAAAAGTTAGAATTTTGGTGAAGTGTTTTTTCCAAATTTCAAAAGGAAAGTTTTTGGCTCACTACCCCACCAACTAATCATGTGATGCCACGTGTCCCCTGGGGTCGAGGCTGCAGAGCGTGGGAGAAGATTGGGAATTTTTCCCAAAGGGATTGCGAAAAAGGAAAAATGTTCACCCAGGCCCCACGTCCAATAAGACACTGCCACGTGTCCCAAACTGGCGGAAGGCGGGAGAATTTGGGAAATTTTTCCAAGAAAAAAAGAAGTAAATTTCAAAGGAAAATTGCGCTCCCCCAAGCGCGAACTAATGGAAGCCCACCACATGTCCACTTGGTGGTAAAAATTTAGGAAAGGCCCGTAGGAAAAGGGAGAAGGAAAATCCCACATCGAATAGGGTTTTGCCATGTGTCCAAGTCAGATAAATGGTCAAAAAGTGATGGAAAATTCAGGAGGAAATGCCCGCGGTGAATCACCCTGCTACATGTCCTCAACTCATCGGCCCTGAGGAATTTTTGGAAAATTTTCCAAAGGGAAAAACAATGGAAAATGAAGCATTAAAGGCCCGCACCCAATCAAAACATGCCACGTGGCACCTGAAATGGTGGAGCATGGGGAATTTTTGGAAAAATTTCCAAATGACCAAAAAGTGGAAAATTTAAAAAAATTGCCCGCCAATCCGATTTGGCCCTGTTTTGCCCTAAAATTTCAAACAGCCATATCTTTCGATCCAGAGCTCAGTTTTTCGCGTTCTTTATATCAATGGAAATATGGTGAAATTATATACAAGATTCTAGGGTCATTTTTTTATTTTGATGGATTTTGGAGAGATAAAATTGAAAAACACCTCTGGCATGTGGTCATGGATAGAAATGATGTTTCAACCACCATTTTCAATGAAGAATGGATCACATTCTTTCCCAGTATGGCAAAAATTGTTAGGGTATGGGCCTGTAAGGATGCCCATGCTATTTTACTACATTTTTGGTTAGTGGTTGAGTCTCTCCCATGTTTTCCCATGTTTCTCTCTCCTAGGGTCGTAGTTTTGCACTGTAAAAGCCAAATTTGGCTCTTTTTTTAAAGGTTGAACATTTTTATGTATTGCGGGCTCCTCTTTCACCAAAAAAGTGATTTTGGTGGAAAAATCAAACCTTTTCCAAGACTGAAACCTATTTTACCTCTCGGGTGTTGTAATGCAAGTGGTTTTGATGTAAAAAGACAATACAAGCTCTGTGAATGAGTTGTAATCCTCTGTTTGTGTTGTTTGATTCATTTCGACCCTCCATTACAGATAATAAATTTGTACATGAAGTTTTGTTACATTTTTATGAACTGTGTCAATCAGAAGTAAGAAATGCTCACCACTCCTTTGGTACATCACCTTATTAGCACTAGTTTCAAAAAAATTTCATTCTCTATCTCTGTCCACTTTGGAATTTAGAGTAGGATTTTGAGTTTGAAGCCTCTGTATAACTTGCAAGTAATATATCTAATCAAAGGAGTTGAGGAACCATCCTCTAATCTAGAGATTCCTCTCCCATTTTCATAAGTCCCACACTTGGGGAGAGGATTCAATGTTTTGCAATTACTGCTGGATGCCCATGATGTCAACTAGAAGTCTAATCAACATCCGGGTGCCACTGATTTGCAACAACTTTTTTACCTGTGCTTTAGGGTTTAGGCTTTAGGCTTTAGGGTTTAGGTCTTAGTGTTTATTGTTTAAAGCTAAGGGATTATATTTTAGGGCTTACGATCTTGGGTTTAGGGTTTAGGGTTTAGGGCTTAGGGTTTAGGGTTTATGGTTTAGAGCTAAAGATTTAGGGTTTATGGGATTTATGATTTAAGGTTTATTTTTTAGGGTTTAGGGTTTAGGGTTTAAGGTGGATTATAGTTTAGGGCTTAGTGTTTAGGGTTTAAGGAATAGGGTTTAGGGTTTATGATTTAGGGCTAAAGGTTTAGGGTTTATGGGGTTTACAATTCAAGGTTTAATTTTTAGGGTGTAGGGTTTAGGATTTCAAATTTAGGGATTGGGATTTATGGTTTATGGTTTACGGATTAGGGTCTAATATGTAGAGTTTAGGGTTTAGTGCTAAGGTTTTAGGGTTTAGGGTTGAGGTTTTATGGTTTAGGGCTTACGGTTTATGGTTTATGGGGCTTATGATTCAAGGTTTAGTTTTTAGTTTTTAGGGTTTAGGGTTTAGGATTTATGGTTTATGGTTTACAGTTTAAGGTTTAATATTTAGGGTTTAGGGTTTAGAGTTTTAGGTTTAGGATTTAGGGTTTAGGGTTTAGGATTTAAGGTTTAGGGCTAAGGGATTATAGTTTAGGGCTTAGGGTTTAGGGTTTATGGTTTAGGGCTAAAGGTTTAGGGTTTATAGGGTTTACGACTCAAGGTTTAGTTTTTAGGGTTTATGGTTTAGGGTTTAGGGTTTAGTGTTTCAAGTTTAGGGTTTAGGATTTATGGTTTATGGTTTATGTTTTAGGGTTAAATATTTAGGGTATAGGGTTTAGGCTTTAGTGCTCAGGGTTTAGGGTTTAGAGTTTAGGATTTAGGGTTTAGGGTTTAGGGTTTAGGTCTCAGGGTTTAAGGTTTAGGGCTAAGGCATTATATTTTAGGGCTTAGGGTTTAGGGTTTAGGGCTAAAATTTTATGGTTTATGGGGTTTACGATTCAAGGTTTAGTTTTTAGTGTTTAGGGTTTAGGGCTTAGAATTTAGGGTTTTAAGTTTAGGGTTTAGGGTTTAGTTTTTAGGATTTATGGTTTATGGTTTTGGTTTTTAGGTTTAATATTTAAGGTTTAGGGTTTAGTGCTCAAGGTTTAGGGTTTAGGTCTTAGTTTTTAAGGTTTAGGGCTAAGGGAATATATTTTAGGTCTTAGGGTTTAGGGTTTAGGGTTTAGGGTTTAGGTTTTAAGGTTTAGGTCTATGGGATTACATTTTATGGCTTAATGTTTAGGGTTTAGGGTTTAGGGTTTACCTTTTCAAGTTTAGGATTTAGGGTTTAGTATTTATGGTTTATGGTTTACGTTTTAGGGTTTAATATTTAGGGTTTAGGGTTTTAGGGTTTTAGGTTTAGGGTTTAAGGTTTAGGACTAAGGGATTACAGTTTAGGGATTAGGGTTTAGGGTTTAGGGATAAAGGTTTAGGGTTAATGGTTTAGGGTTTAGGTCTCAGGGTTTAATATTTAGGGCTAAGGGATTACAGTTTAAGGCTTAGGGTTTAGGGTTTAGGGTTTAGGGTTTATGGTTTAGGGCTAAAGGTTTAGTTTTTAGGGTTTAGGGTTTAGGGTTTTTAGTTTATGGGGTTTATGATTCAATTTTTAGTTTTTATGGTTTAGGGTTTAGGGTTTAGGGTTTAGGTCTTAGGTTTTAAGGTTTAGGGATAAGGGATTACATTTTAGGGTTTAGTGTTTAGATTTTAGGGGATTTAGGGTTTAATATTGGGGATTTAGGGTTTAAGGTTTTGGGATTATGGTTTAGGATTTAGGGTTTAAGGTTTAGGAGTTGATGACTAAGGGATTACATTTTAGGGTTTAGGTTTTAGGGTTTATGGTTTATAGTTTAGGGATAATGTTTTAGGGTTTATGGGGTTTACAATTTAAGGTTTAGTTTTTAGGGTTTAGGGTTTTGAGTTTAGTGTTCAAGGTTAAGGATTTATGGTTTACGATTTACGGTTTAGGGTTTAGGGTTTAGGTTTTATGGTTCAGGTATAAAGGTTTAGGGTTTATGGGATTTATAATTTAAGGTTTATCTTTTAGGGTTTATGATTTAGGGTTTAGGTTTTAGAGTTTAGGATTTATGGTTTAGGGTTTATGGTTTAGGGTTTATGGTTTAGGGTTTAGGGTTTTGAATTTAGGATTTAGGGTTTAGGGTTTAGGTCTTAGGGTTTAAGGTTTAGGATTAAGGGATTACAGGTTAGGGCTTATGGTTTAGGGTTTAGGGTTTCATGTTTAGGGTTTAGGGTTTAGGATTTATGGTTTAGGGTTTAGGGTTTAATATTTAGGGAATAGGGTGTAGCATTTATTGTTTTGAGTTTAGGGTTTAAGGTTTAGGATTTATGGTTTATGGATTATAGTTTAGGGTTTAATATTTAGCATTTTCATTTTAGGGTTTATTGCTTAGGGTTTAGGGTTTAGGGTTTAGGGCTAAGTGATTACACCGTAGGGGTTAGGGTTTTGTGTTTTGGGTTTATGGTTTAGGGCTAAAGGTTTAGGCGTGATGGTGTTTATGATTCAAGGTTTAGTTTTTAGGTTTTAGGGTTTAGGGTTTAGTGTTTAGGGTTTTGAGTTTAGGGTTTAGGAAATATGGCTTATGGTTTATGGTTTTGAGTTTAATATTTAAGGTTTTGGGTTTAGGGTTTAGTGCACATTGTTTAGGGTTTAGGGTTTAGGGTTTACGTATTAAGGTTTATGGTCTAACTCTCAGGGTTTAAGGTTTACGGCTAAGGTATTAGGGTTTAGGGTTTAGGGCTAAAGGTTTAGGGTTTATGGGGTTTATGATTTAAGGTTTAATTTTAATGGTTTAGGGTTTAGGGTTTACGTCTTGGGGTTTAAGGTTTAGGGCTAAGAGATTACATTTTAGGGCTTATTGTTTAGTGTATAGGGTTAAGGGTTAAGGGTTTAGGGTTTAGGATTTATGGTTTATGGTTTAGGTTTTAATATTTAGGGTTTGGAGTTTAGGGTTGAGAGCTTAGGGTTTAGGGTTTAGGGTTTAGGTGTTAGGGTTTAAAGTTTAGGATGAAGGGATTATAATTTAGTGATAAGAGTTTAGGGTTTAGGGTTTAGGGTTTATGGTTTATGGTTTAGGGCTAAAGGTTTTGGGTTTATGGGATTAATAACTTAAGGTTTAGTTTTTAGGGTTTGGGGTTTAGGGTTTTGGGTTATGAGTTTATGGTTTAGTGTTTAAGATTTATTGTTTATGGTTTACGAGTTTAGGTTTAATATTTAGGTTTTAGGGTTTAGTGCTCATGGTTTAGGGTTTAGGGTTTAGGGCTAAAGGTTTTGGGTTTATGGGGTTTACGATTCAAGGTTTATTTTTTAACATGTACGGTTTAGGGTTTAACAGTAGGGTTTAAGGTTTAGGGCTAAGGGATTAAAGTTTAGGGTTTAGGGTTTAGGGTTTAGGGTTTAGGATTTGAAGTTTATGGTTTAGGGCTAAAGTTTTAGGGTTTATGGGTTTTACGATTCAAGGTTTAGTTTTAAGGGTTTAGGTTTTAGGGTTTTGAGTATATGGTTTAGGGTTTATGATTTATGTATTATGGTTTAGGGTTTAGGGTTTAATGTTTAGGATTTAGGGTTTAGGGTTTAGGGTTTAGGTCTCGTGGATTTAAGGTGGATTATAGTTAAGGGCTTAGGGTTTAGGGTTTAATGTTTAGCATTCATGGTTTAGGGTTTATGGGGTTTATGATTCAAGGTTTACTTTTATGGGTTTAGGGTTTAGGGTTTAAAATTTATAGTTTAGGGTTTATAGTTTAGTGTCCAATATTCGGGGTTTACGGTTTAGCTTTTAGTGCTCGGTTTTAGGGTTTAGGGTTTAGTGTTTTGGGTTTAGGTCTCGGGGTTTAATGTTTAATGCTAAGTAATTATAGTTTAGGGCTTGGGGTTTAGGTTTTATGGCTAAAGGTTTATGGTTTTTCAGGTTTACGATTCAAGGTTTAGTTTTTATAATTTATGGTTTTGAGTTTAGGGTTTATGGTTTATGGTTTAGGGTTTAATATTTAGGGTTTAGTGTTTAGTTTAGTGCTCAAGATTTATGGTTTAGGGTTTAGGGTCTAGGGTTAAGGGTTTAGAGTTTAGGGTTTAGGTATTAGGATTCATGGTTTATGGTTTAGGCTTTAATATTTAGGGTTTAGTGTTTAGGGTTTAGTGTTGAGGGTTTACTTTTTAGGGTTTATGTCTCACGGTTTAATGTTTAGGGCTAAAGGTTTAGGGTTTATGGGGTTTATGATTCAAGGTTTAGTTTTTAGGGTTTAGGGTTTAGGGTTAAGGGTTTAGGATTTAGGGTTTGAAGTATAGGATTTAGGGTTTAGGATTTATGGTTTATGGTTTAATTTTTAGGGTTTAGGGTTTAGGGTTTATTACCAAGGGTTTAGGGTTTAGGGTTTAAGGTATAGGGATAAGGAATTATAGTTTAGGGCTTATGGTTTATGGTTTAGTGCTAAATATTTAGGGTTTATGTGTTTTACAATTCAAGGTTTAGTTTTTAGTTTTTAGGGTTTAGGGTTTAGGGTTTAAGGAGAATTACAGTTTAGGGCTTAGGGTTTAGGGTTTAGGGTATATGTTTTAGGGTTTATGGTTTAGGGATAAATGTTTAGGGTTTATGGGGTTTATGATTCAAGGTTTAGTTTTTAGGGTTTAGGGTTTAGGGTTTAGGGTTTTGAGTTTAGGGTTTAGGGTTTAGGATTTATGTTTTATGGTTTACCTTTTAGGGTTTAATATTTAGGGTTTAGGGTTTAGTGTTTACTAGGTTTTGATTCAAGGTTAAGTTTTAATAGTTTAGGGATTAGGGTTTAGGGTTTAAGGTTTAGGGTTTAGGGTTTAGTGCTTAGGGTTTAGGGTTTAGGGTTTAAGGATTATGGTTTAGGGTTTACGGTTTAGGGTTTATGGTTTATGGTTTATGGATTAGGGCTAAAGGTTTAGGGTTTATGGGGTTTACAATTGAAGGTTTAGTTATTAGGGTTTAGGGTTTAAGATTTAGGGTTTACTGTTTAGGGTTTATTTTTTAGGTTTTTAATTTAGTGTTTAGGGATAAGGATTTATTGTTTATGGTTCAAGGTTTATGGTTTAGGGTTTAGGGTTTATGGTTTATGGTTTAGGGCTAAAGGTTTATGGTTTACGGGGTTTATTATTCAAGGTTTAGTTTTTAGGGGTTAGGGTTTAGGGTTTAAGAAAGATATAACCATTTTTTTGTCCTTACTCATAAACAGATTCAAACTCAGTAATTACATCATTGACTCAGGAGCCTCCAATAATGTGATGCCCATAAAGGTATTCCATGCCCTTAGAATTACTTTGACTAAATCATATGGATAGTGTTACTCCATGGAATCTAATCAATTCCCCTTGATTGGTCAAATCAAAGATGCACAATTTGCATTCATCGCCTTCCTGAGAAGAGAGTGAAAATGACCATTCTGGTTATTGATATTTAGGCTGCTTATGGTATTCTTTTAGGAAGAGGTTTTTGTAAAGATGTTGGGGAAAGATCAACATGGAATAGACCAAGGCTAAAATCCTAGTTAATGGAGTTTCTTGTATTCTCCATCCTGAACCTCAAGCGAAGTATTTGGTCACTAAATCAGATGACCCCAAGGCTCAAATTCTTTTTGAAGATGCTAGCTTGGGAAATTACTTCATGACATCAGAAGTACCAGCTGTAGATGTCAAAGAAGAGGATTCTAATGCTATTTGGACCCTTGAATTTGACAGAGAGCTTTTAACTTCAGTTGAAATGGGGTGGTGTAGTTCTTATATCTCTAGATTATGAAATATTTCCCTTCATTTTCAAGCTAAAGTTTAATAACACTAATAATACAACTGAGTATGACACCTTGTTATTAGGATTACAAATGGCCAGGAAAAGGGAATTTAAAATCTCAAGGTTTAAGGAGATGCAAAGCTGATTATTAACCAGGTAAAAGGGATCTATCAAGTGAAAAATGATCACCTAAAGCATTACAGGAATAAGGTATGGGATAGCATAGAATGCTTTGATGCTTTTTCCATCAAGGTAATTTTGAGGGATCATAATGACAAAGCTGATTCTTTAGCCATGTCTACATCTCTTCTCCTTCCTCATCCACAGTTCAAACGGGACACGTACACCATTGAAATTGTATATCGTCCTAGTGTTCCAGATAACTCAGCACATTGGCAAGTATTTAATGATGATCAACAGATATTGTCTTTTCTGGAGAAAGCTGATAATTTTAGTGAACTGTATTTTGAAGGGTCAGAATCAGCTTTCTATGAATCCATTTTGAATTCATATCAAGAGGTTGATGGTGAGTTTATTCAGCTAAAAGGAAACAAGATTCCCAAGGGATTTCTCTGGAGCATCTGTTTGATAAACATGATCATTTTATCTAGGATAAAAGGTAGATTGAAGGCACCTCCTCATCAAAAGTAGATCAAGTTAATCTGGGATCTCCAGATCAACCATGGATGGTGAATATCGAGAAATTTTTTTGTTGAAGGAGAAAGTAAAATTCACTTCACTCCTGAAGAGATACATGGATGTCTTGGCCTGGTCTTATGCAGATTTAAAATCCTTCAAGCCTAAAGATGTGTAACATAGTATTCTATTGAAGCCTGAAGCTAAACCCCATAGGTAGAAGCAAATACATTACAACCCTAAGATCTCAGGAACTATTCTTACAGAAATTCAGAAAATGTTAGATGCAAGGATTATCTTCCCAATCCACCATTCTACCTAGATTGCTAACATCTTCCCCATCAGGAAGAAGAATGGAGAAATCAGGATTTGTGTGGATTTCCGAAATCTCAATCAATCTTCATTAAAAGACAACTATCCCTTGCCTATCATATATCAAATGTTACAAACCGTTACTAGATTAGAAATTCTATCCATGCTTAATGGATTTTCTGGATATAATCAAGTTGAGGTAGCTGCTAAGGATCAACACAAAATGACCTTCACAACCCCATCGAGACCTTTACTTACAGGAGGATTCCTTTCGGTTTGATCAATGTTGGAGCCACCTTTCAGAGAACTATGGACTTGGCATTCAGATATCTGATGGGAAAATTTATAGTTGTATATTTGGATGACTTGACCGTTTTCTCTAAAAAATAGAGTGATCATTATGATCATCTGGAGCAAGTACTCTTGAGATGCAGGCATCATGGGATTTCATTAAATCCTAAGAAGTCCATGTTTGGAGTGACAGAGGGAAAATTGTTGGGTCATATTGTGACTAGAGAAGGAACCAAGATCAACCCAGAGAGGGTGAAGGCCATTCAAAGCCTTACCCTACCCACAAGAAAAAATAGAGTTCATTCCTTTTTCGAAAGGTCAATTTCCTAAGAAGTTTCATACCTGACTTCACTGATAAAACCAAGGATATCCTTGGGATGATGAAAGGTAAAACTCCATTTCGATGGATTAATAAAGGGAAGATTGCATTTGATGAAGTCAAAAAGGTAATTTCTCATGCTCCTATTCTGGTATGTCCAGATTTCAAGAAAGATTTCATCATGTACAACTATGCTTCCACACACACAGTGTCAGCCATCCTGATGCAGGAGAAAAAAGAAGGCATTAAAGCTCCCATCACTTTCATGAGATACCCATTAAAGTAACATGAACTAAAGATCTCACAGATTGAAAATCATGCTTATACAGTGGTAGGAGTTGTGAAACATTTTAGATACTATGTGTTAAGCTCTCATACCCTCATTCTTGTTCCCGATACTGCTGTTAAATCCATTTTGACTCAACAGAGCTGGGTAGTCAATGGGGTAACTAGATAGATAAATTTTAAGAGTATTACTTGGACATTAGACCTAACAAGTTGGTATGAGGAAGGGGCCTGTGCCAATTGATTGTAGAAAATAATACTGAGACAGAATGTGAAAGAACCAAAGATACCTCTTTAGAGTTGCCCATGGTGCTTTTTGTGAGCACAACTGATTAATGGCACATAGATATTGATTTCTTTCTAACTTATGGTGAATGCCCCTTGAATTTAAGCCAAAAGGATAAGAGGACAGTTAAATTAAGATCTACAAGATACATCCTATGGGATAATGGAATATACAAGAAAGGTATTGATGGTGTATTCCTTCGTTGTGTTGATAAATCTCAGCAGGTAAGGTTGCTAGAATCCTTCCATAGTCTAGCATGTGGAGGAAATTTCTCTTCTTCTGTGACAACTTATAAGATCCTATGGGCTAGATACTATTGGCCTACTCTCTTTTGAGACTCAACAGAATGGGTATCTAAGTGTGAAGCTTGTCAACATTTCGTTGGTCACCCTAAGCTAGTAGCTCTTCCTGAAGCCTGTAGTGATCGAAGAACCTTTTCTCCATTGGGGAATTGATTTCATTGGAAAGCTAAATCCTTCCTCTAGTTCCAGATATAATTACATGCTCGCTATTATAGAATATTTTACCAAGTGGGTGGAAATTGCACCAATCAAGCAGTCGACCTCAAAAGTCATGTGTAAATTCCTTAAAGAAAATATAATTGTCGATTTGATGTGCCTCACAATATTATGGCCGATAACACCTCCAATTTCTCATCACATGAGCTAACAATTTTTTTATGGATTTGAGATCACCTTGGCTCACTCATTTGACTATTACCCCTAAGGTAATGGTCAAGTTGAATCTAGCAATAAGAACCTGGTTACCATAATTAGAAAGCTAGTGGATGAGAACCAGAGGACATGGCACAAAGTATTGTATGATGCATTATGGGTAGATCAGATTACTCCAAAATGAGCTATTGGGATGTCCCCTTTCCATGTGTTTTATGGAATTGATGCTAAAATTCCCATTTCCGTAGAACTGCTAGCCTCGGTTGGCCAAAGTAGTTGAAGATGAGACTTTTCAAAAATATATTGAGAAAAAGGTAATGTACCTAGCCAGGGTAGAAGAGGAATGAAGCAAGGTGGTTGATCACATTACAGATCATCAGAGCAAAGTAAAGAAGATCTTTGATAAAAATCAAAGCAACATGACTTTAAAATTGGAGATCTAGTGCTTCTTTGGGATAAGAGAAGGGAGCAGAAAGGAATGCATGGAAAGTTTGATTCTTTGTGGAAAGGACCTTTCAAGATTCATCATTGAATGGTGAAAATAAATTTTGTCTATCATACCCAGATGGAGAGTTTCTCCCTTTACCTTTTAGTGGTCAACATCTGAAGCTATTCCATCAATAATGTAAGATGCTCTCTTGCATTGTACAAAATTTATTTTCTGTTGTGTGTTTTCTTTTTTTTCTTTGTTTGTTTGTTTGTTTGTTTTGGTTTTCTTATTTCTTCTCCATAGCCCAATGGATAAA
This sequence comes from Taxus wallichiana var. yunnanensis, assembly GCA_018340775.1. Lineage (NCBI taxonomy): Eukaryota > Viridiplantae > Streptophyta > Pinopsida > Cupressales > Taxaceae > Taxus > Taxus wallichiana. Next base: position 1,029,011,456 of record CM031234.1, on the reverse strand, counting down.
GCTAGAAATTATGAGTTCTCTTCCTTTTTCATTTCAAATAAAGTCCCCAAGTGGAGCCAACTGTTATCCCATTTTAGTGATTCTAGCTAAAATGAGGATAACCATAGAAATTTTTGAAAAATTGACTAAAATACCCGTTTGAAGAGTATTTCAGGTTTTTAGGTTTCAACAACATGTAAACATGTTATTTACATGCAAGATGCTAATTGTTTCCCAAAACCTGAAACCCAATTCAACTCCCTTATGTCAGGTTTTCGAAACCTTCAAGCATCTTGACATATCATGCCTTGTGTCAAGTTTGCGGAACCTTCAAGCATTTAAACATACCTTGCTTCATGTTGGGTTTCCAGACACTCCCAACATGATGACATGGCATTCATGCTTGAGTTGTCGAGTGGTTGGCACATGTGTCAAGTGAGATGTAATAAATGTGGGGTTTTTATAAATAACTATATTTACATGTCATTTTTATCTTTTGTGCTTCTAGTTGCATGGATTTTCTCCTGCATGCTCTCTCATCCTCTAAACCTGATTTGATCTTGTGCTTGATTGTGTGGTCCATTTTCAATTATTTTTGAATTTACTGAAGGTATTTACTCTACCTTTTGCTTGTGAAGTTTTGTTGAAATTTTTTGTGATATTCTTTGCATCTTCTCCTTCCTTTCCTTTTTTCTTTTAGGTTTAGGGTTTAGGGTTTTTCTTCTTCTTTTGAGTTATATTCCAATGGAAATCATTGATTAAAAGTTTACCCTTAGGGTGTTTTCCTATTATATTCCTTGGAATATACCTTTTGTATTTTAAAGAAAAGGAGAAGAATACAAAAATCCTAACTATTGAAATGGCGGGAAAATTTCATGTCTTGACATCTCAAAACCCGATCCCTTATTTTTGGGTTTTGTAGGGTGTTTTATAGTTTATAATTTATGTAGTGTGTCGGGTCTTGAGTCTTGCCAGACATATAACATCTTCTAACATCCATTTTCCTTTGTGTCAGGTCTGCTGGTGTGTCTGACATCTTCCACTTTCCAAAGTGTGGTGGGTTTCTATAGGTTTCCAACATCTAATATCTTTCAACACATTCAACTGTCTATCGGGTTTTCCATAATGTTTGAAAAATCCTAACTTCTAACACATTCTCTCTAGTGCATTAGGTTTTGCATAGTGTCTGACAAAGCCTAACCTCTAACACACTCACCAGTGCATCAGGTATGTGGGGTTGTTCAACAAGTTTTCAAACCCGACTATTCAAACCAAAAGTGATCAAGGAATTCCTCCTCCAAGAATCCTCATGTCGGATCCTGGTTCATCACAAGATAAGTTAGAGAAATTAGGAAGATGAAGTACAAATTTAGGAAGGTGGAGTCTCCTTCCTACATTGATTGTAATTATGACATCCAGGATACATAACTTGGAAATGTAGACATGGAATATTTTTGGAATAGAGTCAAGAGTTCTTCCCAAACCTCCTGGATGAGAGCAATATCTAGTAGTGGCCTCCCTCTTATAGCAGGATTCCCCATGTCTACTTAGTGCCTCAATTTTATCTTGGCATGTGCTTCGAATTATGACTCTACTTCTCATTCAGTGAGAAATCAGATAGGAGAAGTTATAGTCAAGTTATACGGAGGTTATTTTGATGACCTTCTCAGACTGCCTAACTTTGAAGAGTATGGGGATGTAGACCTCAAGTCAGCATGTGAACAAAGATCAAAAATATTGTATTAAACATGTGAACAAGAAGTTCCTAATCAAAGCCAAGCCGACTGTCTCTAGGTTTCCAAGATTTTTTCTTAGAAGTGATTTCATCCAAGAGATCAATGATATCATTACTTTACTGAGATGGGTTTTTGGATTTTCTGAGTCAAATTTTTACAAGGATGGATGTACTAATTCATGGTCATCATTAAGAAGAATCAATAGGGGATAAATTGCGGCAGTTTTATCAGTGATGAGATATACTCCCAAATGAAAATGGTCTTGTTTACAGGAAAATTTTACATGTCCTCATATGTCACTTATGCAGCAATTAGTATGAGGAATTATCCTGGATTGGACACAAAGGGGAACAAGGCAACTGAACACATTTATTGGTATTTTCCTCAGCTAACAAAGAAGGGGTCTAAGGACCAATTTAGAAGAGTAAATGATGCTTTCTTTTATGAGAACATCTGTAGGATGAACCCCGAACTAAGGAAAACAAGAGTCTCTAGATGAGGTATGGGTTAAAGTTTCAAAATGGGGTTGTGTCTTCTTGCAATTCAAGAAGTTCACATATCTTCAAGTGGTCATGTACCCAGGTGATCCTTTCGATTACCCAGATATCTAGGAGACAAGTTGGTCCTGATGGAGTTGGTCAAGAAATTGTTGGATTTTCACAAGTTCCAACAGAGTAAGCACAAGGCCACCGTATCCTTCCCAATTTCTATTAAAGGTATACCTACTCAATGGTGGTAAAAGCCAAGAACATAGTTCATGAGCTATAGGATAAGTTAAAGAAGCACATGAAGCCCAGAGATGTGTTCAATTTTTGAGGAGTTCTTAAGTCCAATGGGACCATCTATCTACACGTGCCTAGCATAGAAGACATCTGGGTTGATCTTTGTGATGAATTCACTGTCCCTAGAAAGGATCATAACAGATGAAGAAATTTAGACACTGAGGCTCACTGACATTCTAGAGGGTATTGGTGACAATGAAAGTGTTCTAGATCCTTCATATGACAGACTGAATGAGGATCAATATGTTTTCCTAGCCATTGATTGGTCTATCGGTGAAAAAGATTCTATTGTAGATAGATCAGCTCTAATTCTCGCATGCAAAAAGGCATGACTCACCTCTTGGGGAATGATTTACAAAGAAGATAGTTTTTCAAAGTTGGTGTATTTGGAATTGGGACCCTCTAAAAAGAAAAAGGACAAGAGCTCTGCTAAGAGGCCTATAAAGGTCAAATTTGTCAAGAAGGGAGGAGAACAAGAAGCCCCTTCAATTACCACTCCAGTTGAAATGGTGAATGTACCAAAATCACCAACACCACCAGAAATTGGGGAAATATTTTTGGAGGTAGAGGTGAGTCAACCTCTAATTTCACCATTTACCGATTTCCCAATAGAAGTAATTTTATCCCTCACTTCCTAGGCTTTGGCTTCAGGAGCTGCACCTCCTCCTTCACAACCACTTCCACCTCCTCCTTCACAACCACTTCCACCTCCTCTTTCTCCATCTTCTTCATCAACCATGGCCAACATTTTCTTCAGACTCTCACCTCTCTCTACTGGAACCAAAGTGACTATAGATATGCCTCCTCATTCTACACCTCTTTTCAATGAATCCACTACCACACTTGTGGTTGTTCCCACTCCACTAGTAAGTCTTCCTCCACCTGCAAGTGTAACCCAAACCCCTACAATAGTAATAACTTCCTCTAGCACACCTCAATGGTTGCTTGATCAGACTCCGAGGAAAAGGAAGGTGGTAGTTCCCATACTAGCCTTTGATTTCAGTTCACTCAAGGATTCTACTGCTAAATCATCCAAGAAACCCAAAATAGTTTCAAGGGTTTTAGTGGATGCTTCGGGCACAAGTTTGCAGAGATTACCACTCCCACAACTGACAAGACCAAAGAGGACATAGTGGCCTCTGACTATCAGATAACCAGGGTTGATCTAGGGAAGGTGATAGCAGAAGGAGCACAACAAGATGCATGAGATGCTATGAACATGTTATGTCAGAAGTTAAAAGAAATAAAGGAAAGTAGGGATGAGCTTAAAGAGAAAGTGGAGCAGTTGACCAAGTATTACTTAAGCTCTCAAAGCCCCTTGAGTCAGCACCATTATCCTCTACTCCTATCGGGTTCGATTTCTCATTGGTACCCATGATTGAAAAGATTAATGAAAAGGGGAGAGTGGTTAATGAATGGACCCAAAGGCTGCTCCTGTAGGGAAAAGAAGTAATCCAAGATACTATGGAAGTCTATCAATCTCTGGAGGATATAAAGAAAGATGGAGAAAAAATGGATGATGAGTTTTCTTCAGAAATTGGGAACCTGAAGTTGACTTTCAAAGCTCTCCAAACACTGAAACAAATTCCATCCCACATCTTGGTCGAGGAGGGCATCATCCCACATGCGGATAAAAATTTCTAGCTACCAAAGCCATCAGATTCAGAATAAAGATTCTCAATGAAGCTTGCAGCAAATTGAGAGAATCAAGAGATTAATTGGTCGATGGAAAGAATGACTTGGAAGAAGAGTTGGTCAAAATCTATGCGAAAGTGTTGAGTGAAGGATCGGTATCCTACCTGTTGATGATCTTTACGAATAGATCCAAGAATCAATTCAGCATGAACCAACTCACGGATTTGGCATGGAAATCATTGACAAGTTTGTGAAGATTGAAAATTCTTTGGAGACCCTGAGGAAACTCAACAAAAGGTTGAAAAAGCTTCCTGGTAATGCTAGTGATACTCAGGAAACATGTGAAGTTCTAAGTGATCATTCCACCATGCCTGATGAGAATGAGATGCAAGGTATAATGCAAAAATTCCAAGAATTTCGTAACAAGTAGGATTTGTTGGAGGAAGAGAAAGATGATGATTCAAAATAGGCACAATGTAACATGTCATTTCAATCTTGAAATTGACATGTCTTTTTCATTTCTATTTCATCACATAGGAAGCAAATTTTTACTTGGTATCCTACGTGAGAGTCAAGCAAAATATAATTCTTGCTAAAACACTATTTTCTAGGATTTATCCTATTTTCTCTCTACTCTTTTTATTATAAATAAGGGGTGCTTATGCATTCCAAGGGGTTGATATTTTTAGAATATTGAGAACTATTGTGAAGAAGAAGAACTTTTTGTTTTCTTTCAATCATTCAAGGAATAGAAATCGATGTTATTTTTGTAAATGTTGTGTTGTGAGATTCATCTCTCTTAAGATATTGTTCTTACGTTTAGGATCTTAAGCTATTCTTTGTTTAACATTCTCAATCATTTTAAATAGTTTCAAACATTACATTACATTTATTATCTAGAACTCATATGATTATTTCGTGATCTGTGTTTTCCGAAAGAAAATACGTTCCCGTCATTTCCTTTCCATTGTGTATTCTTTCTAATCCATTTACTTCAAAAGCTACAATATTTCCATTTTTTATGGATATGGATTCTGGGATTCTATTCCAACCCCAATGGTTAGATTAGTGTAAATACTATACGTATCATTTCTGCTATGTTTTAGATTAGTAATAAACAAGTAGCCTCACCTATCTTTGAGGAGGGATTCAATCCCATGTATTGTGGTTGAACCTCATATTTTGTCTTGATAAAATATCCAACCAACATGGTTTAGTGCTAAAGGTTTACGGTTTATGGGTTTTACGATTAAAGGTTTAGTTTTTAGGGTTTAGGGTTTAGGGTTTAAGGAGGATTATAGTTTAGGGCTTAGGGTTTAGGGTTTAGGGTATAGGGTTTAGGGTTTATGGTTTAGGGCTAAAGGTTTAAGGTTTATGGGGTTTATGATTTAAGGTTTAGTTTTTAGGTTTAGGGTTTAGGGTTTAGTGTTTAGGATTTAGGGTTTCAATTTTAGGGTTTAGGGTTTAGGATTTACGTTTTATGGTTTACGGTTTAGGGTTTAATATTTAGGGTTTAGGGTTTGGGTTTAGGGTTTCGGTGTCGTGGATTTAGGGTTTAGGATTTAGGTCTCATGGATTTAGGGTTTAGGGTTTAGGGTTTAGGGTTTATGGTTTAGGGCTAAAGGTTTAGGGTTTATGGGGTTTACATTTCAAGGTTTATTTTTATGGTTTATGTTTTATGGTTTAGGGTTTAATATTTAGGGTTTAGGGTTTAGGGTTTAGGGTTTAAGGTTTAGGGATTATGGTTTAGGGTTTAGGGTTTAGGGTTTAAGGTTTAGGACTAAGGGATTATAGTTTAGGATTTATGGTTTATGGTTTAGGGATAAAGTTTTAGGGTTTATGGGGTTTACGATTTAAGGTTTAGTTTTTAGGGTTTAGGGTTTAGGATTTAGGATTTAGGGTTTAGGGTTTAGGGTATAGGGTTTTGACTTTAGTGTTTAGGGTTAAGGATTTATGGTTTAACATTTATGGTTTAGGGTTTAGGTTTTAATGGGTTTATGATTCAACATGTACCTTTTAGGGTTTAGGGTTTAGGGTTTAGGTTTTAGGTTTTAGGGTTTTGAGTTTAGGGTTTAGGGTTTTGGATTTATGGTTTATGGTTTATGGTTTAGTGTTTAGGGTTTAGGGTTTAGGGTTTAGGGTTTTGAGTTTAGGATTGAGGGTTTAGGGTTTAGGTCTTAGGGTTTAAGGTTTAGGTTTAAGGGATTACAGGTTAGGGCTTAGGGTTTAGGGTTTAGGGTTTATGGTTTAAGGCTAAATGTTTAGGGTTTATGGAGTTTATGATTCAAGGTTTAGTTTTTAGGGTTTGGGGTTTAGGGTTTAGGGTTTTAAGTTTAGGGTTTAGGGTTTAGGATTTATGGATTATGGTTTACGGTTTAGGGTTTAATATTTAGGAATAGGGTATAGGGTTTAGGGTTTTGTGTTTAGGGTTTATGGTTTAGGATTTATGGTTTATGGTTTACAGTTTAGGGTTTAATATTTAGGGTTTAGGGTTTAGGGTTTATTGTTTAGGGTTTAGGGTTTAGGGTTTAAGGTTTAGGGCTAAGGGATTACAACTTAGGGCTTAGGGTTTAGGGTTTAGGAATAAAGGTTTAGGGTTGATATGGTTTACCATTCAAGGTATAGTTTTTAGGGTTTAGGCTTTTGAGTTTAGGGTTCAGGGTTTAGGATGTATGGTTTATGGTTTATAATTTTAGGTTTAATATTTAAGATTTAGGGTTTAGGGTTTAGTGCTCAGGGTTTAGGGATTAGGGTTTAGGGTTTAGGGTTTAGGTCTAAGGGTTTAAGGTCTAGGTCTTAGGGTTTAAGGTTTAGGGTTAAGGGATTAGGGTTTAGGGTTTAGGGTTTAGGGTTTAGGGCTAAAGGTTTAGGGTTTATGGGGTTTATGATTCAAGGTTTAATTTTTATGGTTTAGGGTTTATGGCTTAGGGTTTATGTCTTAGGGTTTAAGGTTTAGGAATAAGAGATTAAATTTTAGGGCTTAGGGTTTAGGCTATAGGGTTTACAGCTTTTGAGTTTAGGGTTTAGGATTTATGGTTTACGGTTCATGGTTTAATATTTAGGTTTTAGAGTTTAGGGTTGAGTGCTTAGGGTTTATTGTTTATGGTTTAGTGATTATGGTTTAAGTATCATGGTTTAAGGTTTAGGGATTAGGGTTTAAGTATCGTGGTTTAAGGTTTAGGATAAAGGGATAACAATTTAGGGATAAGGGTTTCGGGTTTAAGGGTTATGTTATAGGGTTTAGGGTTTATGGTTTATGGTTTATGGTTTAGGGCTAAAAGTTTATCATTTATGGGCTTAACGATTTAAGGTTTAGGGTCTAGGGTTTAGAGTTTAGGGTTTAGGGTTAAGGAGTTATGTTTTATGGTTTATGGTTTAGTGTTTAATATTTAGGGTTTAGGGTTTAAGGTTTAGTGCTCAAGGTTTAGGGTTTAGGGTTTAGAATTTATGGTTTAGGGTTTATGGTTTAGGGATAAAGGTTTAGGGTTTATGGTGTTTACGATTCAAGGTTTATTTTTTAATGTTTAGGGTTTAGGATTTAGGTCTCATGGTTTAAGGTTTAGGGCTAAGGGATTAAAGTTTAGGGTTTAGGTTTTATTGTTTATTGTTTAGGTCTGGGTGTTTAAGGTTTAGGGCTAAGGGATTATAATTTAGTGCTTAGGGTTTAGGGTTTAGAGTTTATGGTTTAGGGCTAAAGGTTTAGGGTTTATGGGGTTTACAATTCAAGGTTTAGTTTTTAGGGTTTAGGGTTTATTATTGATGGTTTATGGTTTATGGTTAAGCATTTATTCTTTAGGATTTAGGGTTTATGGTTTATGGTTTAGGATTTATGTCTAAGGGTTTAAGATGGATTACAGTTTAGGGCTTAGGGTTTAGGGTTTAGGGTTTATGGGGTTTATGATTCAAGGTTTATTTTTAAGGGTTTAAGGTTTAGGGTTTCGAGTTTAGGGTTTATGATTTATATTTTAAGGTTTACAATTTAGGGTCTAATATTTAGGGTTTAGGGTTTAGTGCTCAGGGTTTAGGGTTTAGGGTTTAGGGTTTTGAGTTTAGGGTTAAGGTATTAGGATTCACGTTTTATGGTTTATGGTTTAGGCTTTAATATTTAGTTTTTAGGGTTTTAGGGTTTAGCACTTAGGGTTTAGGGTTTAGGGTTTACGTCTTAGAGTTTAATGTTTAGGGCTAAAGGTTTAGGGTTTATGAGGTTTATGATTCAAGGTTTAGTTTTTAGGGTTTAGGGTTAAGGGTTTAGGGTTTAATATTTATGGTTGATGGTTTACCTTTTAGGTTTTAAATTTTAGGGTTTAGGGTTTAGGGTTTTTAACTAAAGTTTAGGTTTTAGAGTTTAGGGTTTAGTGTTTAGGTCTCAAGGTTTATGGTTTAGGGCTAAGGTATTACATTTTAGGTCTTAGTGTTTAGGGTTTAGGGCTTATGGTTTAGTACTAAAGGTTTAGGGTATATCTATTTTACAATTTAAAGTTTAGTTTGTGTATAGGGTTTAGGGTTTATTGTTTAGGGGTAAAGGTTTAGGGTTTATAGGGTTTACGATTCAAGGTTTATTTTTAGGGTTTAGGGTTTAGGGTTTAGTGTTTAGGATTTAGGGTTTCGAGTTTAGGGTTTAGGGTATAGAATTTATATTTTATGGTTTATGATTTAGGGTTTAATATTTAGAGTTTAGGGTTTAGTTTTTAGTGTTTATGGTTTAGGATTTAGGGTTTAGGGTTTAGGTTTAGGGTTTAGGTCTTAGGGCTTTGGGTTTTGGGTTTAGGTTTTAGGGCTAAAGGTTTAGGTTTTATTGGGTTTATGATTCAAGGTTCGAGTTTTTATGGGTTATGGTTTAGGGTTTAGGGTTTTGACTTTATTGTTGTTAGGGTTAAGTAATTATGGTTTATGGTTTAGGGTTTAGAGTTTAGGGTTTATGGTTTAGGGTTGATGGGGTTTAATATTCAAGGTTGATATTTTAGGGTTTAGGCTTTAGGCTTTAGGGTTTAAGGTTTAGGGTTTAGGTTTTAGGGTTTCAAGTTTAGGGTTTAGGGTTTAGGATTTATGGTTTATGGTTTATAGTTTAGGGTTTAGGGTTTTGAGTTTAGGATTTAGGGTTTAGGGTTTAGGTCTCAAGATTTAAGGTTTAATTTTAAGGAATTACAGGTTAGGGCTTAGGGTTTAGGGTTTAGGGTTTATTGTTTAGGGCTAAATGTTTAAGGTTTATGGAGTTTACGATTCAAGGTTTAGTTTTTAGGGTTTAGGGTTTAGGGTTTAGGATTTATGGTTTATAGTTTGTGGTTTAGGGTTTAATATTTAGGGATTAGGGATTAGGGTTTAGTTTTTGAGTTTAGGGTTTAGCCTTTAGGATCTATTGTTTATGGTTTATAGTTTAGGGTTTAGGATTTAGGGTTTACTGCTCAGGGTTTAGGGTTTAGGGTTTAGGGTTTAGGGATTAGTGTTTAGGGTTTCAAGTTTAGTGTTTAACATGTATGGTTTATGGTTTATGGTTTATGGTTTAATATTTAGGTTTGAGGGTTTACGTTTTAGTGCTCGGGGTTTATTCTTTAGGGTTTAGGGTTTAGGGTTTAAGTCTCGGGTTTAAGATCTAGGTCTCAAGGTTTAAGATTTATTGCTAAGGGATTAGGTCTTAGGGTTTAGGGTTTAGTGTTTAGGGTTTAGGGCTAAAGTGTTAAGGTTTATGGAGTTTATTATTCAAGGTTTAGTTTTTATGGTTTAGATTTTAGGGTTTAGGGTTTAAGGTTTAGGGCTAACGAATTACATTTTAATTCTTAAGGTTGAGTATTTAGGGTTTAGGGTTTAGGGTTTTGAGTTTAGTGTTTAGGATTTATGGTTTACGGTTTAGGGTTTATTATTTAGGGTTTAGGGTTGAGTGCTTAGAGTTTAGGGATTAGGGTTTAGGGTTTAGGTCTCCGTGTTTAAGGTTTAGGATGAAAGGATTATAGTTTAGGGATTGGGGTTTATGGTTTATGTTTTATGGTTTAGGACTAAAGGTTTAGGGTTTGTGGGCTTTACGATTTAAGGTTTTGTTTTTAGGGTTAAGCATATAGGGTTTAGGGTTTAGGGTTTTGACTTTTGGGTTTATTGTTTAGGGTTTAGGTTTTTGAGTCTAGGGTTTAATATTTTGGGTTGAGGGTTTAGTGCTAAGGATTTAGGGTTTAGGGTTTACAGTTTAGGATTTAGTGTTTAGGGTTTAGGTTTTATGGTTTAGGGATACAAGTTTGGGGTTTATGGGGTTTACGATTCAAGGTTTAGTTTTTAGAATTTAGGGTTTAGGGTTTATGGTTTATTGTTTAGGTCTCGTGGTTTAATGTTTATGGCTAAGGGATTACAATTTAGGGTTTAGGGTTTGGAGTTTATGGTTTATTGGTAAAGGTTTAGCGTTTTGGGTTTTACGATTCAAGGTTTAGTTTTTAGGGTTTAGGGTTTAGGGTTTAGGGTTTAGAGTTTTGAGTATAGGTTTTAGGGTTTATGATTTATGGCTTATGGTTTACGGTTTGGGGTTTAATGTTTAGGATTTAGGGTTTAGGTCTCGAGTTTAAGGTGGATTACGCTTTAGGGCTTTGGGATTAGGGCTTAGAGTTTAGGGTTTAGGGTTTATGGGGTTTATGATTTAACCTTTAGTTTTTAGGGTTTAGGGTTTAGGGTTTTGAGTTTAAGGTTTAGGATTTATATTTTAAGGTTTACGGTTTTGGGTTTTGGGTTTAGGTCTTAGGGTTTACGGTTTAGGGCTAAGGGATTATAGTTTAGGGCATAGGGTTTAGGGTTTAGGGTTTATTGTTTAGGGCTAAAGGTTTAGTGTTTATGGGGTTTATGATATATGTGTTATTTTTGTGGTTTAGCGTTTAGGGTTTAAGGTTTCAAGTTTAGGGTTTAGGGTTTAGGATTTATGGTTTATCATTTACGGGTTGAGGTTTAATATTTTACATTTAGGGTTTGGTTTAGTGCTCATGCTTTAGGGTTTTGAGTTTAGGGTTTAGGTATTAGGATTCATGGTTTTCAGTTTAGGCTTTAATATTTATTGTTTAGGGTTTTGGATTTAGTTCTCCGGGTTAAGTGTTTAGGTTTTAGGGTTTAGGTCTCAGGGTTTAATGTTTAGGGATAAAGGTTTAGGGTTTATGGGGTTTATGATTAAAGGTTTAGTTTTTAGGGTTTAGTGTTTAGGGTTAAGGTTTTAGGGTTTAGGGTTTGAGTATAGGGTTTAGGGTTTTAGGGTTTATAGTTTAGGGTTTATTGCCCGGGTTTAAGCTTTAGGTCTTAGGTTTTAAGGTTTAGGGATAAGGGATTACAATTTAGGGCTTAGGGTTTAGGGTTTAGGGTTTATGGTTTAGTTCTAAAGGTTTAGGTTTTATGGGTTTTACGATTCAATGTTTAGTTTTTAGGGTTTAGTGTTTAGGGTTTATGGGGTTTACGATTCATGATTTAGTTTTTAGGGTTTATGGTTTAGTGTTTAGGATTTAGGGTTTCAATTTTAGGGTTTAGGATTTATGTTTCATTGTTTACGCTTTAGGGTTTAATATTTAGTGTTTATAGTTTAGGGTTTATTGTTTAGTTTCGTGGTTTAGGTCTCGGGGTTTAGGGTTTAGGGCTAAAGTTTTACGGTTTAATGGGTTTACGATTCAAGGTTCATTTTTATGGTTTATGGTTTAGGGCTCAGAGTTTAGGGTTTAGGGTTTAGGATTTATGGTTTATGGTTTATGGTTTATGGTTTAGGGTTAAATATTTAGGGTTTAGGGTTTAGTACTTAGGGTTTAGGGTTTAGGTTTTAGGGTTTAAGGTTTAGGGATTAGGGTTTAGGGTTTAGGGTTGAGGGTTTAGGGTTTAGGGGTTAAGGTTTAGGACTAAGGGATTATAGTTTAGGTTTTAGGGTTTAGGGTTTAGGGTTTATGCGTTTACAATTCAAGGTTTAGTTTTTAGCATTTAGTGTTTGGGGTTTAAGGGTTAGGGTTTTGACTTTATGGTTTAGGGTTAAGGATTTATGGTTTATGGTATAGTGTTTAGTGTTAGGGTTTTGGATTTATGGTTTAGGGCTTAATATTTAGGGTTTATTGGGTTTATGATTAAGGGTTTAGTTTTTAGGTTTTATGGTTTAGGGTTTAGGTTTAAGCTTTTAGGGTTTCGATTTTAGGGTTTGGGGTTTATTGTTTAGGGTTTAGAATTTACTTGTTTAAGGTTTAGGGCTAAAGGATTACACATTAGGGCTTAGGGTTTAGGGTTTATTATTTAGGGTTTAGGGATAAAGGTTTAAGGTTGATTGGGTTTACGATTCAAGGTTTAGTTTTTAGGGTTTAGGTTTTTGAGTTTAGGGTTTAGGGTTTAGGATGTATGGTTTAAGGTTTATGGTTTCTGTGTTTAATATTTTGATTTAGGGTTTAGGGTTTAGTGCTCGGGGTTTAGGGTTTAGTGTTTATGTCTAACAATTTAATTTCTAGGTCTCGGGGTTTAAGGTTTAGGGTTAAGGGATTAGGGTTTAGGGTGTAGGGTTTAGGGTTTAGTGCTAAAGGTTTAGGGTTTATGGGGTTTATGATTCAAGGTTTAATTTTTATGGTTTAGGGTTTAGGGCTTAGGGTTTATGTCTTAGGGTTTAAGGTTTAGGGCTAAGAGATTAAATTTTAGGGCTTAGGGTTTAGGGTATATGGTTTAGGGATTCATGTTTAGGGTTTTGAGTTTAGGGTTTAGGATTTATGGTTTACGGTTTAATATTTAGGGTTTAGGGTTTAGGGTTGAGTGCTTAGGGTTTATGGTTTAGGGTTTAGGGATTAGGGTTTAGGTCTCATGGTTTAAGGTTTAGGATAAAGGGATTACAGTTTATGGATAAGGGTTTAGGGTTTAGGGGTTATGGTTTAGGGTTTAGGGTTTAGGGTTTATGGTTTAGGGCTAAAGGTTTAGGGTTTATGGGCTTAACGATTTAAGGTTTAGGGTTTAGGGTTTAGATTTTAGTGTTTAGGGTTTAGGATTTATGTTTTATGGTTTATGGTTTAGTGTTTAATATTTAGGGTTTAGGGTTTAAGGTTTAGTGCTCTGTGTTTAGGGTTTAGGTTTTAGGGTTAGGGGTTTAGGATTTAGGGTTTAGGGATTATGGTTTAGGGCTAAAGGTTTAGGGTTTATGGTGTTTATGATTCAAGGTTTATTTTTTAACATTTAGGGTTTAGGGTTTAGGATTTAGGTCTCATGGTTTAAGGTTTAGGGCTAAGGGATTAAAGTTTAGGGTTTAGGGTTTATTGTTTAGGGTTTAGGTCTGGGTGTTTAAGTTTTAGGGCTAAGGGATTATAATTTAGTACTTAGGGTTTAGGGTTTAGAGTTTATGGTTTAGGGCTAAAGGTTTAGGGTTTATGGGGTTTACGATTCAAGGTTTAGTTTTTAGGGTTTAGGGTTTATTATTGATGGTTTATGGTTTATGGTTAAGGGTTTATTCTTTAAGATTTAGGGTTTAGGGTTTAGGGTTTAGGATTTATGTCTAAGGGTTTAAGATGGATTACGGTTTAGGGCTTAGGGTTTATGGTTTAGGGTTTATGGGGTTTATGATTCAAGGTTTAGTTTTAATGGTTTAGGGTTTAGGGTTTTGAGTTTAGGGTTTATGATTTATAGTATAAGGTTTACAGTTTAGGGTCTAATGTTTATGTTTTAGGTTTACTGCTGCTCGGGGTTTAGGGTTTAGGGTTTAGGGTTTTGAGTTTAGAGTTAAGGTATTAGGATTCACGTTTTATGGTTTATGGTTTAGGCTTTAATATTTATTTTTAGGGTTTTAGGGTTTAGCACTAAGGGTTAAGGGTTTAGGGTTTAGGTCTTAGGGTTTAATGTTTAGGGTAAAGGTTTAGGGTTTATGGGGTTTATGATTCCTGGTTTAGATTTTAGGGTTTAGGGTTTAGGGTTTAGTGTTTAATATTTATGGTTGATGGTTTACCTTTAAGGTTTTAAATTTTAGGGTTTAGGGTTTATTACCTAAGGTTTAGGGTTTAGGGTTTAGGGTTTAGGGTTTAGCATTTAGGTCTCAAGGTTTAAGGTTTAGGGCTAAGATATTATAGTTTAGGGCTTATGGTTTAGTACTAAAGGTTTAGGGTTTATGTGTTTAAAATTCAAGGTTTAGTTTTTAGGTTTTATGGTTTTGGGTTTATAGAGGATTATATTTTAGGGATTAGGGTTATGGTTTAGGGGTAAAGGTTTAGGGTTTATGGGGTTTATGACCGAAGGTTTAGTTTTTACAGTTTAGGGTTTAGGGGTTTAGTGTTTAGGATTTAGGGTTTCGAGTTTAGGGTTTACGGTTTAGGATTTATGTTTTATGGTTTACGATTTAGGGTTTAGGGTTTATTTTTAGTTTTTAGGGTTTAGGATTTAGGGTTTAGGGTTTAGGTTCAAGGTTTAGGTCTTAGGGTTTAAGGTTTTGGGTTTAGGGTTTAGGGCTAAAGGTTTAAGGTTTATGGGGTTTACGATTCTAGGTTCGGCTTTTATGGTTTATGGTTTAGGGTTTAGGGTTTAGGGTTTTGACTTTATTGTTTAGGGTTAAGGAATTATTGTTTACGGTTTACGGTTTACGGTTTAGATTTTTGGGTTTAGGGTTTGGGGTTTATGGTTTAGGGTTGATGGGGTTTATGATTCAAGGTTTACCTTTTAGGGTTTAGGGTTTAGGGTTTAGGGTTTAAGGTTTAGGTTTTAGGTTTTAGGGTTTCAAGTTTACGGTTTAGGGTTTAGGATTTATGTTTTATGGTTTACAGCTTTATGGTTTATGGTTTTGAGTTTAGGATTTAGGGTTTAGGTTCAACTCTCACGGTTTGTGTTTAGGTTTAAGCTATTACAGGTTATAGCTTAGGGTTTAGGGTTTATTGTTTAGGGATAAATGTTTAGGGTTTATGGAGTTTATGATTCAAGGTTTAGTTTTTAGGGTTTAGTGTTTAGGGTTTCAAGTTTAGGGTTTAGGGTTTAGGATTTATGGTTTGTAGTTTGTGGTTTAGGGTTTAATATTTATGGAATAGGGAATAGGGTTTAGTTTTTGAGTTTAGGGTTTAGGCTTTAGGATCTATTGTTTATGGTTTATAGTTTAGGGTTTAGGATTTATGGTTTAGTGCTCGGGTTTAGAGTTTAGGGTTTAGGGATTTGGGTTTAGGTTTTAGATTTTAGGGTTTTAAGTTTAGTGTTTAAGATGTATGGTTAATGGTTTATGGTTTAATATTTAGGGTTGAGGGTTTACGTTTTAGTGCTTAGGGTTTATTGTTTAGGGTTTAGGATTTAAGGTTTAGGTCTCGGGGTTTAAGGTCTAGGTCTCAAGGTTTAAGGTTTATTGCTAAGGGATTAGGTCTTATGGTTTAGGTTTTAGTGTTTAGGGTTTATGGGGTTTATTATTCAAGGTTTAGTTTTTATGGTTTAGATTTTAGGGTTTAGGTTTTATGTCTCAGGGTTTAAGGTTTATGGCTAACGGATTACATTTTAGTTCTTAAGGTTTAAGGTTTAGGGTTTTAAGTTTATTGTTTAGGATTTATGGTTTATGGTTTATGGTTTATTATTTAGGGTTTAGGGTTGAGT
Organism: Taxus wallichiana var. yunnanensis; assembly: GCA_018340775.1. Classification (NCBI taxonomy): domain Eukaryota; kingdom Viridiplantae; phylum Streptophyta; class Pinopsida; order Cupressales; family Taxaceae; genus Taxus; species Taxus wallichiana. The sequence goes on along the minus strand of CM031234.1, from coordinate 1,028,995,804 downwards.
GCTTAGAGTTTAGGGATTAGGGTTTAGGGTTTAGGTCTTCGTGTTTAAGGTTTAGGATGAAAGGATTATAGTTTAGGGATTAGGGTTTATGGTTTATGTTTTATGGTTTAGGACTAAAGGTTTAGGGTTTATGGGCTTTACGATTTAAGGTTTTTTTAGGGTTAAGTGTTTAGGGTTTAAGGTTTTGACTTTTGGGTTTATTGTTTAGGGTTTAGGGTTTTGAGTTTAGTGTTTAATATTTTTGGTTGAGGGTTTAGTGCTCGGGATTTAGGGTTTAGGGTTTACAGTTTAGGATTTAGTTTTTAGGGTTTAGGGTTTATGGTTTAGGGCTACAATTTTGGGGTTTATGGGGTTTATGATTCAAGGTTTAGTTTTTAGCATTTAGGGTTTGGGGTTTACGGTTTATTGTTTAGGTCTCGGGTTTAGTTTTTGAGTTTAGGGTTTAGGCTTTAGGATCTATTGTTTATGGTTTATAGTTTAGGGTTTAGGATTTAGGGTTTAGTGCTCATGGTTTAGGGTTTAGGGTTTAGGGTTTAGGGTTTAGGGTTTTAAGTTTAGTGTTTAAGATGTATGGTTTATGGTTTAATATTTAGGGTTGAGGGTTTACGTTTTAGTGCTCAGGGTTTATTGTTTAGGGTTTAGGGTTTAGGGTTTAGGTCTCAGGGTTTAAGTTTTAGGTTTCACGGTTTAAGGTTTAATTCTAAGGGATTAGGTCTTAGGGTTTAGGGTTTAGGGTTTAGGGTTTAGGGCTAAAATTTTATGGTTTATGGGGTTTATTGTTCAAGGTTTAGTATTTATTGTTTAGATTTTAGGGTTTAGGGTTTAGGGTTTAGTGTTTAGGGGTTAGGGCTAAAATTTTAGGGTTTATGGGGTTTATTATTCAAGGTTTAGTTTTCAAGGTTTAGATTTTAGGGTTTAGGGTTTATGTCTTAGGGTTTAAGGTTTAGGGGTAAGGGATTACATTTTAGTTCTTAGGGTTCGTGGTTTAAGGTTTAGGGTTTAGGGTTTTGAGTTTAGTGTTTAGCATTTATGGTTTACAGTTTAGGGTTTATTATTTATTGTTTAGGGTTGAGTGCTTAGAGTTTAGGGATTAGGGTTTAGGGTTTAGGTCTCCGTGTTTAAGGTTTAGGATGAAAGGAATATAGTTTATGGATTAGGGTTTATTGTATATAGTTTATGGTTTATGTTTTATGGTTTCGAGACTAAAGGTTTAGGGTTTATGGGCTTTACGATTTACGGTTTTTTTTTTTTTTAGAGTTAAGCGTTTAGGGTTTAGGGTTTTGACTTTTGGGTTTCTTGTTTAGGGTTTAGTGTTTTAAGTTTAGGGTTTAATATTTTGGGTTGAGAGTTTAGTGCTCGTGGATTTATGGTTTAGGGTTTACGAGTTTAGGATTTAGTGTTTAGTTTTTAGGGTTTATGGTTTAGGGCTATAGGTTTGGGGTTTATGTGGTTTACGATTCAAGGTTTAGTTTTTAGCATTTAGGGTTTAGGGTTTATGGTTTATTGTTTAGGTCTCAGGGTTTAATGTTTAGGGCTAAGGGAGTACAATTTAGGGTTTAGGGTTTAGGGTTTGGATTTTATGGTTTATTGGTAAAGGTTTAGGGTTTATCGGTTTTACAATTCAAGGTTTAGTTTTTACTTGTTTAGGGTTTAGGATTTAGGGTTTAGGATTTATGATTTATGGTTTATGGTTTACGTTTGGGGTTTAATGTTTAAGATTTAGGGTTTAGGTCTTAGGGTTTAAGGTGGATTACAATTTAGGGCTTTGGGCTTAGGGCTTAGAGTTTAGGGTTTAGGGTTTATGAGGTTTATGATTCAAACTTTAGTTTTTAGGGTTTAGGGTTTATGGTTTTGAGTTTAAGGTTTAGGATTTATATTTTAAGGTTTACGGTTTAGGGTTTAGGGTTTTGGGTTTAGGTCTTAGGGTTTACGGTTTAGGGCTAAGGGATAATAGTTTAGGGCATAGGGTTTAGGGTTTCTTGTTTACGGCTAAAGGTTTAGTGTTTATGGGTTTTACGATATATGGTTTATTTTTGATGGTTTAGGGTTTAGGTTTTAGGGTTTAAGGTTTCAAGTTTAGGGTTTAGGGTTAAGGATTTATGGTTTATCATTTACAGTTTAGGGTTTAATATTTTGCATTTAGGGTTTGGTTTAGTGCTCATGCTTTAGGGTTTAGGTTTTAGGGTTTTGAGTTTAGGGTTTAGGTATTAGGATTCATGGTTTGTGGTTTAGGCTTTGATATTTAAGGTTTTGGGTTTTGGGTTTAGTTTTCAGGATTAAGCGTTTAGGGTTTAGGGTTTAGGTCTTGGGGTTTAATGTTTAGGGCTAAAGGTTTAGGGTTTATGGGGTTTATGATTAGAGGTTTAGTTTTTAGGGTTTAGGTTCTAGGGTTAAGGTTTTAGGGTTTAGGGTTTCGAGTATAGGGTTTAATGTTTAGGATTTATGGTTTATGATTTACTTTTTAGGGTTTAATTTTTACGGTTTATTGCCTAGGGTTTAGGCTTTAGGTCTCAGGATTTAAGGTTTAGGGCTAAGGGATTACAGTTTAGGGCTTAGGGTTTAGGGTTTAGGGTTTATGGTTTAGTGCTAAAGGTTTAGGTTTTATGGGTTTTATGATTCAATGTTTAGTTTTTAGGGTATAGGGTTTAGGGTTTATGGAGGTTACGATTCATGATTTAGTTTTTAGGGTTTAGGGTTTAGGGTTTAGTGTTTAGGATTTAGGGTTTCAAGTTTAGGGTTTAGGATTTATGTTTCATTTTTTACAGTTTAGGGTTTAATATTTAGGGTTTATAGTTTAGGGTTTATGGTTTAGGTTTAGGGTTTAGGTCTTAGGGTTTAGGGTTTAGGGCTAAAGGTTTAGGGTTTATTGGGTTTACGATTCAAGGTTCAATTTTTATGGTTTAGGGTTTAGGGCTTAGAGTTTAGGGTTTAGGGCTTAGAGTTTAGGGTTTAGGGTTTAGGATTTATGGTTTAAGGTTTAGGGTTTAGGGTTTAGGGTTAAATATTTAGTGTTTACGATTTAGTAATTAGGGTTTCAGGTTTAGGGTTTAAGGTTTAGGGATTAGGGTTTATGGATTAGGGTTTAGGGTTTAGGGTTTAGGGGTTAAGGTTTAGGACTAAGGGATTACGGTTTAGGTTTTAGGGTTTAGGGTTTAGGGTTTATGGGGTTTATGATTCAAGGTTTAGTTTTTAGCATTTAGTGTTTAGGGTTTAAGGGTTAGGGTTTTGACTTTATGGTTTAGGGTTAAGGGTTTATGGTTTATAGTTTATGGTTTATGGTATAGTGTTTAGTGTTAGGGTTTAGGGTTTAAGGTTTAGCGTTCGGGGTTTATGGTTTAGGGCTTAATATTTAGGGTTTATTGGGTTTATGATTAAGGGTTTTTTTAGGGTTTAGGGTTTAGGGTTTAGGTTTAAGGTTTTAGGGTTTCAATTTTAGGGTTTTGGGTTTATAGTTTAGGGTTTAATATTTAGCGTTTAAGGTTTAGGGCTAAGGTATTACACATTAGGGCTTATGGTTTATGGTTTAGGGTTTAGGGTTTAGGGATAAAGTATTAGGGTTGATGGTGTTTATGATTCAATGTTTAGTTTTTAGGGTTTAGGTTTTTGAGTTTAGGGTTCAGTGGTTTAGGATGTATGGTTTATGGTTTATGGTTTCGTGTTTAATATTAAAGATTTAGGGTTTATGGTTTAGTGCTCGGGGTTTAGGGATTAGGTTTTAGGGTTTAGGGTTTAGGTCTAAGGGTTTAAGGTCAAGGTATATGGGTTTAAGGTTTAGGGTTAAGGGATTAGGGTTTAGGGTGTAGGGTTTAGGGTTTAGGGCTAAAGGTTTAGGGTTTATTGGGTTTATGATTCAAGGTAATTATCCCCTTTCTCGCAAATCAACGACATATCGTCAAAGCACTCATTTTCCCTCATATCATCATTAATTAATTACACTAAGCTAATTAATTAAGTTTCCTATCCAACAAATACCCTAATTAACGACCTTCCATTAATAAATCACCCCTTCTACCTAGACTAATTAATTATTATTAATTAATTAGTTTTCCCTTCCATTTAACCAATAAATCAATATTTAATTGATTTAATCCCCTTATAATAGCCTAAATCACACTAATATTCTTCTAATTATCTTCTATAAGCTTACATCTACCTATTAATTAATCACCTTTGATTAATTAAAACACCCCCAACTCCCATGACTTGCTAAACATGTATTAAACTCTTCTAAAGTAAGGTTACCTTTAATAAAGCAACCTTATCCATTCCTAATCATGTTTTACCTTTATCCCACATTCATGAGAATGTGTTGAATCCTTTATCCTTTGGGCTATATAAAGAGCCCTCCACCTACCTTTTTACTTACACCTAAACTTTCTAAGAGAGAAAATGCAAAGCATATAGCAAAGAGACTAAGAGCTTGCACCTTGCCCTTTTGAGAGTTCATCATCTTGAAGAGTTAAGCCTCTTTCTTAAAGTGCTTGGGTCATATGGGAGGTGTCAAAAGGGTCTTGTAGCCCAACTTTGATTAGCCCCCATTCCTAGGTTCTTGGAACATTAAGGACAACTATTTTGATAGCCATGGAGCTTACTTAGGTCCATTCATTTATTTGTTGTTAGAGAATAGAGGAGTTTAGATATTTAGCATTGTTAGTTTCAAAGTTTGTATTTATGAATGCTAGCATCTAACCCTTGTTTAATTCTTATCATGATGGTGTTTATGCTTTGTTTTAGCTAAATTGTAGAACTATTTTAGGTGGTAGTTCTTGCTTCATTTGATTTAGCATTAAGAAAAGTATACATGCACACATTTGGCATGCCCAGGTGGGACTTACTCCATTGTCCTTTGCACTTAATTTCAAGTTTTTGTAGTTAAGTTTTATTTTTGGTTACTAACCCTCTTTTACACATGTTGATCTAACTTGTTTTTCTTAACTTGTTTTGTTGAGTTTGCATGTGTTGAGTCTTCCTTGTAGGTATGAAGGAGGTGAAGTGCTGTCAAAATTGGAATTGATGGGAAAATTTCAAGATTTCTCCATGTTTTCATTTTTAGAGCTTACTTTTTCAACATTTTACATGCTAGTTTTGTCAATTTCTTGAAAATTTTCAATTCTTGAGCATGTAGGTTAGTGTTTGATAGTGCTGAGTCTTCTATTTACATATTAATGTGGTGGGTTGCTGTTAAAATTTAATCTTGGTGAGAAAATTTCAAGATTTCATCATGTTTTCATTTTTAGAGCTTACTTTTTCAACATTTTACATGCTAGTTTTGTCAATTTCTTGAAAATTTTCAATTCTTGAGCATGTAGGTTAGTGTTTGATAGTGCTGAGTCTTCTATTTACATATTAATGTGGTGGGTTGCTGTCAAAATTTAATCTTGGTGAGAAAATTTCAAGATTTCATCATGTTTTCATTTTTAGAGCTTACTTTTTCATCATTCTACATGCTAGTTTTGTCAATTTCTTGAAAATCTTAAATTCTTGAGCATGTATGTTAATGTTTGATAGCGTTGAGTCTTATATTCATATATTAATGTGATGGGTTGTTGTCAAAATTGAATCTTGGTTGGAAAAATTTTCCCATTTTGCAGATTAAGGGACGTTTTTTTGACATTTTTTGAGTGCATGTCAAGTGCATACCCATGAGCATAAGAGCATATGTGTAACCCATCTTCCGAAGGCCATAACTTTTGCTCCCGAACTCAAATGACTCCATTTTTTTTGCGTTGGAAAGGTATTGAAGTTAAATATGCAATGAAAACATAAATTTAGGATTTATACTTACAAAAATTTGTAGGTTTTTCTGTTATTTTAAAACTGGTCATTTTCTAACATGTCTAATGTTTTGATGAATGTTGTATTTCCATGCTTACTCGATTTAGACCAAAGCATGTGTATGCTCTTCTCTTGCACCTTTTGGTGATCTTGAGAATCAAAAACAACTTTGATCTCTATCTTGTTAACATTGGGATTAAACTTGGAAACTTGATTATTCATTTTGCTTAAGGGAATGAACCTTTTACAAAGCATTTTTCAATGGTCCTTTGATTTGAAGTTTTCCATTTCTATATAGTTGGGATAAAGTTTGTGTATGCTCTTCTCTTGCACCTTAGGGTGATCTTGAGAATCAAAAGTAACTTTAGTCTTCATTTTATAACATTTGGTAAATTGGAAACTTCATCTTTCACTTTTGGTTTAAGGGAATGAACCTTTTACAAAGTATTTTTTCAATGGTCCTTTGATTTGAAGTTTTCCATTTCTATATAGTTGGGATAAAGTTTGTGTATGCTCTTCTCTTGCACCTTAGGGTGATCTTGAGAATCAAAAGCAACTTTAGTCTTCATTTTATAACATTTGGTAAATTGGAAACTTCATCTTTCACTTTTGGTTTAAGGGAATGAACATTTATCAAGAATTTTGTATGGTTCATTGATTGAAAAGATTTTCTTTACTTTTTAGTTGGATTATTTGTTGTGTATGCTCTTCTCTTGCATCCTTGGATGATCTTGAGAATCAAAAGCAACTTTTAATCCTCTTTTAAATAATGTGATTTTCTTGGAGAACTACTAACGCTTGAGTGCAGGACCTAAAAACGCTTGTCAAAGAAAGGAGGAACCAAAACAAAATCAAAAACTACTAATACAGTTGTTATACAAGTTGCCAAAAGGTGTTCAAGCAAACCACACCTAATTAAACAAGATAAAAAGAACAACATATTCAAAACACTGTATTGCAGGTTTCGAAAAGGGTACGTCCCTCTCCGCTCAACTGGAACATAACCCCTTTGGCATAACGCCTTAAGCTACAACAATGGGGGTGGTTCCAGGAACCCCAAAGTAGTCCACGCAAGAGGGAACCTTGTGGATGAAACGGGAAGTGCTCCACACTACCTACTTGACTAGTGATTCCTTTGTGAGATAGCGTTACAAGTTGTCCATTGTGGCGACCCCAGTGATAGTACACGTAGACGCACTAGTTGCCTACTATTCTTGAAGGGGGTAAAGTAAAGCCGAGATACTCCCAAACTAGTCAGTGTGACTTTTTGGGTAAATCACGCTCGCTCGTGGCAACTTTGTAACACCTAGGGTGAGAGAACCACCTAGGAGAATATACTTTGGCCAGGAGCCCACTTTGACCATTTTAAAATAGTGTTGAGTTGTGAACCTTCTTTTTGAGAAACGTGTGACGTATTACTTTTGCCTAGTTTTTACTTGCCTTAGGGTGAGGTGAAACTCTGCCGAAGTGAGGCTAACATTTTTCATCTTTTTTGATTTACTTCCTTCACATTCTTTTGACACTTTGTTGATCAAAAGAAGGGTGACTACCTTTGTGTTACCAATCAACTGTTTCTCTCACTTTTATGTCCGTTTACGCCCATCCATGTTTGTGGTTGGGTTAGTTAAACGTCTAAAGTGTGCGGAGGCATTTTCACGTCATTGGTAGCCATTGTGATCTTGATACCCATGTCAAGGTCATCATTGTAGTTAGGCGTGGTTCATCACCATGAGACTTCCTTAGAAGAGTTAGCTTGTTTGTATCGTATCACTACAATTTTGATATTTACGTCTTGTTTCTTGTAAACTCGACATAAATACCTATATTGTATGGTTATGTTGCACACATTTTTAACTATTCCTAGCTATACTTTGAGATTTTTAGTTCGGTTCTATTATTACCTCGATTTCAAAGAGTGCTAGGTGTTACTATTTGTGCGTGTTATATCAATAACACCTCGATATCAATACTTCACTTTCTCACAAAGTGGGTTAACATATCTTGGTGATATTGTTGTGTCATTCACAAATTGTAATTGGCACTTTTTGAGATATAGGTCTTAATCAAGTTTGAGCTCGCTCATCATATATCTTGATTGGGAGATCACATTGACTTCTTGTTTTTACTTACGTTTTGTTCATTTCCTTGAACTTGGCATAAGTGAAAACATCTTGTTGATCATCTTTGCATCGCATTTTCATATGGTGTATTTCCTTGTTGATTGGCTTTGGGTTTCACACTCGCATGATTGTTCCTTGTGATTATTCATTCAAAAAACTTATTTTCTAGGACAATCCCTTTTTATCTCATCGATATTACATCGTCACGATGTCTATTTTCCTTAGACCTTCTTCAAAAATCACACACGCATCCCCATACTTACACAATGTCTAGTTGGTTGTCCTTATGCTACCCAAATTGACATGTCACTTCCTTCCCTTTGAAGGAGTTCCATCACACTATCTAGATCTAGACATTTGTGCTTAAAACAATGCCAAAAATGACTAACTATCGTGCGGTTCCCCATACTTACAAAAATACAGAACCTAGGTTCAGCAATTCAAATCATAGGATTCCCATCACAACTAAACCTCATTTGGTTCTTCGTGCTAGAGAGCCCATACGGGTAACTCGTTCCCCACCTTCATCTCATAGTCGGTGGTATGATTTGGACACGTCTGATCCAAATTATTATTCGAGTTCCCCCCACTCTTCTTCTAATTCTAATCCAAACATTTCCTCTTCTTCTGAGGATTCCAATCCAAATATTTCCTCTGACTCTTCTAAGGATTCAGATCCAAACTACTATTCGGATTCATCTAATTCGACTCCTAAGTCATCTAATGTGACTCCTAAGTCATGGTCCTCCCTTTCTTTGCAGGATCCTCTTCATCAATCATCTAATGTGACTCTTATGTCACGGTCCTCCCTTTCTTCGCAGGACCCCTTTTATCAAACGTCTTCTTCCTTTGAAGATACACGTGACTTGAATCCCTCCATCTTCTTCCTTTGAAGATACCTCGACTCTTCAAATCCCTCATCATATAATACAATTCTTGAATCGTGGTCCTCTCTTTCTTCACAGGACCCTTGTCATCATTCATCTAATGATGCTTGAATCACAGTCCTCCCCTTCTTTGCAGGACCTTCTTCATCAAAATCACCCCCACGGAATCTTCCTTCTGTGAAGATTCGTGTGACTCAAAGTCCTTTGAGACAAACATCTAAATCGACCCATGTGTCACAATCTACAAACTTTGGACTTAATCCTACTATTTTACATATGACATACCATTGTATAGGTAGGTCCACACCACCTTCTTCTACTCCTGAGACATCTAGCTACACATATTCTTCATCCCCCACACCATCTTCTTCTATCAATAATCATCAAACATCTTCTAAGCCTTCCACACCAAGTGAACCTATTTCTTCCAATAAACCCCTAGGGATCGATCAACAACTCATACCGATTGATCTCTTTCAGAATGAAGAAACAATCAGGGCATTTATAGGGGCATATGAAGATATTCCTTTAGTAGATTACAAAAAGGATTCTCTTTAGACTTTGATGCATCTGCATATTGTGAGGAAAAGGTTGATTCCTTTGATCAAGAAATGGAGGAAGAGCCTCAGATCATGCAACTTGATCCTCCTCTTATTCTTCCATCTTCACATTCTTCATTATGTGATGAAACTCCTTGGTCTTGCATAGATCCATGGCCTATCTTCTCATCACCCAATAACTCTTCATCTATCATAATTCCTCAATCACAATCTCTTGTGGGGTCAGCCAAGTAGCCCTTCATCTTCATCTAGGTGTGGGTCACCTTCTAGTAGCCCTCCCTCTTCTATTTGTGGGACATTTTCGAGTAGCCCACTATCTTCGATTATTGGGGCACATCTAACTAGCTCCTTATCTTCTATGTATGAATCACCCCGGGTAGTCCATCATCTTCTATTCTTGGGCCACATCCCGTAGTAGTCCATCATCTTACATCTATGGGTCACGTCCTAGTAGCCCTTCTTCTTCTATTCTTGGGCCACATCCTAGTAGCCCTTCGTCTTCTATTTATGGGTCACGTCCTAGTAGCCCTTCTTCTTCTATTCTTGGGCCACATCCTAGTAGCCTTTCACCTTCTATCCATGGCTCACCTCCTGGTAGCCCATCCTCTTCAATTCTTGGACCGTATCCTTTTCATCTATCACATATTTCTTCTATCAATGGTTGTGGCAAGCCCACTACCATTCCTATCGTTCCTATCATCAATCGTAAATTTTCACATTCTTCTCCTTCTCGAGGTCAGAAAATTCAAGCGTCGACTATAAGAAACCCAAACAGGTTCATTATCAAGCTCAGGTCAAAACTTCCAAGAGCTCAAAATCCCCCAACAACTGGAACAATCTCAAAGTTGTAAATCAAGCGCGATTCAAGAACACACATCAACATAACCATCAAGTATGGCGTAAAGTGCATAAACCTCTGGATAGGGAACTCAAGCTTCCACATACAAAATCCATGTTTCAGGATAAATCACAGTCCTTTGTTGAGTGTGAACTCACCACGATTATCGAGATTGGGAAAACATGACTCTTGATAAACAAACACGCTTAGTCTCCCTTATCAAGGAAGTCACAAACATCGTTGTTGGATCCTATCACATAGAGTGACTTTGTTAGTAACAACGGTTCAAAATATATATATATATATATATATATAAAAATCTAAAAAAAAAAAAAAAAAAAAAAAAAAAAAAAAAAAAAAATCAAAGGTATTCAAACATTGCATCAGGTGTTGCGTACACATGGATATTTCTTTCTTCCCTTCCTTGCTATTCTTCTGCAAGTCTTCCTACCATTTTCATCCCTTCGGTGATATTTTGGTTAGCTTATTTGCATGCATTTTGTGACATTTATCTCTATGGTATCTGTTTGCCCTGGTCTTTTATCACCTTGGTAAATTAAAGAACAATGACCTCATGGAGATCCTATCACATTCAAACATCTAATAAACTTGTTGCAAAGAAATTTTGGACATATTTGTTGACACTAGCCAATGTCATCATCATCAATCACTTCCACCTCCTTCCATCAAGCCATCAGTGGTTCTTAACCCCTTGTCAAACAAGAGAGCTGAAATAAGTTTTCAGAAAGCAAAAGAATCAAACAAAACTCAAAAGCTAAAAGCTACAAATCAAAAGAAAATTAATATATAACTCTCTCTTGGGGTATTTCCAATAATCTCTATCGGGGCTATGGATGCCTGATTGGCAATAGAGAAATGTTGTGATTAGAATCAAATACATCTCCGTCGGGGCTATGGACGCTTGGCAGCGGAGCAATGTACGGCTATCCTTTCACCCTCCATTCACAAAATCACTTATCAAAATAAATCATTCCTACACATTGGCTAGGGTCTCTTCACTTGTTGTCTATTAAATCTTCACTTCAAGAGGTAATAAAATCCACGTGCACACACTGGATCTCTATGAGTAAACAGGATTAGTATGTTACCAAGTGTCTTTTTGGACCTTGTTCAGACTCTTACTCTAGTCCATATCTCGTCTCACGATTTATGCCTTTGGCTAATCACTTCTTCATCGTGAGGCTTCTAAGCTACATTCATATCATTCACATCATTCTTCTACTTCATTTAGAACATCCATGTGTATAAGATTACTTATTTTCCATGTTTGTGGAAACCTTTGTCCCCTTCAAAAAAAAAACAATCTTCTCCTTCCTTTCTATCATGTGCTTGTAGGCCAACTTACACTGGGGGCATCCTTGCTTCTTCCCAGCACTTCATTGGTTTATGTTCACCATCATGTTGAACCTATCCATAATGGCCTTGGGTCCCACTTCTACCTGTGAAGAGTTTACCTTTGAATACTCCCACCTAATCGTTGGGAATTTTTGCATCTTCACCTTTTTGTACATGCACGTGGCCTTTTGCCCTTGTACATCCCATCTATCATTTTGGGGCATCCACACTTTCTCATCTTCCTATACATAGTTTCATAAAACTTTTAAAATCAACAAAACATTCAAATATGTTTAGAAAAAAAAAAAAACATCAAAAATTATTTTAAAAAAAATCATCAAAAACATTCAAATATTTTTGAGAAAACTTCTAAAAATTGAAAATCATCCTACAAAAAACAAAAAAACACTCTTTGGTTCACTTGTTCATGTGTGTGACTTCATCTTTTTCTACCTCCATCACAAAATGCTAGGTTGCTTCTTCTCCAACTTGTGTCTTGCGCATGGTATTTTCTCCATATCTTATTGGTTTATCTCACATCTTCCCGATTAATACAACTCAGAGATCACATTCACAACCATTCACAAAATCTAGTTGCTTGCTTCTTCTCATACTTTTTGCTTAGTTGTTTTCGTTGCACCACATTGCTTTTCCATGGACCCAGTGTGTCCTTTTATTTCCCCTTGCATGTATCCTTGCTTGGGGCACCATCATTTTTAATTTGTCAATCAATGCTTGATAATAAAAACATTATATTATGTTTCTCTGTTAGTTTAAAACTTTGTTTACTTTCTTGACGTTGTTGCATTACATTTTTGTATGTTTTCATGGAGTTAGGCATCTTTCACTTTCTCGTATTGCATTGCATTTTGTATGTTGCATGGAGTTGGTGTTTTCAGCAATGGACAATTGTTCGTAGTATGGCTTTTCATGTCATTCTACCTTTGTCGTATGCTTATATTTTTCATAAGGACCGATGATGTAGTTCTTATGGCAATATGATGACATCAAATTTGTTCCAAACAAATAAGTGGCTAGAGGTTAAGCTCTTCTCTCCCCTCATCCATATTTCTTCTACACCACTTCCCTTTCACCCCTAATTCTCCCTCTCCTCGGGGCATCCTGCCTCGTCCCCATTCTTCTACCTACTTCTCATCTTTTTCGATCGTCGATCGGCTTCCTTCATCACCCCATCGACACTCGAGGGGGCATCTCTCCCTCCTACTAATTTTTCTTCTATCCCTTCAAAATCTCTTACATCTACTATCTTTGAAGTGGCATCACTTACGCCACCCCAAAGAGGGGCAAATGTAGACACCTATAATTACGCCCAAGCAATTTAAATACTTAAATTGCGCTAATTATCCCCTTTCTCACAAATCAATGACATATCGTCAAAAGCACTCATTTTCCCTCATATCATCATTAATTAATTACACTAAGCTAATTAATTAAGTTTCCTATCCAACAAATACCCTAATTAACGACCTTCCATTAATAAATCACCCCTTCTACCTAGACTAATTAATTATTATTAATTAATTAGCTTTCCCTTCCATTTAACCAATAAATCAATATTTAATTGATTTAATCCCCTTTTAATAGCCTAAATCATACTAATATTCCTCTAATTATCTTCTATAAGCTTACATCTACCTATTAGTTAATCACCTTTGATTAATTAAAACACCCCCCAACTCCCATGACTTGCTAAACATGTATTAAACTCTTCTAAAGTAAGGTTACCTTTAATAAAGCAACCTTATCCATTCCTAATCATGTTTTACCTTTATCCCACATTCATGAGAATGTGTTGAATCCTTTATCCTTTGGGCTATATAAAGAGCCCTCCACCTACCTTTTTACTTACACCTAAACTCCTTAGAGAGCAAATGCAAAGCATATAGCAAAGAGACTAAGAGCTTGCACCTTGCCCTTTTGAGAGTTCATCATCTTGAAGAGTTAAGCCTCTTTCTTAAAGTGCTTGGGTCATATGGGAGGTGTCAAAAGGGTCTTGTAGCCCAACTTTGATTAGCCCCATTCCTAGGTTCTTGGAACATTAAGGACAACTATTTTGATAGCCATGGAGCTTACTTAGGTCTATTCATTTATTTGTTGTTAGAGAATAGAGGAGTTTAGATATTTAGCATTGTTAGTTTCAAAGTTTGTATTTAAATGCTAGCATCTAACAAGGGATTATAATTTAGTTCTTTGGGTTTAGGGTTTAGAGTTTATGGTTTAGGGCTAAAGGTTTAGGGTTTATGGGGTTTACAATTCAAGGTTCAGTTTTTAGGGTTTAGGGTTTAGAGTTTATGGTTTAGGGCTAAAGGTTTAGGGTTTATGGGGTTTACAATTCAAGGTTCAGTTTTAGGGTTTAGGGTTTATTATTGATGGTTTATGGTTTACGTTAAGGGTTTATTCTTTAGGATTTAGGATTTAGGGTTTAGGTTTTAGGATTTATGTCTAAGGGTTTAAGATGGATTATAGTTTAGGGCTTAGGGTTTAGGGTTTAGGGTTTATGGGGTTTATGATTCAAGCTTTAGTTTTTAGGATTTAGGGTTTAGGGTTTCGAGTTTAGGGTTTATGATTTATAGTTTAAGGTTTAAATTTTATGGTCTAATATTTAGGGTTTATGGTTTAGTGCTCGGGGGTTTATGGTTTTTAGTTTAGGGTTAAGGTATTAGCATTCACATTTTATGGTTTATTGTTTAGGCTTTAATATTTATTTTTAGTGTTTTAGGATTTAGCACTAAGGGTTTAGGGTTTAGGTCTTAGGGTTTAATGTTTAGGGCTAAAGGTTTAAGGTTTATGGGGTTTATGATTCAAGGTTTAGTTTTTAGGGTTTAGGGTTTGATATTTATGGTTGATGGTTTACCTTTTAGGTTTTAAATTTTAGGGTTTAGGGTTTAGGGTTTATTACCTAAGCTTTAGGGTTTAGGGTTTAGGGTTTAGCGTTTAGGTCTCAAGGTTTAATGTTTAGTGCTAAGGTATTACAATTTAGGTCTTTGTGTTTAGGGTTTAGGGTTTAGGTTTTAGGGCTTATGGTTTAGTACTAAAGGTTTAGGGTTTATGTGTTTTACAATTCAAGGTTTAGTTTTTAGGTTTTAGGGTTTTGGATTTAGGGTTTTGGGTTTACAGAGGATTATATTTTAGGGCTTAGGGTTTAGGGTTTATTGTATAGGGTTTAGGGTTAAAGGTTTAGGGTTTATGGGGTTTACGATTCAAGGTTTAGTTTTTAGGGTTTAGGGTTTAGGGTTTAGTGTTTAGTATTTACGGTTTCGAGTTTAGGGTTTAGGGTTTAGGATTTATGTTTTATGGTTTACGATTTAGGGTTTAATATTTAGAGTTTAGGGTTTAGGGTTTAGGGTTTAGTTTTTAGTGTTTAGTGTTTTGGATTTAGGGTTTAGGGTTTAGGTTCGGGGTTTAGGTGTTAGGGTTTAGGGTTTTGGGTTTAGGGTTTAGAGCTAAAGGTTTACGGTTTATGGTGTTTACGATTCAAGGTTCAGTTTTTATGGTTTAGGGTTTAGGGTTTATGGTTTTGAATTTATTGTTTAGGGTTAATGAATTATTGTTTATGGTTTAGGGTTTAGGGTTTAGGGCTATAGTTTTAGGGTTAATGGGGTTTATGATTCAAGGTTTACCTTTTAGGGTTTAGGGTTTAGGGTTTAGGGTTTAAGGTTTAGGGTTTAGGTTTTAGGGTTTAGGGTTTAGGATTTATGGTTTATTTTTTATAGTTTAGGGTTTAGGGTTTTGAGTTTAGGATTTAGGGTTTAGGGTTTAGGTCTCAAGGTTTGAGGTTTAGGTTTAAGGTATTACAGGTTAGGGCTTAGGGTTTAGGGTTTAGGGTTTATTGTTTAGGGATAAATGTTTGGGGTTTGTGGAGTTTACGATTCGAGGTTTAGTTTTTAGGGTTTAGGGTTTGGGTTTCATGTTTAGGGTTTAGGGTTTCAAGTTTAGGGTTTATTGTTTCTTGTTTAGGGTTTAATATTTAGGGAATAGAGATTACGGTTTAGTTTTTGAGTTTAAGTTTTAGGCTTTAGGATCTATTGTTTATGGTTTGTAGTTTAGGGTTTAATATTTAGGGTTTAGGATTTAGGGTTTCATGCTCGGGGTTTAGGGTTGAGGTTGAGGGTTTAAGGATTAGGGTTTAGGGTTTAGAGTTTAGGGTTTTCAGTTTAGTGTTTAAGATGTATGGTTTATGGTTTATAGTTTATGCTTTAATATTTAATGTTGAGGGTTTATGTTTTAGTGCTCGTGGTTTATTGTTTAGGGTTTAGGGTTTAGGATTTAGGTCTCGGGGTTTTAGGTCTAGGTCTCGGGGTTTAAGGTTTTTGTTAAGGGACTAGGCCTTAGGGTTTAGCTTTAGTGTTTAGGGTTTAGGGCTAAAATTTTAGGGTTTATGGGGTTTATTATTCAAGGTTTAGTTTTTATTGTTTATATTTTAGTGTTTAGGGTTTATGTCTCAGGGTTTAAGGTTTAGGGCTAACGGATTACATTTTGGTTCTTAGGGTTCAGGGTTTAGGGTTTAGGGTTTTGAGTTTAGTGTTTAGGATTTATGGTTTATGGTTTAGGGTTTATTATTTATTGTTTAGGGTTGAGTGCTTAGAGTTTAGGGATTAGGGTTTAGGGTTTAGGTCTCCGTGTTTAAGGTTTAGGATGAAAGGATTATAGTTTAGGGATTAGGGTTTATGGTTTATGGTTTATGGTTTATGTTTTATGGTTTAGGACTAAAGGTTTAGGGTTTATGGGCTTTACGATTTATGGTTTTTTTTTAGGGTTAAGCCTTTAGGGTTTAGGTTTTTACTTACGGGTTTATTGTTTAGGGTTTAGGGTTTTGAGTTTAGGGTTAATATTTTGGGTTGAGGGTTTAGTGCTCATGATTTAGGGTTTAGGGTTGAAAATTTAGGATTTAGTGTTTAGTGTTTAGGGTTTAAGGTTTAGGGCTATAGGTTTGGGGTTTATGTGGTTTACGATTCAAGGTTTAGTTTTTAGCATTTAGGGTTTACGGTTTATTGTTTAGGTCTCGGGATTTAATGTTTAGGGCAAAGGGATTACAATTTAGGGTTTAGGGTTTAGGGTTTGGAGTAAATGGTTTATTTGTAAATTTTTAGGGTTTATGGGTTATAGGGTTTATGGGTTTTATGATTCAATGTTTAGTTTTTAGGGTTTAGGGTTTAGGTTTTAGTGTTTAGGATTTTGAGTATAGGGTTTAGGGTTTATGATTTATGGTTTATGGTTTACGGTTTAGGGTTTAATGTTTAGGATTTAGGGTTTAGGTCTCAGGGTTTAAGGTGGATTACAGGTTTAGGGATTTGGGCTTAGGGCTTAGAATTTAGGGTTTAGGGTTTACGGGGTTTACGATTAAAACTTTAGTTTTTAGGCTTTAGGGTTTATTGTTTAGGTCTCATGGTTTAATGTTTAGGGCTAAGGGATTACAATTTAGGGTTCAGCATTTAGGGTTTGGAGTTTATAGTTTAATGGTAAAGGTTTAGGGTTTATGGGTTTTAGGTTTTATGGGTTTTAGGTTTTATGGGTTTTATGATTCAATGTTTAGTTTTGAGGGTTTAGGGTTTAGGTTTTAGGGTTTAGGATTCGAGTATAGGGTTTAGGGTTTATGATTTATGGATTATGGTTTGGGGTTTAATGTTTAGGATTTAGGGTTTAGGTCTCGGGGTTTAAGGTGGATTATAGTTTAGGGATTTGAGCTTAGGGCTTAGAATTTAGGGTTTAGGGTTTATGGGGTTTGTGATTGAACCTTTAGTTTTTAGGGTTTAGGGTTTATGGTTTTGAGTTTAAGGTTTAGGATTTATATTTTAAGGTTTACGGTTTTGGGTTTTTGGTTTTAGGTTTAGGTCTTAGGATTTACGGTTTAGGGCTAAGGGATTATAGTTTAGGGCATAGGGTTTTGGGTTTAGGGTTTATTGTTTAGGGCTAAAGGTTTAGTGTTTATGGGGTTTACGATATAAGGTTTAGTTTTATAGTTTACGGTTTAGGGTTTAAGGTTTCAATTTTAGGGTTTAGGGTTTAGGATTTATGGTTTATCATTTACAAGTTTAGGGTTTAATATTTTGCATTTAGGGTTTAGTTTAGTGCTCATTCTTTAGGGTTTAGGGTTTAGGGTTTAGGTATTAGGATTCATGGTTTGTGGTTTAGGCTTTAATATTTAGGGTTTATGGTTTTGGGTTT
>CM031234.1:1028853950-1028977982 GCA_018340775.1 Taxus wallichiana var. yunnanensis | reverse complement strand
CATTTATTTATTGTTAGAGAATAGAGGAGTTTAGATATTTTATACATGCACACATTTGGCATGCCCAGTGGGACTTACTCCATTGTCCTTTGCACTTAATTTCAAGTTTTTGTAGTTAAGTTTTATTTTTGGTTACTAACCCTCTTTTACACATGTTGATCTAACTTGTTTTTCTTAACTTGTTTTGTTGAGTTTGCATGTGTTGAGTCTTCCTTGTAGGTATGAAGGAGGTGAAGTGCTATCAAAATTGGAATTGATGGGAAAATTTCAAGATTTCTCCATGTTTTCATTTTTAGAGCTTACTTTTTCAACATTTTACATGCTAGTTTTGTCAATTTCTTGAAAATTTTCAATTCTTGAGCATGTAGGTTAGTGTTTGATAGTGATGAGTCTTCTATTTACATATTAATGTGGTGGTTGTTGTTAAAATTTAATCTTGGTGAGAAAATTTCAAGATTTCATCATGTTTTCATTTTTAGAGCTTACTTTTTCAACATTTTACATGCTAGTTTTGTCAATTTCTTGAAAATTTTCAATTCTTGAGCATGTAGGTTAGTGTTTGATAGTGCTGAGTCTTCTATTTACATATTAATGTGGTGGGTTACTGTCAAAATTTAATCTTGGTGAGAAAATTTCAAGATTTCATCATGTTTTCATTTTTAGAGCTTACTTTTTCATCATTCTACATGCTAGTTTTGTCAATTTCTTGAAAATCTTAAATTCTTGAGCATGTATGTTAATGTTTGATAGCGTTGAGTCTTATATTCATATATTAATGTGATGGGTTGTTGTCAAAATTGAATCTTGGTTGGAAAATTTTTCCCATTTTGCAGATTAAGGGACGTTTTTTTGACATTTTTTGAGTGCATGTCAAGTGCATACCCATGAGCATAAGAGCATATGCGTAACCCATCTTCCGAAGGCCATAACTTTTGCTCCCGAACTCGAAATGACTCCATTTTTTTGCGTTGGAAAGGTATTGAAGTTAAATATGCAATGAAAACATAAATTTGGGATTTATACTTACAAAATTGTAGGTTTTTCTATTATTTTAAAACTAGTCATTTTCTAACATGTCTAATGTTTTGATGAATGTTGTATTTCCATGCTTACTCGATTTAGACCAAAGCATGTGTATGCTCTTCTCTTGCACCTTTTGGTGATCTTGAGAATCAAAAACAACTTTGATCTCTATCTTTTAACATTGGGATTAAACTTGGAAACTTGATTATTCATTTTGCTTAAGGGAATGAACCTTTTACAAAGCATTTTTCAATGGTCCTTTGATTTGAAGTTTTCCATTTCTATATAGTTGGGATAAAGTTTGTGTATGCTCTTCTCTTGCACCTTAGGGTGATCTTGAGAATCAAAAGTAACTTTAGTCTTCATTTTATAACATTTGGTAAATTGGAAACTTCATCTTTCACTTTTGGTTTAAGGGAATGAACCTTTTACAAAGTATTTTTCAATGGTCCTTTGATTTGAAGTTTTCCATTTCTATATAGTTGGGATAAAGTTTTTGTATGCTCTTCTCTTGCACCTTAGGGTGATCTTGAGAATCAAAAGCAACTTTAGTCTTCATTTTATAACATTTGGTAAATTGAAACTTCATCTTTCACTTTTGGTTTAAGGGAATGAACATTTATCAAGAATTTTGTATGGTTCATTGATTGAAAAGATTTTCTTTACTTTTTAGTTGGATTATTTGTTGTGTATGCTCTTCTCTTGCATCCTTGGATGATCTTGAGAATCAAAAGCAACTTTTAATCCTCTTTTAAATAATGTGATTTTCTTGGAGAACTACTAACGCTTGAGTGCAGGACCTAAAAACGCTTGTCAAAGAAAGGAGGAACCAAAACAAAATAAAAACTACTAATACAATTGTTATACAGGTTGCCAAAAGGTGTTCAAGCAAACCACACCTAATTAAACAAGATAAAAAGAACAACATATTCAAAACACTGTATTGCAGGTTTCGGAAAAGGGTACGTCCCTCTCCGCTCAACTGGAACATAACCCCTTTGGCATAACGCCTTAAGCTACAACAATGGGGGTGGTTCCAGGAACCCCAAAGTAGTCCACAAGAGGGAACCTTGTGGATGAAACGGAAGTGCTCCACACTACCTACTTGACTAGTGATTCCTTTGTGAGATAGCGTTACAAGTTGTCCGTTGTGGCGACCCCAGTGATAGTACACGTAGACGCACTAGTTGCCTACTATTCTTGAAGGGGGTAAAGTAAAGCCGAGATACTCCCAAACTAGTCAGTGTGACTTTTTGGGTAAATCACGCTCGCTCGTGGCAACTTTGTAACACCTAGGTGAGAGAACCACCTAGGAGAATATACTTTGGCCAGGAGCCCACTTTGACCATTTTAAAATAGTGTTGAGTTGTGAACCTTCTTTTTGAGAAACATGTGACGTATTACTTTTGCCTAGTTTTTACTTGCCTTAGGGTGAGGTGAAACTCTGCCAAAGTGAGGCTAACATTTTTCATCTTTTTTTTTGATTTACTTCCTTCACATTCTTTTGACACTTTGTTGAGAAAAAGAAGGGTGACTACCTTTGTGTTACCAATCGACTGTTTCTCTCACTTTTATGTCCGTTTACGCCCATCCATGTTTGCGGCTGGGTTAGTTAAACATCTAAAGTGTGCGGAGGCATTTTCACGTCATTGGTAGCCATTGTGATCTTGATACCCATGTCAAGGTCATCATTGTAGTTAGGCGTGGTTCATCACCGCAGACTTCCTTAGAAGAGTTAGCTTGTTTGTATCGTATCACTACAATTTTGATATTTACGTCTTGTTTCTTGTAAACTCGACATAAATACCTATATTGTATGGTTATGTTGCACACATTTTTAACTATTCCTAGCTATACTTTGAGCTTTTTAGTTCGGTTCTATTATTACCTCGATTTCAAAGAGTGCTAGGTGTTACTATTTGTGCGTGTTATATCAATAACACCTCGATATCAATACTTCACTTTCTCGCAAAGTGGGTTAACATATCTTGGTGATATTGTTGTGTCATTCACAAATTGTAATTGGCACTTTTTGAGATATAGGTCTTAATCAAGTTTGAGCTCGCTCATCGTATATCTTGATTGGGAGATCACATTGACTTCTTGTTTTTACTTACGTTTTGTTCATTTCCTTGAACTTGGCATAAGTGAAAACATCTTGTTGATCATCTTTGCATCGCATTTTCATATGGTGTATTTCCTTGTTGATTGGCTTTGGGTTTCACACTCGCATGATTGTTCCTTGTGATTATTCATTCAGAAAACTTATTTTCTAGGACAATCCCTTTTTATCTCATCGATATTACGTCATCACGATGTCTATTTTCCTTAGACCTTCTTCAAAAAATCACACACGCATCCCCATACTTACACAATGTCTAGTTGGTTGTCCTTATGCTACCCAAATTGACATGTCACTTCCTTCCCTTTGAAGGAGTTCCATCACACTATCTAGATCTAGACATTTGTGCTTAAAACAATGCCAAAAATGACTAACTATCGTGCGGTTCCCCATACTTACAAAAATACAGAACCTAGGTTCAGCAATTCAAATCATAGGATTCCCATCACAACTAAACCTCATTTGGTTCTTCGTGCTAGAGAGCCCATATGGGTAACTCGTTCCCCACCTTCATCTCATAGTTGGTGGTATGATTTGGACACGTCTGATCCAAATTATTATTCGAGTTCCCCCCACTCTTCTTCTAATTCTAATCCAAACATTTCCTCTTCTTCTGAGGATTCCAATCCAAATATTTCCTCTGACTCTTCTGAGGATTCAGATCCAAACTACTATTCGATTCATCTAATTCGACTCCTAAGTCATCTAATGCGACTCCTAAGTCATGGTCCTCCCTTTCTTTGCAGGATCCTCTTCATCAATCATCTAATGTGACTCTTATGTCACGGTCCTCCCTTTCTTCACAGGACCCCTTTTATCAGTCACCCCAACGACGTCTTCTTCCTTTGAAGATACACGCGACTCCAAATCCCTCCAATCAGAAGTATAATACAATTCTTGAATCGTGGTCCTCTCTTTCTTCGCAGGACCCTTGTCATCATTCATCTAATGCGATGCTTGAATCACAGTCCTCCCCTTCTTTGCAGGACCTTCTTCATCAATCACCCCCACGGAATCTTCCTTCTGTGAAGATTCATGTGACTCAAAGTCCTTCGAGACAAACATCTAAATCGACCCATGTGTCACAATCTATAAACTTTGGACTTAATCCTACTATTTTACATATGACATACCATTGTATAGGTAGGTCCACACCACCTTCTTCTACTCCTGAGACATCTAGCTACACATATTCTTCGTCCCCCACACCATCTTCTTCTATCAATAATCATCAAACATCTTCTAAGCCTTCCACACCAAGTGAACCTATTTCTTCCAATAAACCCCTAGGGATCGATCAACAACTCATACCGATTGATCTCTTTCAGAATGAAGAAACAATCAGGGCATTTATAGGGGCATATGAAGATATTCCTTTAGTAGATTACAAAAAGGGATTCTCTTTAGACTTTGATGCATCTGCATATTGTGAGGAAAAGGTTGATTCCTTTAATCAAGAAATGGAGGAAGAGCCTCAGATCATGCAACTTGATCCTCCTCTTATTCTTCCATCTTCACATTCTTCATTATGTGATGAAACTCCTTGGTCTTGCATAGATCCATGGCCTATCTTCTCATCACCCAATAACTCTTCATCTATCATAATTCCTCAATCACAATCTCTTGTGGGGTCAGTGCCAAGTAGCCCTTCATCTTCATCTAGGTGTGGGTCACCTTCTAGTAGCCCTCCCTCTTCTATTTGTGGGACATTTTCGAGTAGCCCACTATCTTCGATTATTGGGGCACATCTAACTAGCTCCTTATCTTCTATGTATGAATCACCCCCGGGTAGTCCATCATCTTCTATTCTTGGGCCACATCCCGGTAGTCCATCATCTTACATCTATGGGTCACGTCCTAGTAGCCCTTCTTCTTCTATTCTTGGGCCACATCCTAGTAGCCCTTCATCTTCTATTTATGGGTCACATCCTAGTAGCCCTTCTTCTTCTATTCTTGGGCCACATCCTAGTAGCCTTTCACCTTCTATCCGTGGCTCACCTCCTGGTAGCCCATCCTCTTCAATTCTTGGACCGTATCCTTTTCATCTATCACATATTTCTTCTATCAATGGTTGTGGCAAGCCCACTACCATTCCTATCGTTCCTATCATCAATCGTAAATTTTCACATTCTTCTCCTTCTCGAGGTCAAAAAATTCAAGCGTCAACTTATAAGAAACCCAAACAAGTTCATTATCAAGCTCAGGTCAAAACTTCCAAGAGCTCAAAATCCCCCAACAACTGGAACAATCTCAAAGTTGTAAATCAAGCGCGATTCAAGAACGCACATCAACATAACCATCAAGTATGGCGTAAAGTGCATAAACCTCTGGATAGGGAACTCAAGCTTCCGCATACAAAATCCATGTTTCAGGATAAATCACAGTCCTTTGTTGAGTGTGAACTCACCACGATTATCGAGATTGGGGAAAACATGACTCTTGATAAACAAACACGCTTAGTCTCCCTTATCAAGGAAGTCACAAACATCGTTGTTGGATCCTATCACACAGAGTGACTTTGTTAGTAACAACGGTTCAAATATATATATATATATATATATAAAAATCAAAAAAAAAAAAAAAAAAAAATCAAAGGTACAAAGATCAAACATTGCAATCAGGTGTTGCGTACACATGGATATTTCTTTCTTCCCTTCCTTGCTATTCTTCTGCAAGTCTTCCTACCATTTTCATCCCTTCGGTGATATTTTGGTTAGCTTATTTGCATGCATTTTGTGACATTTATCTCTATGGTATCTGTTTTGCCCTTGGTCTTTTATCACCTTGGTAAATTAAAGAACGACTGACCTCATGGAGATCCTATCACATTCAAACATCTAATAAACTTGTTGTGAAGAAATTTTGGACATATTTGTTGACACTAGCCAATGTCATCATCACAATCACTTCCACCTCCTTCCATCAAGCCATCAGTGGTTCTTAACCCCTTGTCAAACAAGAGAGCTGAAATAAGTTTTTAGAAAGTAAAAGAATCAAACAAAACTCAAAAGCTAAAAGCTACAAATCAAAAGAAAATTAATATATAACTCTCTCTTGGGGTATTTCCAATAATCTCTATCGGGCTATGGATGCCTGACTGGCAATAGAGAAATGTTGTGATTAGAATCAAATACATCTCCGTCGGGGCTATGGACGCTTGGCTGGCAATGAGCAATGTACGGCTATCCTTTCACCCTCCATTCACAAAATCACTTATCAAAATAAATCATTCCTACACATTGGCTAGGGTCTCTTCACTTGTTGTCTATTAAATCTTCACTTCAAGAGGTAATAAAATCCACGTGCACACACTGGATCTCTATGAGTAAACAGGATTAGTATGTTACCAAGTGTCTTTTTTGGACCTTGTTCAGACTCTTACTCTAGTCCATATCTCGTCTCACGATTTATGCCTTTGGCTAATCACTTCTTCATCGTGAGGCTTCTAAGCTACATTCATATCATTCACATCATTCTTCTACTTCATTTAGAACATCCATGTGTATAAGATTACTTATTTTCCATGTTTGTGGAAACCTTTGTCCCCTTCCAAAAAAAAAAATCTTCTCCTTCCTTTCTATCATGTGCTTGTAGGCCAACTTACGCTGGGGCATCCTTGCTTCTTCCCAGCACTTCATTGGTTTACGTTCACCATCATGTTGAACCTATCCATAATGGCCTTGGGTCCCACTTCTACCTGTGAAGAGTTTACCTTTGAATACTCCCACCTAATCGTTGGGAATTTTTACATCTTCACCTTTCTGGTACGCACGTGGCCTTATGCCCTTGTACATCCCATCTATCGCTGGGGGCATCCACACTTTCTCATCTTCCTATACATAGTTTCATAAAACTTTTAAAATCAACCAAAACATTCAAATATGTTAAAAAAAAAAAATCATCAAAAAACATTCAAATATGTTTCAGAAAACTTCTAAAAAATGAAAATCATCCTAAACAAAAAAACAATAGTTGTTTCACTCTTTGGTTAAACTTCACTTTTTCATGTGTAAAACACCCTACAAAATGGTAACATCTTTATCTACCTCCAAACTTGTGTCAAAAGCTGGTATTTTCTCCATATCTATTGGTTTGTCTCACATCTTCCCCGATTAATACAATTTGTAGATCACCGGATTCACAACCATTCACACAAATTAGTTGCTTTTCCATCGTACTCCTGTGCACTTTTGGTTGCTTGGTGTTGGTGCATGTTTCTTTGCTTGGGGCACCATTTTCATGGACCCTTGTCATTTTAATTTCCCCTTACATCGAATCCTTGCTTGGGGCATCATTTTTAACCCTTATATTTATCACAAACTTGTTCTCTTCAAGTTTAACAAAACATTTTACTTTTGACCGTTGTTGGGTTGATATGTGCATTTTGTATGTTTTCCCATGGAGTTAGAGCTTCTTTCACTTCTCGTATTGCATTGCATTATTGTATGTTGTGATGGAGTTGGTACTTTTCAGCAATGGACAATTGTTCGTAGTATGGCTTTTCATGTCATTCTACCTTTTCGTATGCTTATATTTTTCATAAGGACCGATGATGTAGTTCCTATGGCAATATGATGACATCAAATTTGTTCCAAACAA
The DNA here is from genome assembly GCA_018340775.1 of Taxus wallichiana var. yunnanensis. NCBI lineage: Eukaryota > Viridiplantae > Streptophyta > Pinopsida > Cupressales > Taxaceae > Taxus > Taxus wallichiana. The sequence goes on along the minus strand of CM031234.1, from coordinate 1,028,970,238 downwards.
ATAAGCGCTAGAGGTTAAGCTCTTCTCTCCCCTCATCCATATTTCTTCTACACCACTTCCCTTTCACCCCTAATTCTCCCTCTCCTCGGGGCATCCTGCCTCGTCCCCATTCTTCTACCTACTTCTCATCTTTTTCGATCATCGATCGGCTTCCTTCATCACCCCATCGACACTCGAGGGGGCATCTCTCCCTCCTACTAATTTTTCTTCTATCCCTTCAAAATCTCTTCCGTCTACTATCTTTGAAGTGGCATCACTTACGCCACCCCAAAGAGGGGCAAATGTAGACACCTATAATTACGCCCAAGCAATTTAAATACTTAAATTGCGCTAATTATCCCCTTTCTCGCAAATCAATGACATATCGTCAAAAGCACTCATTTTCCCTCATATCATCATTAATTAATTACACTAAGCTAATTAATTAAGTTTCCTATCCAACAAATACCCTAATTAACGACCTTCCATTAATAAATCACCCCTTCTACCTAGACTAATTAATTATTATTAATTAATTAGCTTTCCCTTCCATTTAACCAATAAATCAATATTTAATTGATTTAATCCCCTTATAATAGCCTAAATCACACTAATATTCTTCTAATTATCTTCTATAAGCTTACATCTACCTATTAGTTAATCACCTTTGATTAATTAAAACACCCCCAACTCCCATGACTTGCTAAACATGTATTAAACTCTTCTAAAGTAAGGTTACCTTTAATAAAGCAACCTTATCCATTCCTAATCATGTTTTACCTTTATCCCACATTCATGAGAATGTGTTGAATCCTTTATCCTTTGGGCTATATAAAGAGCCCTCCACCTACCTTTTTACTTACACCTAAACTCCTAAGAGAGCAAATGCAAAGCATATAGCAAAGAGACTAAGAGCTTGCACCTTGCCCTTTTGAGAGTTCATCATCTTGAAGAGTTAAGCCTCTTTCTTAAAGTGCTTGGGTCATATGGGAGGTGTCAAAAGGGTCTTGTAGCCCAACTTTGATTAGCCCCATTCCTAGGTTCTTGGAACATTAAGGACAACTATTTTGATAGCCATGGAGCTTACTTAGGTCCATTCATTTATTTGTTGTTAGAGAATAGAGGAGTTTAGATATTTAGCATTGTTAGTTTCAAAGTTTGTATTTATGAATGCTAACATCTAACCCTTGTTTAATTCTTATCATGATGGTGTTTATGCTTTGTTTTAGCTAAATTGTAGAACTATTTTAGGTGGTAGTTCTTGCTTCATTTGATTTAGCATTAAGAAAAGTATACATGCACACGGTGTTTATAATTCAAGGTTTATTTTTTAATGTTTAGGGTTTAGGGTTTAGGATTTAGGTCTCATGGTTTAAGGTTTAGGGCTAAGGGATTAAAGTTTAGGGTTTAGGGTTTATTGTTTAGGGTTTAGGTCTGGGTGTTTAAGTTTTAGGGCTAAGGGATTATAATTTAGTTCTTTGGGTTTAGGGTTTAGAGTTTATGGTTTAGGGCTAAAGGTTTAGGGTTTATGGGGTTTACAATTCAAGGTTCAGTTTTTAGGGTTTAGGGTTTAGAGTTTATGGTTTAGGGCTAAAGGTTTAGGGTTTATGGGGTTTACAATTCAAGGTTCTAGCTTTTTAGGGTTTAGGGTTTATTATTGATGGTTTATGGTTTACAGTTAAGGGTTTATTCTTTAGGATTTAGGATTTAGGGTTTAGGTTTTAGGATTTATGTCTAAGGGTTTAAGATGGATTATAGTTTAGGGCTTAGGGTTTAGGGTTTAGGGTTTATGGGGTTTATGATTCAAGCTTTAGTTTTTAGGATTTAGGGTTTAGGGTTTCGAGTTTAGGGTTTATGATTTATAGTTTAAGGTTTAAATTTTATGGTCTAATATTTAGGGTTTATGGTTTAGTGCTCAGGGTTTATGGTTTTTAGTTTAGGGTTAAGGTATTAGCATTCACATTTTATGGTTTATTGTTTAGGCTTTAATATTTATTTTTAGTGTTTTAGGATTTAGCACTAAGGGTTTAGGGTTTAGGTCTTAGGGTTTAATGTTTAGGGCTAAAGGTTTAAGGTTTATGGGGTTTATGATTCAAGGTTTAGTTTTTAGGATTTAGGGTTTGATATTTATGGTTGATGGTTTACCTTTTAGGTTTTAAATTTTAGGGTTTAGGGTTTAGGGTTTATTACCTAAGGTTTAGGGTTTAGGTTTAGGGTTTAACGTTTAGGTCTCAAGGTTTAATGTTTAGTGCTAAGGTATTATAATTTAGGTCTTTGTGTTTAGGGTTTAGGGTTTAGGTTTTAGGGCTTATGGTTTAGTACTAAAGGTTTAGGATTTATGTGTTTTACAATTCAAGGTTTAGTTTTTTGCGTTTTAGGGTTTTGGATTTAGGGTTTTGGGTTTACAGAGGATTATATTTTAGGGCTTAGGGTTTAGGGTTTATTGTATAGGGTTTAGGGTTAAAGGTTTAGGGTTTATGGGGTTTACGATTCAAGGTTTAGTTTTTAGGGTTTAGGGTTTAGGGTTTAGTGTTTAGTATTTAGGGTTTCGAGTTTAGGGTTTAGGGTTTAGGATTTACGTTTTATGGTTTACGATTTAGGGTTTAATATTTAGAGTTTAGGGTTTAGGGTTTAGGGTTTAGTTTTTAGTGTTTAGTGTTTTGGATTTAGGGTTTAGGGTTTAGGTTCGGGGTTTAGGTGTTAGGGTTTAGGGTTTTGGGTTTAGGGTTTAGAGCTAAAGGTTTACGGTTTATGGTGTTTACGATTCAAGGTTCAGTTTTTATGGTTTAGGGTTTAGGGTTTATGGTTTTGAATTTATTGTTTAGGGTTAATGAATTATTGTTTATGGTTTAGGGTTTAGGGTTTAGGGCTATAGTTTTAGGGTTAATGGGGTTTATGATTCAAGGTTTACCTTTTAGGGTTTAGGGTTTAGGGTTTAGGGTTTAAGGTTTAGGGTTTAGGTTTTAGGGTTTAGGGTTTAGGATTTATGGTTTATTTTTATAGTTTAGGGTTTAGGGTTTTGAGTTTAGGATTTAGGGTTTAGGGTTTAGGTCTCAAGGTTTGAGGTTTAGGTTTAAGGTATTACAGGTTAGGGCTTAGGGTTTAGGGTTTAGGGTTTATTGTTTAGGGATAAATGTTTGGGGTTTGTGGAGTTTACGATTCAAGGTTTAGTTTTAGGGTTTAGGGTTTAGGGTTTCATGTTTAGGGTTTAGGGTTTCAAGTTTAGGGTTTATTGTTTCTTGTTTAGGGTTTAATATTTAGGAATAGAGATTACGGTTTAGTTTTTGAGTTTAAGTTTTAGGCTTTAGGATCTATTGTTTATGGTTTGTAGTTTAGGGTTTAATATTTAGGGTTTAGGATTTAGGGTTTCATGCTCGGGGTTTAGGGTTGAGGGTTGAGGGTTTAAGGATTAGGGTTTAGGGTTTAGAGTTTAGGGTTTTCAGTTTAGTGTTTAAGATGTATGGTTTATGGTTTATAGTTTATGCTTTAATATTTAATGTTGAGGGTTTATGTTTTAGTGCTCAGGGTTTATTGTTTAGGGTTTAGGGTTTAGGATTTAGGTCTCGGGGTTTTAGGTCTAGGTCTCGGGGTTTAAGGTTTTTGTTAAGGGACTAGGCCTTAGGGTTTAGCGTTTAGTGTTTAGGGTTTAGGGCTAAAATTTTAGGGTTTATGGGGTTTATTATTCAAGGTTTAGTTTTTATTGTTTATATTTTAGGGTTTAGGGTTTATGTCTCAGGGTTTAAGGTTTAGGGCTAACGGATTACATTTTAGTTCTTAGGGTTCGTGGTTTAGGGTTTAGGGTTTTGAGTTTAGTGTTTAGGATTTATGGTTTATGGTTTAGGGTTTATTATTTATTGTTTAGGGTTGAGTGCTTAGAGTTTAGGGATTAGGGTTTAGGGTTTAGGTCTCCGTGTTTAAGGTTTAGGATGAAAGGATTATAGTTTAGGGATTAGGGTTTATGGTTTATGGTTTATGGTTAATGTTTTATGGTTTAGGACTAAAGGTTTAGGGTTTATGGGCTTTACGATTTATGGTTTTTTTTTAGGGTTAAGATTTTAGGGTTTAGGGTTTTACTTCGGGTTTATTGTTTAGGGTTTAGGGTTTTGAGTTTAGGGTTAATATTTTGGGTTGAGGGTTTAGTGCTCATGATTTAGGGTTTAGGGTTGAAAATTTAGGATTTAGTGTTTAGTGTTTAGGGTTTAAGGTTTAGGGCTATAGGTTTGGGGTTTATGTGGTTTACGATTCAAGGTTTAGTTTTTAGCATTTAGGGTTTACGGTTTATTGTTTAGGTCTCGTGGATTTAATGTTTAGGGCAAAGGGATTACAATTTAGGGTTTAGGGTTTAGGGTTTGGAGTAAATGGTTTATTTGTAAATTTTAGGGTTTATGGGTTATAGGGTTTATGGGTTTTATGATTCAATGTTTAGTTTTTAGGGTTTAGGGTTTAGGTTTTAGGGTTTAGGATTTTGAGTATAGGGTTTAGGGTTTATGATTTATGGTTTATGGTTTACGAGCTTTGGGTTTAATGTTTAGGATTTAGGGTTTAGGTCTCGGGGTTTAAGGTGGATTACAGCTTTAGGGATTTGGGCTTAGGGCTTAGAATTTAGGGTTTAGGGTTTACGGGGTTTACGATTAAAACTTTAGTTTTTAGGCTTTAGGGTTTATTGTTTAGGTCTCATGGTTTAATGTTTAGGGCTAAGGGATTACAATTTAGGGTTCAGCATTTAGGGTTTGGAGTTTATAGTTTAATGGTAAAGGTTTAGGGTTTATGGGTTTTAGGTTTTATGGGTTTTAGGTTTTATGGGTTTTATGATTCAATGTTTAGTTTTGAGGGTTTAGGGTTTAGGTTTTAGGGTTTAGGATTCTGAGTATAGGGTTTAGGGTTTATGATTTATGGATTATGGTTTGGGGTTTAATGTTTAGGATTTAGGGTTTAGGTCTCGGGGTTTAAGGTGGATTATAGTTTAGGGATTTGAGCTTAGGGCTTAGAATTTAGGGTTTAGGGTTTATGGGGTTTGTGATTCAACCTTTAGTTTTTAGGGTTTAGGGTTTATGGTTTTGAGTTTAAGGTTTAGGATTTATATTTTAAGGTTTACGGTTTTGGGTTTTTGGTTTTAGGTTTAGGTCTTAGGATTTACGGTTTAGGGCTAAGGGATTATAGTTTAGGGCATAGGGTTTTGGGTTTAGGGTTTATTGTTTAGGGCTAAAGGTTTAGTGTTTATGGGGTTTACGATATAAGGTTTAGTTTTTATAGTTTACGGTTTAGGGTTTAAGGTTTCAATTTTAGGGTTTAGGGTTTAGGATTTATGGTTTATCATTTACGAGTTTAGGGTTTAATATTTTGCATTTAGGGTTTAGTTTAGTGCTCATTCTTTAGGGTTTAGGGTTTAGGGTTTAGGTATTAGGATTCATGGTTTGTGGTTTAGGCTTTAATATTTAGGGTTTATGGTTTTGGGTTTAGTTCTCGGGGTTAAGCATTCGGGGTTTAGGGTTTAGGTCTCGGGGTTTAATGTTTAGGGCTAAAAGTTTAGGATTTATGTGGTTTATGATTAAAGGTTTAGTTTTTAGAGTTTAGGGTTTAGGGTTAAGGTTTTAGGGTTTAGGGTTTGGAGTATAGGTTTTAAGGTTTAGGATTTATGGTTTATGATTTACTTTTTAGGGTTTAATTTTTAGGGTTTATAGTTTAGGGTTTATTGCCCGGGGTTTAGGCTTTAAGTCTCGGGATTTAAGGTTTAGGGCTAAGGGATTACAGTTTAGGGCTTAGGGTTTAGGGTTTAGGGTTTATGGTTTCGTGCTAAAGGTTTAGGTGTTTTATGGGTTTTCTGATTCAATATTTAGTTTTTAGGGTTTAGGGTTTAGGGTATAGGGTTTAGGGTTTATGGGGTTTATGATTCATGATTTAGTTTTTAGGGTTTAGGGTTTAGGGTTTATGGTTTAGTGTTTAGGATTTAGGGTTTCATGTTTAGCATTTAGGATTTATGTTTCATTGTTTACAATTTAGGGTTTAATATTTACGGTTTATAGTTTAGGGTTTAGGGTTTAGGTCTCGGGGTTTATGTTTTAGAGCTAAATGTTTTGAGTTTATTGGGTTTACAATTAAAGGTTTATTTTTTTATGGTTTTGGGTTTAGGGATTAGAGTTTAGGGTTTAGGGTTTAGGATTTATGGTTTATGGTTTATGGTTTAGGGTTAAATATTTAGGGTTTAGGGTTTAGTACTTAGGGTTTAGGGTTTAGGTTTTAGGGTTTAATGTTTAGGGATTAGGATTTAGGGTTTAGGGTTTAGGATTTAGGGTTTAGGGGTTAAGGTTTAGGACTAAGGGATTATAGTTTAGTTTTTAGGGTTTAGGATTTAGGGTTTATTGGTTTTACAATTCAATGTTTAGTTTTTAGGGTTTAGGGTTTAGGGTTTAAGGGTTAGGGTTTTGAATTTATGGTTTAGGGTTAAGGATTTATGGTTTATAGTTTATGGTTTACGGTATAGTGTTTAGTGTTAGGGTTTAGGGTTTAGGGTTTAGGGCTTAATGTTTAGGGTTTATTGGGTTTATGATTAAGGGTTTAATTTTTAGCGTTTAGGGTTTATGGTTTTGAGTTTAGGGTTTATGATTTATAGTTTAAGGTTTAAAGTTTAAGGTCTAATATTTAGGGTTTAGGGTTTATTGCTCGGGGTTTAGGGTTTAGTATTTAGGGTTTTGAGTTTAGGGTTAAGGTATTAGGATTCACGTTTTATGGTTTATGGTTTAGGCTTTAATATTTAGTTTTTAGGGTTATAGGGTTTAGCACTAAGGGTTTAGGGTTTAGGTCTTAGGGTTTAATGTTTAGGGCTAAAGGTATAAGGTTTACGGGGTTTATGATTCAAGGTTTAGTTTGTAGGGTTTAGGGTTTAATATTTATGGTTGATGGTTTACCTTTTAGGTTTTAAATTTTAGGGTTTAGGTTTTATTACCTAAGCTTTAGGGTTTAGGGTTTAGGGTTTAGCATTTAGGTCTCAAGGTTTAAGGTTTAGGGCTAAAGTGTTACAATTTAGGTCTTTGTGTTTAGGGTTTAGGTTTTAAGGATTATGGTTTAGTACTAAAGGTTTAGGGTTTATGGGGTTTATGATTAAAGGTTTAGTTTTTAGGGTTTAGGGTTTAGTGTTAATGTTTTAGGGTTTAGGGTTTTGAGTATAGGGTTTAAGGTTTAGGATTTATGGTATATGATTTACTTTTTAGGGTTTATTACCCAGGGTTTAGGCTTTAAGTCTCAAGATTTAAGGTTTAGGGCTAAGGCTTTAGGGTTTAGGGTTTATGGTTTCGTGCTTAAAGGTTTAGGTTTTATGGGTTTTACGATTCAATGTTTAGTTTTTAGGGTTTATGGTTTAGGGTCTAGGGTTTATGGTTTAGTCTTTAGGATTTAGGGTTTCATGTTTAGGGTTTAGGATTTATGTTTCATTGTTTACAGTTTAGGGTTTAATATTTAGGGTTTAGGTCTCGGGGTTTAGGGTTTAGGGCTAAATGTTTAGAGTTTATTGGGTTTATGATTCAAGGTTTAGTTTTTATGGTTTAGGGTTTAGGGCTTAGAGTTTAGGGTTTAGGGTTTAGGATTTACGGTTTAGGGTTTAGGGTTTAGGGTTAAATATTTAGGGTTTAGGGTTTAGTACTTAGGGTTTAGGGTTTAGGTATTAGGATTTAAGGTTTAGGGATTAGGGTTTAGGGTTTAGGGTTCGTGTTTTAGGTTTTATGGTTTAGGGCTTAATGTTTAGGGTTTATTGGGTTTATGATTAAGGGTTTAATTTTTAGCGTTTAGGGTTTATGGTTTTGAGTTTAGGGTTTATGATTTATAGTTTAAGGTTTAAAGTTTAGGGTCTAATATTTAGGGTTTAGGGTTTAGTGCTCGGGGTTTAGGGTTTAGGGTTTAGGGTTTAGGGTTTTGAGTTTAGGGTTAACGATTAGGATTCACATTTTATGGTTTATGGTTTAGGCTTTAATATTTAGTTTTTAGGGTTATAGGGTTTAGCACTAAAGGTTTAGGTTTAGGTCTTAGGGTTTAATGTTTAGGGCTAAAGGTTTAAGGTTTATGGGGTTTATGATTCAAGGTTTAGTTTGTAGGGTTTAGGGTTTAATATTTATGGTTGATGGTTTACCTTTTAGGTTTTAAATTTTAGGGTTTAGTGTTTAGGGTTTATTACCTAAGCTTTAGGGTTTAGGGTTTAGGGTTTAGCATTTAGGTCTCAAGGTTTAAGGTTTAGGGCTAAAGTGTTACAATTTAGGTCTTTGTGTTTAGGGTTTAGGTTTTAGGGCTTATGGTCTAGTACTAAAGGTTTAGGGTTTATGGGGTTTATGATTAAAGGTTTAGTTTTTAGGGTTTAGGGTTTAAGGTTAAGGTTTTAGGGTTTAGGGTTTCGAGTATAGGGTTTAATGTTTAGGATTTATGGTTTATGATTTACTTTTTAGGGTTTATTACCCAGGTTTTAGGCTTTAAGTCTCAAGATTTAAGGTTTAGGGCTAAGGCTTTAGGGTTTAGGGTTTATGGTTTCGTCTTTAAGGTTTAGGTTTTATGGGTTTTACGATTCAATGTTTAGTTTTTAGGGTTTATGGTTTAGGTTATAGGGTTTAGGGTTTATGGGGTTTACGATTCATGATTTATTTTTAGGGTTTAGGGTTTAGGGTTTATGGTTTAGTGTTTAGGATTTAGGGTTTGAGTTTAGGGTTTAGGATTTATGTTTCATTATTTACAGATTTAGGGTTTAATATTTAGGGTTTAGGTCTCGAGTTTAGGTTTAGGGCTAAATTTTTAGATTTTATTGGGTTTATGATTCAAGGTTTAGTTTTTATGGTTTAGGGTTTAGGGGTTAGAGTTTAGGGTTTAGGGTTTAGGATTTACGGTTTATGGTTTATGGTTTAGGGTTAAATATTTAGATTTTAGGTTTAGTACTTAGGGTTTAGGGTTTACGTATTAGGATTTAAGGTTTAGGGATTAGGGTTTAGGGTTTAGGGTTTAGGGGTTAAGGTTTAGGACTAAGGGATTATAGCTTAGGTTTTAGGGTTTAGGGTTTAGGGTTTATGGGGTTTACAATTCAAGGTTTTGTTTTTAGGGTTTAGAATTTAGGGTTTAAGGTTTAGGGTTTGAATTTATGGTATAGGGTTAAGAAGTTATCGTTTATAGTTTATGGTTTATGGTATAGTGTTTAGTGTTAGGGTTTAGGGTTTAGGGTTTATGGTTCAGGGTTTAGGGCTTAATGTTTAGAATTTATTGGGTTTATGATTAAGGGTTTATGGTTTTAGTTTAGGGTTTATGATTTATAGTTTTAGGTTTAAAGTTTATGGTCTAATATTTTTTTAATGTTTAGGGCTAAAGGTATTTTAAGGTCTAATATTAGGGTTTAGGGTTTAGTGCTCGGGGTTTAGGTATTAGGGTTTTGGGTTTTGAGTTTAGGGTTAAGGTATTAGGATTCACATTTTATGGTTTATGGTTTAGGCTTTAATATTTAGTTTTTAGGTTTTAAGGGTTTAACACTAAGGGTTTAGGGTTTAGGTCTTAGGGTTTAATGTTTAGGGCTAAAGGTTTAAGGTTTATGGGGTTTATGATTCAAGGTTTAGTTTTTAGGGTTTAGGGTTAAGTGTTTATGGTTTATGGTTTACCTTTTAGGTTTTAAATTTTAGGGTTTAGGGTTTAGGGTTTATTACCTAAGGTTTAGTGTTTAGGGTTTAGTGTTTAGCATTTAGGTCTTAAGGTTTAAGGTTTAGGGCTAAGGTATTACAATTTAGGTCTTTGTGTTTAGGGTTTAGGGTTTAGGTTTTAGGGCTTATGGTTTTAGTACTAAAGGTTTAGGGTTTATGTGTTTACAATTCAAGGTTTAGTTTTTAGGTTTTAGGGTTTTGGGTGTAGATTGAGAAACAGGGATGGAAGCCTATATAATTTATTAATCTCAATCAACCAAAAATTACAGAGAATGGGCTGCAATATTTATAGATATTGCATAGCCAAATACACATGGGAGATTAAGTTGCACAGGTGCAACCAAATTCCAAAATGCACAAGCTTCCAATAACATCCGGGAAGCACAAATGAATAAATACAAATATATTGTTCAAAACAATATAACTGTATGAATAAAAGACAAATATGGTTTATAACAATACATAACAAAATAACCATTATTATAAAATTAATTAAATAATTAAACTATGCATAATTAATATTAGGATAATAATATTTTATCCTAACATTCCCCCCCTTAATTGTGCATTATCTGAAGAGATGAGGAGAGGAACTCTCTTAACAACTCAAACTTGTCACGTGTAAGCGACTTTGTGAAAATATCTACTCGTTGTTCAAATTGCTTGGAAAAAATTGAAGCCGGATGTTGTGCTTCAACACATGTTCACATATGAAATGAACTTGAACCTCAATGTGCTTTGTTATCTCATGAAAACTGGATTGCGAACAAGTTTGAGAACACCTTCATTGTCAACATACATGGTGGTCGGTTTGTCCTGTGGTATTCCAAGTCCTTCTAGTATGCGACGTAGCCAAATCGCTTCACGCATGCTTCTCTCCCAGACGATACTGACTTCAGTGGAAGAGTGAGAAACAAAGTGTTGTTTCTTACTTCCCCATGATATTGGTCCAAATCCCATAAAGAATACAAATCCAGAAGTGGATTTTCTATCATCAATGTTACCTGCATGATCTGAATCCGAATATCCAGTCAAGAAGAAGTTTTCGTTCTTCTTGTATTCTAGACCAAGATCCACTGATCCTTTGAGATATCTCAAAATGTGCTTTGTTGCTTTCCAATGACAAACTTTGGGTTCCTACATGAACCTGGATAGATAGCTCACTACAAAGTTGATATCTGGTCTAGTGTAGGTCAGGTAAATGAGACTCCCAATCAGTTGCCGATAGAGAGTGGCACTTACCTCAGGAGATGGATCTAAACGAGATAACTGTAATCTATTCTCCATAGGTGTAGCAATTGGTGTGCAATCCATCATCCTAAATTTCTTGAGTGTTGTATTGGTATATTTCATCTGAGAAACAAAGATGTGATTCTCTTTTTGCCATACTTCTAGTCCAAGACAGTAGTGCATAAGCCCGAGATCTGTCATGTCAAATGATCGCTTAAGATCTTTCTTCGTTTCATCAATCATCTTCACTGAACTACCAGTGATGACTAGATCATCGACATAAACTACAACAATCACCATCTCCCCCCCTTGCTTTTTGAGGTAGAGATTGGGATCATATGGATTTCTAACGAATCCATGTTGTACGAGATGCTCATCAATCTTGATGTACCATGCCCGGGGTGCCTGTTTGAGGCCATACAGAGATTTCCTGAGTCTGCATACCTTTTCTTCTTGACCAGGTACAACATATCCCTCAGGTTGAGTCATGTAGACTTCTTCTTGTAAATCTCTATTCAGAAGGCACTTTTTACGTCCATTTGGTGAACTTTCCATCCAAACTGAGCAACTAGAGCAAAGATCATCCTGATTGTTTTGATCTTAGCTATGGGAGAAAATGTCTCCTCATAGTCAATGCCTTCTTTTTGTGCATACCCCTTTGCTACAAGTCTTGCTTTGTACTTGTCCACTATCCCATCTGCTTTGTACTTAGTTTTGAATATCCATCTGCATCTAATGGGTTTCTTCCCTGTGGAAGATCAACAAGCTGCCAAGTGTTATTCTTCATCACTGATTGATATTCAGAATCCATGGCATCTTTCCAAGCTTTTGACTGTAGGGATTCCTGGACTGTAGAGGGCTCATCTGATTCAATAACTCTACTCATCAAAGCAAAGTTAACTTCTTCTCTTGCTTTACTGTGAGTCCATGGTCCAGGGGTGGATGTATCCGGTGGAGCATCCAATCTTGCATCTCGTAATGTACTTGTACACCATTTAGGCATACGTTGAACTATTCCCATGGGTTGTGGTTCTATCTGATCAACACCATCATCCCCATCATCACTTTCATCTTCTGAGGGAACATTAGCTTCAATTTTTACAATAGGTGAAAAATCTACATCTTGCGAGTCCGGAGGAGGAGTCTCTACTTCCTTCTTCTCGAAAAAATCAACATCTCTGCTTGTGTAGACTTTTTTGGTCTTAGGATCCATCAGTCTATACCCAAGAGTCTCTTCACTGTATCCAATGAAGATGAGATTTTGTGACTTCATATCTAATTTCTTTCTGTTTTGTTTGGGTATGTGCATGCTGGCTTTGCACCCAAATACTCTGAGGTGTGCAATGGATGGTTTCCTTTTTGACCATGCTTCTTGTGGTGTAATTCCATCAAGAGTAGTTGTGGGCGCTCTGTTTAACAAATACACTGTTGTTTTTGCTGCTTCTGCCCAAAATGTCTTTGCAAGTCCGAATCATCGATCATGCATCGCACCATTTCCATGATAGTACGATTTCTTCTCTCGACAACACCATTTTGCTGCGGTGTGTGTGGAGGAGGCATTTGTCGATGAATCCCATGAGTTTGTAGGTAGTCTCTGAACTCATCACTAGTGAATTCCCCCTCGATCTGAGCGGAGAGTTCTGATGTGATGACCAGTTTCTTTTTCAACTGCTAACTTTGAACTTTTTGAATGTTTCAAAGGCTTCACTTTTCTTGTGAAGACAAAAAATCCACATTTTTCGTGAATAGTCATCAACACAAAGCATGAAGTACTAGAACCCTGAATGACTTGGCTGCATCGGACCACAAAGATCGGTATGAACCAGGTCAAGTTTACCATGAGCTCGAAAAGTACTCTTTTGGAATGAAACTCTGTGTTGTTTTCCTGCTAAGCAGTGAGGACACTTGTCTGTATCCTTCTGAAGAGATGGTAGCCCATGTACCATATTACACCGGTGAAGTGTTTCGAGATATTTGAAACTTACATGACCAAATATCCGATGCCACAACTAGGCTGAGGTGGAGTTTTTAGCCACAAGTTCTTGATCATTTTTGTGAATGAAATCAAGTTGAAACATACGTCCCACATTTGAGGCTTGTGCAATTATTTTCGAGCCTCTGGATTTATCTCGAATCAAACACATTTTCTTGCCGGATTGACTATCAAAGTCAATTTTTAGGTTGTGATCTAGGAGTTGACTGACCGAAAGAAGATTCTTTGTCAACCCAGGGACATATAGAACATCTGATAGTCTACATTTACGTGAACCAAGGGGTAGAGAAATGTTTCCAATCCCCTGAACTGTATATGAAGAATCATCTCCCAACGAAACATGATTTTTCGATGGCGTGTCCCTCATTGAAATAAACCAGTCTCTGTGGCTGGTCATGTGTCGAGTGGCTCCCAAATCAACATACCAGACATCACTAGATGACGTGGATGGTTCACTTGATCGAGCAGTGAACAAGAAGTCTTCATTGTCTGACTGTTCTTGTTGCTCAGCAATATTACCTTGCTGGTGGGGTCTTCTTTTCCAGTTCCCCTTTTTCTACCCGTGATAGTTGTTTGAATGTCCCTTGTAAGTTTGTTGTTGTTGTGGTCTAGAATTTCTTGATGAACCTTTCTTATAAGTGTTATACCAACAATCTTGTAAGTCATGTCCTCTTTTGCAAATTGGACATCGCTTCTTCTGTTGATTGTCCCCATGATACTGATTCTGATGTGGGGATTTCTGATAGGATTTAGGTTTTCCTTTACCTTTTCCTTTCCATTTTTGATGTGAAGACAAAGTGCACTCGATCCTCTTCATCATCCTTGTTGTGTATTACTTCCTCTTGTTGCAAAGAGGTTTACTAGCTTGTCAAAACTAATTGTCGTATCTGACAAGTTTAGAGTTGTGACAAAAATGAGGTAAGAAGAAGGGAGAGCTCTCAGAACAATGGGAATGAGAGATTCATTTTGACCTCTTCTCCTAGGGCTAGAAGTGAAGCCCTCAACTCTACAACTCTTCTTAAGAAAGCTTCAATTTTCTCATTCTGCTTGAACTTCAACGTATGTAACTGACTCTGCAAATTTAGTATGACATTCTTGTTCTTAGCCTCATATATTGTGCTCAGCTTATCCCACGCTTCTTTTGCTGTTGTGGCATCTCAAATTTGGGCTTGCACATCGTAAGACACTCCAAACAAGATGATGAGTTTTTCTTTCTGATCTGCTCTATCAAACTGTCATTGTTGTGTTGCATCAGTTGGTGATCTGGTTAGAGTACCACTACAACAGCGATTTCTTCAAACTCAAGTTGTGTCTTTATTTTTGTCTTCCATGCAGCATAGTTGTTTCCTCTGAGTAATTGTGAATCTGGAAGAAAAAATTTGGGGGCATTGGTGCCCATTTTGAGAGATCACCACGGGTTTGGCTCTTATCACTCCAGGTATAAGGTCTCCCAATCTATATACCGTCAGTCTGATATACCAAACCTTTCTATATATGTGCCCTTCCGATATACCCGTCGGTACGTGGAAGAAGCTCGCCCTTTCTATATACCCGGTGGTACATGAAAGAGGCGTTAACGTACGTGAAAGAATTCAATATGTGGTACCAAGACAATACTGAAAGGGGTTTGTGTGATTATTGACACCGGCTCAAAGAAATATCCTCATACACGTGCGTAACTTCGCTATATACTTAGATAATTTCTCAGTCTGGATTTATGTCGTGCAATCGTTCACAGACGGATGGGATGGTTCATAGTGTGTGCACTGTGACCTTATTACTCCCCGTCGATTTATAGGGATGATGCCCAGACGATGTTGTTGTAGCTATATTAGGTGTTAAGTGCAGTAGTAGTCGTGATGGCTTTACCCATAAGTGCTTCCCAGAGGCACCATATATACCGAACGCTGCGAATGAGATCTAGGATCTCGTGAGTGTTACAGAACCAATTTTTATTATTTTTGATGACAATTCTGCCACTTTTTGAGTAGTTACAAAGTTTTCAGTTGACTATGACAACCTGTAAATTAGTACAATATGCAGCAGTATACAATTTACATTAAAAAAACTAGACAATTTGAATGGCAGGCAAAAATTTCTGTTTCACGGGCCCTGGTGGCCTCCTGAGCCCAATACGACCCAAAATGCTAAAAATTGCAAAAAAATAGCTTAAAATGCAATTTTTAGATGGGTCTCCTTTTTCAAAAAATGTCCAAAATGAAAAACCAGGCCGAATGGGAGAAAAAAATTTTTTTACCCTAAATTAGGGATTTCTCCGCTAAATTTAGTTAGTTATAACTAAATTCAAAAAATCTACTAAATTTAGCAGTTCCACCAAAAAATTCACCAAATTTGGTAGTGGGTGAGGGAGGGGGATTTGACCCCTTGACCTCTCTTGATGGGAAGTGTCTTACAAAATTTATGCTAGCCACTTGGGCGGCTAAGCTAAACAAGTATGTATAAAGAGAAATTTATAATTAAACACTTCCAAACTGTAAAACCATACCTTTTCATAAAACCACGGTTTTGGAAATCCGGTTTTGAGCGAATTTTCCAGCAAAGAGAAAAGTGACCAGCGGTTTTTGAAGGCGGTTTTGCGTGAAAGAAGGTGGTTTTGACTGTGTATAGCACTTCTATCAATTTTCTCCCCTCCTTTGAGCTTGCAATCTCTTCCTTGGTGGATTCTATCCTCCTCGTGCTTGAATTGCAAAGACTATACACGGTTTTACATAGATTTAATGGCGGTTTTGAAGAATTTGATTGTGGTATTGCAAGGGATGGGGCTGGGAAGTTGCAGGAGGCAACTCTGGCTCTCCTTTGCTTGCAAAAGCTTCTCCAATGCTCCTCAACCTCTTCTGCAATCCTCAAATCTCCTTCAACCTGCTCTGAAACCAAATGTAGATTGAGAAACAGGGACGGAAGCCTGATTATAATTTATTAATCTCAATCAACCAAAAATTACAGAGAATGGGCTGCAATATTTATAGATATTGCACAGCCAAATACACACGGGAGATTAAGTTGCACAGGTGCAACCAAATTCCAAAATGCACAAGCTTCCAATAACATCCGGGAAGCACAAATGAATAAATACAAATATATTGTTCAAAACAATATAACAATATGAATAAAAGACAAATATGGTTTATAACAATACATAACAAAATAACCATTATTATAAAATTAATTAAATAATTAAACTATGCATAATTAATATTAGGATAATAATATTTTATCCTAACATTAGGTTTACTGAGAGGATTAGATTTTAGGGGTTAGGATTTAGGGTTTAGTGTATAGGGTTTAGGATTTATTGTTTAAAGGTAAAGATTTAGGGTTTATGGGGTTTACGATTCAAGGTTTAGTTTTAGGGTTTAGGGTTTAGGGTTTAGTGTTTAGGATTTAGGGTTTCAAGTTTAGTTTAGGGTTTAGGATTTATGTTTTATGGTTTACGATTTAGGGTTTAATATTTAGAGTTTAGGGTTCTGGGTTTAGGGTTTAGTTTTTAGTGTTTAGGGTTTATTATTTAGGGTTTAGGGTTTAGGTTCGGGGTTTAGGTCTTAGGGTTTAGGGTTTTGGGTTTAGTGTTTAGTGCTAAAGGTTTACGGTTTATGGGGTTTATGATTCAAGGTTCAATTTTTATGGTTTATGGTTTAGGGTTTAGGGTTTAGGGTTTTGACTTTATTGTTTAGGGTTAAGGAATTATGGTTTATGGTTTAACATTTAGGGTTTAGTGTTTAGGGTTTAGGGTTTAGGGTTTATGGTTTAGGGCTAAAGGTTTAGGGTTGATGTGGTTTATAATTCAAGGCTTACCTTTTAGGGTTTAGGGTTTAAGGTTTAGGGTTTAGGTTTTAGGGTTTAGGTTTTAGGATTTATGGTTTATGGTTTGGGCGCTTAGGGTTTAGGGTTTTGAGTTTAGGATTTAGGGTTTAGGTTTTAGGTCTCAAGCTTCAAGGTATTACAGGTTAGGGTTTAGAGTTTAGGGTTTAGGGTTTATTATTTAGGGCTAAATTTTTAGGGTTTATGGATTTTATGATTCAAGCTTTAGTTAGGGTTTAGGGTTTAGGGTTTCAAGTTTAGGTTTTAGGGTTTTGGATTTAAGGTTTAGTGCTCGGGGTTTAGGGTTTAGGGTTTAGGGATTATGGTTTAGGGTTTAGAGTTTATGGTTTCAAGTTTAGTGTGTAAGATGTATGATTTATGGTTTATGGTTTATGGTTTAATATTTAGGGTTGAGGTCTAGGTCTCGGGGTTTAAGGTTTTTTGCTAAGGGATTGATCTTAGGGTTTAGGGTTTAGTGTTTAGGTTTGAGGGCTAAAGTTTTAGGGTTTATGGAGTTTATTATTCAAGGTTTAGTTTATATGGTTTAGATTTTAGGGTTTAGTGTTTATGTCTTAGGGTTTAAGGTTTAGGGCTAATGGATTACATTTTTGCTATTAGGGTTTAGGGTTTAGGGTTTAGGGTTTTGAGTTTAGTGTTTAGGATTTATGGTTTACGGTTTAGGATTTATTATTTAGGGTTTAGGGTTGAGTGCTTAGAGTTTAGGGATTAGGGTTTATGGTTTAGGTCTTCGTGTTTAAGGTTTAGGATGAAAGGATTATAGTTCATGGATTAGGGTTCATGGTTTATGGTTTAGGACTAAAGGTTTAGGGTTTATGGGCTTTACAATTTATGGTTTTGTTTTTAGGGTTAAGCATTTAGGGTTTAGTGTTTTGACTTTTGGGTTTAAGGTTTAGGGTTTAAGGTTTAGGTTTTAGGGTTTTGAGTTTAGGGTTTAGTGCTCGTGGATTTAGGGTTTAGGGTTTATGGGGTTTACGATTCAAGGTTTAGTTTTTAGCATTTAGGGTTTAGGGTTTATGGTTTATTATTTAGGTCTCGTGGTTTAATGTTTAAGGCTAATGGATTACAATTTACGGTTTTTGGGTGTAGGTTTTGGATTTTATGGTTTATTGGTAAAGGTTTTGGGTTTATGGGTTTTACGATTCAATGTTTAGTTTTTAGGGTTTAGGGTTTAGGTTTTAGGGTTTAGGATTTTGAGTATAGGGTTTAGGGTTTATGATTTATGGTTTATGGTTTACGGTTTGGGGTTTAATGTTAAGGATTTAGGGGTTAGGTCTCGGGGTTTAAGGTGGATTACAGCTTTAGGGATTTAGGTTTAGGGCTTAGAGTTTAGGGTTTAGAGTTTTGGGGTTTATGATTCAACCTTTATTTTTAGGGTTTAGGGTTTATGGTTTTGAGTTTAAGGTTTATGATTTATATTTTAAGGTTTATAGTTTACGGTTTTGTGTTTTGGGTTTAGGTCTTAGGGTTTACGGTTTAGGGCTAAGGGATTATAGTTTAGGGCATAGGGTTTAGGGTTTAGGGTTTATTGTTTAGTTATAAAGGTTTAGTGTTTATGGGGTTTATGATATAAGGTTTATTTTTATAGTTTAGGGTTTAAGGTTTCAAGTTTAGGGTTTAGGGTTTAGGATTTATGGTTTATAATTTATGGTTTATGGTTTATTATTTTGTGTTTAGGGTTTGGTTTAGTGCTCATGCTTTAGGTTTTAGTGTTTAGGGTTTTGAGTTTAGGGTTTAGGTATTAGGATTCATAGTTTGCGGTTTAGGCTTTAATATTTAGGGTTTACGGTTTTGGGTTTAGTTCTCGGGGTTAAGCATTTAGGGTTTAGAGTTTAGGTCTCGGGGTTTAATGTTTAGGGCTAAATGTTTAGGGTTTATGGGGTTTATGTTTAAAGGTTTAGCTTTTAGGGTTTAGGGTTTAGGGTTAAGTTTTTAGGGTTTAGGGTTTTGAGTATAGGGTTTAAGGTTTAGGATTTATGGTTTATGATTTACTTTTTAGGGTTTAATTTTTAGGGTTTATAGTTTAGGTTTATTGCCCAGGGTTTAGACTTTAGGTCTCAAGATTTAAGGTTTAGGGCTAAGGGATTACAGTTTAGGGCTTAGGGTTTATGGTTTACGGTTTATGGTTTAGTGCTAAAGGTTTAGGTTTTATGGGTTTTATGATTCAATATTTAGTTTTTAGGGTTTAGGGTTTAGGGTATAGGGTTTAGGGTTTATGGGATTTATGATTCATGATTTAGTTTTTAGGGGTTAGGGTTTATGGTTTATGGTTTAGTGTTTAGGATTTAGGGTTTCGAGTTTAGGGTTTAGGAGTTATGTTTCATTGTTTATCGTTTAGGGTTTAATATTTAGGGTTTAGGGTTTAGGTCTCAGGGTTTAGGGTTTAGGGCTAAATGTTTAGGGTTTATTGGGTTTATGATTCAAGGTTTAGTTTTTATGGTTTAGGGTTTAGGGCTTAGAGTTTAGGGTTTAGGGTTTAGGATTTATGGTTTATGGTTTAGGGTTTAGGGTTAAATATTTAGGGTTTAGGGTTTAGTACTTAGGGTTTAGGGTTTAGGTTTTAGGGTTTAAGGTTTAGGGATTAGGGTTTAGGGATTAGGGTTTAGGGTTTAGGATTTAGGTTTTAAGGTTTAGGACTAAGGTATTACAGGTTTAGGTTTTAGTGTTTACGGTTTAGGGTTTATGGGGTTTACAATTCAAGGTTTAGTTTTTAGGGTTTAGAGTTTAGGGTTTAAGGGTTCGGGTTTTAACTTTATTGTTTAGGGTTAAGGATTTATGGTTTATAGTTTATGGTTTACGGTATAGTGTTTAGTGTTAGGGTTTAGGGTTAGGTTTTATGGTTTAGGGATTAATGTTTAGGGTTTGTTGGGTTTATGATTAAGGGTTTAATTTTTAGGGTTTAGGGTTTATGGTTAAGGTTTTAGGGTTTTGAGTTTAGGGTCTGGGGTTTAGAATTTATTATTTTTGTTTTACGGTTTAGGTTTTAATATTTAAGGTTTAGGGTTTAGCGTTTAGCATTTTGGGTTTAGGATTTAGGGATTAAGGTTTAAGTCTCGGGGTTTAAGGTTTAGGGTTAAGGGATTACAATTTAGGGCTTAGGGTTTAGGGTTTAGGGTTTATAGTTTAGGGGTAAAGGTTTAGGGTTTTGGGGGTTTATGATCCAAGGTTTAGTTTTTATGGTTTAGTGTTTGGGGTTTCAACTTTAGGGTTTAGGTTTTAGGATTTAAGGTTTATGGTTTACAATTTAGGGTTTAATATTTAGGTTATAAGGTATTGGGTTTAGGGTTTAGGGTTTATGGTTTAGTGCTAAAGTTTTTTGGTTTATGGGGTTTACTATTCAAGATTTAGTTTTAGGTTTTGGGTTTAAGGTTTCAATTTTGAGGCTGAGGGTTTATGATTTATGGTTTATGGTTTACGGTTTGTGTTTAATATTTAAGGTTTAGGTTTTAGGGTTTAGTACTTAGGGTTTAGGGTTTAGGTCGCAGGGTATAAGGGTTATGGCTAAGGGATTATAGTTCGGGGTTTAGTGTTTAAAGTTTAGGGTTTAGGATTTATGGTTTAGGGTTTAATGGGTTTATGATTTATGATTTAGGGTTTACAGTTTAGGGTTTAGGGTTTCAAGTATAGGGTTTAGGATTTATGATTTATAGTTTACGGTTTATACTTAAGGGTTTAATGTTTAGGATTTAGGGATTTTGGTTTTGGGTTTAGGGTTTAAGATGGATTACAAATTAGGGCTTCGGGTTTAGGGTTTAGGGTTTAGGGTTTATGGGGTTTATGGTTCAAGGTTTACTTTTTAGGACTTTGAGTTTAGGGTTTAGGATTTATAGTTTAAGGTTTACGGTTTAGGTGTAATATTTAGGGTTTAGTGCTCGTGCTTTAGGGTTTAGGGTTTAGGTATCAAGTTTTGAGGTTTAGGGCTAAGGGATTACAGCTTTAGGGCCTAGGGTTTAGGGTTTAGGGTTTGGGGTTTATTTTTTAGGGCTAAGGTTTAGGGTTGATGTGGTTTACGATTCAAGGTTTAGTTTTTATGGTTTAGGGTTTAGGGTTTAGGGTTTAGGGTTTATAGTTTTAGGCTAAAGTTTTAGGGTTTATTATTCAACATTTGGGTTTTAGGGTTTAGGGTTTGAGTTTAAGGTTTAGGATTTAGGATTTAGCAGCTTTTGGTTTAGGTCTCGTGGTTTAAGGTTTAGGGCTAATGGATTATAGTTTAGGGCATATGGTTTAGGGTTTATGGTTTAGGGCTAAATGTTTAAGGTTTATGGGGTCTACGATTCAAGGTTTATTTTTTATGGTTTAGGGTTTAAGGTTTCAAATTTAGGGTTTAGGATTTAGGATTTATGGTTTATGATTTATAGTTTAGGGTTTAATATTTAGGGTTTATGGTTTGTTTTAGTGCTCTTGCTTTAGTGTTTAGTGTTTTGAATTTAGGGTTTTGGTATTAGTATTCATGGTTTATGGTTTATGGTTTATGGTTCAGGCTTTAATATTTAGGGTTTAGGGTTTAGGGTTTAGTTCTTAGGGTTAAGGGTTAAGGGTTTAGGGTTTAGGTCTCAAGGTTTAAAGTTTATGGCTAAAGGTATAGGGATTATGGGGTTTATGATTTAAGGTCTATTTTTAGGGTTTAGGCTTTAGGGTTAAGATTTTAGGGTTTAGGGTTTCTAGTGTAGGTTTTATTTAAGGTTTAGGATTTATGGTTTATGATTTAATTTTTAGGGTTTAATATTAAGGGTTTATGGTTTAGGTTTATTACCCGTGGTTTAGGTTTAGGTATCGTGGATTTAAGGATTAGGGCTAAGGGATTATAGTTTAGGACTTAGGGTTTAGGGTTTATGGTTTAGAGTTTATTGTTTAGTGCTAAAGGTTTAGGGTTTATGGGTTTTACAATTCAAGGGTTAGTTTTTAGGGTTTAGGGTTTAAGAAATATTACATATTAGGGCTTAGGGTTTAGGGTTTAGGGTATACAAATTTAGGGTTTATGGGGTTTACGATTCGAGATTTAGTTTTAGGGTTTAGGGTATTGGGTTTTGGGTTTATGGTTTCAATTTTGAGGTTTAGGGTTTAGGATTTATGGTTTCATATAATATTTAAGGTTTAGGTTTAGGTTTTAGGGTTTAGGTCACAGGGTATAAGGGTTAGGGCTAAGGGATTATAGTTCGTGGTTTAGTGTTTAAGGTTTAGGGTTTAGTATTTATTGTTTAGGGATAAAGGTTTAGGGTTTAATGGGTTTATGATCTAGGGTTTAGGGTTTACGGTTTAGGTTTAGGGTTTCGAGTATAGGGTTTAGGGTTTATGATTTATGGTTTATGGTTTATCATTAAGGGTTTAATGTTTAGGATTTAGGGTTTTGGGTTTTGGGTTTAGGGTTTAGGTCTAAGGGTTTAAGATGGATTACAATTTATGGTTTAGGGTTTAGGGCTTAGGGTTTAGGGTTTATGGGGTTTATGATTCAAGGTTTAGTTTTTAGGGTTTCGAGTTTAGGGTTTAGGATTTATAATTTAAGGTTTACGGGTTTAGGGTGTAATATTTAGGGTTTAGAGCTCGGGCTTTAGGGTTTAGGTCTCAAGGTTTTACGTTTAGGGATAAGGGAATATAATTTAGGGCTTAGGGTTTAGGGTTTATTGTTTAGGGCTAAAGGTTCTGTGGTTTATGTGGTTTATGATTCAAGGTTTAATTTTTATGGTTTAGGGTTTAGGGTTTAGGGTTAAGGGATTACAGCTTTAGGGCTTTGGGTTTAGTGTTAAGGGTTTAGGGTTTATAGTTTAGGGCTAAATATTTAGGGTTTATGGGGTTTATGATTCAAAATTTAGGTTTTATGGTTTAGGGTTTTGATTGTAAGGTTTAGAATTTATATTTTAAGGTTTACAGCTTTAGGGTTTAGTGTTTAGGGTTTAGCATTTTAGGTTTAGGTCTCGTGGTTTAATGTTTAGGGCTAATGGATTATACTTTAGGGCATAGGTTTTAGGGTTTATGGTTTAGGGCTAAAGGTTTAAGGTTTATGGGGTTTACAATTCAAGGTTTATCTTTTATTGTTTATGGTTTAGGGTTTAAGGTTTCAAATTTAGGGTTTAGGGTTTCGATTTATGGTTTATGATTTACGCTTTAGGGTTTAATATTTAGGATTTATGGTTTGTTTTAGTGCCCATGCTTTAGTGTTTAGGGTTTTGAATTTAGGATTCATGGTTTATGGTTAACGGTTTAGGCTTTAATATTTAGGGTTTAGGGTTTTGGGTTTAGTTCTCGTGTTAAGGGTTTAGGGTTTAGGGTTTAGGTCTCGTGGTTTAAGGTTTATGGCTAAAGGTATAGGGATTATGGGGTTTATGATTAGAGGTCTATTTTTAACGTTTAGGTTTAGGGTTAAGGTTTTAGGGTTTAGGGTTTCTAGTGTAGGGTTTAAGGTTTAGGATTTATGGTTTATGATTTAATTTTAAGGGTTTAATATTAAGGGTTTACAGCTTAGGGTTTATTACCCAGGTTTAGGTTTAGGTCTAAGGATTTAAGGATTAGGGCTAAGGGATTACAGCTTTAGGGCTTAGGGTTTAGGGTTTATGGTATAACATTTATTGTTTAGTGCTAAAGGTTTAGTGTTTATGGGTTTTACGATTCAAGGTTTAGTTTTTAGGGTTTAGGGTTTAGGGTTTAAGAAAGATTACATATTAGGGCTTAGGGTTTAGGGTTTAGGGTATAGGGTTTAGGGTTTATGGTTTAGGGCTAAAGGTTTAGGGTTTATGGGGTTTATGATTCAAGAATTATTTTTAGGGTTTAGGGTTTATGGTTTAGGATTTAGGTATAGGGTATAGGGTTTATGGTTTAGGGCTAAAGGTTTAGGGTTTATGGGGTTTACGATTCAATATTTAGTTTTTAGGGTTTAGGGTTTATGGTTGAGTGTTTAGGATTTAGGGTTTAGAGTTTAGGGTTTAGGGTTTAATATTTATGTTTTATGGTTTACATTTTAGGGATTAATATTTAGGGTTTATAGTTTAGGGTTTATGGGTTAGGTTCTGTGGTTTAGGTCTCACATTTTAGGGTTTAGGTTTTAGGTCTAATGTTTTAGGCCTATTGGGTTTATGATTCAAGGTTTAGTTTTTATGGTTTAGGGTTTAGGGCTTAGAGTTTAGGGTTTATAGTTTCTGAGCTTTAGTGTTTTAGGGTTTCACGTTTAGGGTTTAGGATTTATGGTTTATGGTTTAGGTTAAATATTTAGGGTTTAGGGTTTAGTACTTAGGTTTTAGTGTTTAGGTTTTAATGTTTAGGGTTTAGGATTTAGGGTTTAGGGTTTAGGGTTTAAGGTTTAGGACTAAGGGATTACAGTTTAGGGTTTAGGGTTCGTGGTTAAAGGTTTAGGGTTTATGGGGTTTACTATTCAAGGTTTAGTTTTTAGGATTAGGGCTTAAGGGTTAGGGTTTTGAATTTAGGTTTTAGGGTTAAGGATTTATGGTTTAGGGCTAAGGATTTATGGTTTCAGGTTTAATATTTAAGGTTTGGGGTTTAGGGTTTAGTTCCCGTGGTTTAGGGTTTAGTGTGTAGGATTTAGGGTTTATGGTTTAGGTAGAAGGGTTTAAGAGTTAGGGCTAAAGGATTATAGTTCATGGTTTAGTGTTTAGGGTTTAAATTTTAGGGTTTAGGATTGATGGTTTAGTGCTAATGGTTTAGGTTTATGGGGTTTACTATTCAAGGTTTAGGGTTTAGGTTTGAAGTATAGTGTTTATGATTTATGGTTTATGGTTTACGATTAAGGGTTTAATGTTTAGGATTTAGGGTTTTAGTTTTGGGGTTAGGGTTTAGGGTCTAAGGGTTTAAGATGGATTACAATTTAAGTCTTAGGGTTTATTGTTTAGGGTTTATTTTTTAGGGTTTATGGGGTTTACTTATCAAGGTTTAGGTTTTAGGGTTTAGGGTTTAGGGTTTCGAGTTTAGGTTTAGGACTTATAGTTTAAGGTTTACGGCTTAGGTATAATATTTAGGGTTTAGGGTTTAGGGTTTAGTGCTCAAGGTTTAGGGTTTAGGGTTTAGGGTTTAGAATTTAGGTGTCAAGGTTTGAGGTTTAGGGCTAAGGTATTATCATTTAGGGCTTAGGGTTTAGGATTTAGGGTTTTTGTGTTTATGTTTAGGGCTAAAGGTTTAAGGTCGATGGGGTTTAAGATTCAAGGTTTAGTTTTTATTGTTTAGGGTTTAGGGTTTATGGTTAAGGGATTATAGTTTAGGGGTTAGGGTTTAGGTTTATCATTTAGGGATAAATGTTTAGGGTTTATGGGGTTTATGATCCAAGGTTTAGTTTTTAGGTTTAGGGTTTAGTGTTTAGGGTTTCAACTTTAGGGTTTAGGGTTTAGGATTTATGGTTTATGGTTTACGATTTAGTGTTTAATATTTAGGGTATAGGGTTTCAGGTTTAGGTTTTATGTTTTAGGGTTTAGGATTTAGGGTATATGGTTTAGGGATAATTTTTTCCGGTTATGGGGTTTACGATTAAAGGTTTATATTTTAGTGTTTAGGGTTTAGGGTTTAGAATTTTTGGTTTATGGTTTACGGTTTTAGGTTTAATGCCCGTGGTTTAGGGTTTAGGGTTTATGTTTTATGTCACAAGGTTTAAGGGTTATGGCTAAGGGATTATAGTTCGTGGTTTAGTGTTTACGGTTTAGGGTTTAGGATTTATTGTTTAGGGACAAAGGTTTAGGGTTTAAGGTTTAGGTCTAAGGGTTTAGGGTTTAGGGTTTAGGTCTAAGGGTTTAAGATGGATTATAGTTTAGGGCTTAGGTTTTAGGGTTTAGGGCTTATGGTTTATGTTTTATGGTTTATGGGGTTTACGATTCAAGGTTTAGTTTTTAAGGTTTAGGGTTTAGTGTTTAGGATTTATAGTTTAAGGTTTACGGTTTAGGGTCTAATATTTAGGGTGTATGGTTTAGGTTTAGTGCTCGTGGTTTAGGTTTTAGGTTTTTAGGTTTTGGGTTTAGGTCTCAAGAATTGAGATTTAGGGCTAAGGTATTACAATTTAGGGCTTAGTGTTTAGGGTTTGTGGTTTATGAATTTAGGGCTAAAGGTTTAGGGTTGATGGTTTTATTATTCAAGGTTTATTTTTTGTGGTATAGGGTTTAGGATTTAGGCTTTCAATTTTAGTGTTTATGGTTTAGGATTTATGGTTTAGGGTTTAGGGTTTAGGGTTTAGTGTTTGGTTTAGTGCTCAGTGCTTTAGGGTTTAGGGTTTAGGGTTTAGGGTTTCGGGTTTTGAGTTTAGGTTAAGGTATTAGGATTCATGGTTTATGATTTATTTTTTAGGATTTAATATTTAGGGTTTAGGTTTTTTATTTAGGGTTTAATTTTTAGGGCTTAAGGTTTAGCGTTTATGGGGTTTACGATTAAATGTTTAGTTTTTAGGGTTTAAGGTTTAGGGTCAAGGGTATAGGGTTTATGGTTTATGGTTTACTTTTAAGGGTTTACGGTTTAGGTTTATTACCAAGGGTTTATTGTTTAGGGTTTAGGGTTTAGGTCTCAAGGATTAAGCTTTAGGGCTAACGGATTACATTTTAGGGCTTAGGGTATAGGGTTTAGGGTTTATGGTTTAGTGCTAAAGGTTTAGGGTTTATGGGTTTTATGATTCAAGGTTTAGTTTTTAGGGTTTAGTGTTTAGGGTTTATGGTTTAAGGAGGATTATATTTAAGGTCTTAGGGTTTAGGGTTTAGGGTTAGGGTTTACGGTTTAGGGTTTAGGGATAAAGGTTTAGGGCCTATTTGGTTTACGATTGAAAGGTTTAGGTTTTAGGGTTTAGGGTTTACGGCTTATTTTTTGGGATTTAGGGTTTTGTGTTTGGTGTTTAGGGTTTAGTGTTTAGGTTCAATGTTTAGTTGTTATGGTTTAGGGTTTAAGACTTAGATTTTAGGATTTAGGTCTTTGGGTTTAAGGTTTAGGGCTAAAGCATTACATGTTAGATCTTAGGGTTTAGGGTTTACATAGCTTTAGAGTTTAGGGTTTATGGTTTAGGGTTTAGGGTTTCGAGTTTAGGGTTTAGTGTTTAGGATTTATGGTTTATGGTTTATGGTTTAGTGTTTAATATTTACGGTTTAGGGTTTAAGGTTTAGGACTAAGGGATTACAATTTAGTTTTTAGGGTTTATGGTTTAGGGATAAAGTTTTAGGGTTTATGGGGTTTACGATTCAATGTTCAGTTTTTAGGGTTTAGGTTAAGGGTATAGGTTTTATTGTTTATGGTTTAATTTTTAGGGTTTAGGGTTTAGGGTTTATTGCCTAGGGTTTAGGGTTTATGGTCTAGGGTTTAGGTTTATGTCTCAAGGATTAAGCTTTAGGGCTAAGGGATTACAGCTTTTAGGGCTTAGGTTTTAGGGTTTATGGTTTAAGGAGGATTATATTTAATGTCTTAGGGTTTAGGCTTTAGGGTATAGGATTTATGGTTTATGGTTTAGGGCTAAAGATTTAGGGTTTATTTGGTTTTATTCAACATTTAGGTTTTAGGGTTTAGGGTTTATGGTTTAGTGTTTAGCATTTAGGGTTTAGGGTTTAGGTTTAGTGTTTAGGGTTCAATGTTTAGTTTTTATGGTTTAGGTTTAAGAATTAGGTTTTAGGGTTTAGGTCTTAGGGTTTAAGGTTTAGGGCTACAAAGCATTACGTTTTAGATCTTAGGGTTTAGGGTTTATAGTTTAGGGTTTAGGGTTTAGGGTTTAGGGTTTCATGTTTAGGGTTTAGTGTTTATTATTTATGGTTTATGGTTTATGGTTTAGTGTTTAATATTGAGGGTTTAGGGTTTAGGACTAAGGGATTACAATTTAGTTTTTAGGGTTTATGGGGTTTACGATTCAATGTTTAGTTTTTAGGGTTTAGGTTTAGACATTAGTGTTTAGGGTTATGGATTTATGGTTTATTATTTAGGGTTTAGGGTTTAGGGTTTAGGATTTAGGGTTTAGGATTTATGGTGTAGGGATAAAGGTTTAGGGTTTATAGGGTTTATGATTTAAGGTTTACCTTTTAGAGTTTACGGTTTAGGTTTTAGGGTTTCAAGTTTAGTGTTTAGTATTTAAGGTTTAGTATTTAGTGTTTAGGGTTTAGGGTTTAGGGTCATGTGAGTTTAGGATTTAGGGTGTAGGGTTTAGGTCTTAAGGTTTAAGGTTTAGGTTAAGGGATTATAGGTTAAGGTGTAGGGTTTAGGGTTTAAGGTTTAGGGCTTATGGTTTATGGCTAAATGTTTAGGGTTTATGGAGTTTACTTATCCAAGTTTTAGTTTTTAGGGTTTAGGGTTTAGGGCTTATGGCTTAAGGTTTCAAGTTTAGGTTTTAGGGTTTAGGATTTATTGTTTATGGTTAATGGTTTAAGTTTTAATATTTAGGGAATAGGGTTTAGGGTTTAGGGTTTTGAGTTTAGGGTTTAGAGTTTAGGATTTATGGTTTATAGTTTATAGTTTAGGTTTAATATTTAAGGTTTATGGTTTAGGGTTTAGTTCTTAGGGTTTAGGGTTTAGGGTTTAGGGTTTAGTGTTTAAGGTTTAAGTTTTAGTGCTAAGGGATTACAGGTTATAGCTTAGGGTTTAGGGTTTAGGCTTTATGGTTTAGGGTTAAAGGTTTAAGGTTTATGGGGTATACAATTCAAGGTTCATTTTTATGGTTTATGGTTTATGGTTTATGGTTTATGGTTTATGGTTTAGTGTTTTGATTTTTGGGTTTATTATGTTTTGTTTATGGTTTATGGTTTCAAGTTTGATAGTTATGGTTTAGGATTTAGTGCTCGTGGTTTCATGTTTAGGGTTTAGGGTTTAGGTCTCGGGTTTAAGATCTAGGTCTCGTGGTTTTCTCGGTTTATTGCTAAGGGATTATGGCTTAGGGTTTAGGTTTTAGGTTCAGGGTTTAGGTTTTTGTTTTTATGGTTTATGGTTTAGGGTTTACGTCTCGTGGTTTAAGTTTTAGGGCTAATGGATTACATTTAAGGGCTTACTACTTAGGGTTAAGGGTTAAGGGTTTAGGGATTAGGGTTTATTGTTTAGGTCTCATCGTGTAAGGTTTAGAATGAAGGGATTAGGGTTTAGGGTTTATGGGTTAGGGTTTAGGGATTAGGGTTTATGGTTTAGGACTAAAGGTTAAGGGTTTATGGGATTTACAATTTAAGGTTTAGTTTTTATAGTTTAGGGTTTAGGGTTTTAGGGCTAATGGATTACATTTTATGGCTTACTACTTAGGGTTAAGGGTTTAGGATTTAGGGATTAGGGTTTAGGGTTTAGGTATTAGGGTTTAAGGTTTATGATGAAGGGATTAGGGTTTAGGGTTTATGGGTTAGGGTTTAGGGATTAGGGTTTATGGTTTAAGACTAAAGGTTAAGAGTTTATGGGATTTACAATTTAAGGTTTCATTTTTACGGTTTAGGTTTTAGGGTTTAGGGTTTAGGGTTTAGGGTTTAGTGTTTAGGGTTTAGGGCTAAAGGTTTAGGGTTTATGGGATTTATGATATAATTTTTTGTTTTTATGGTTTATGGTTTAGGGTTTACATCTCGGGTCTAAGTTTTAGGGCTAATGGATTACATTTAAGGGCTTACTACTTAGGGTTAAGGGTTTAGGGTTTAGGGATTAGGTTTATTGTTTAGGTCTCATGGTGTAAGGTTTAGAATGAAGGGATTAGGGTTTAGGGTTTATGGGTTAGGGTTTAGGGATTAGGGTTTATGGTTTAGGACTAAAGGTTAGGGGTTTATGGGATTTACAATTTAAGGTTTATTTTTTATAGTTTAGGGTTTAGGGTTTAGGGTTTTGACATTAGGGTTTAGTATTTAGGGTTTAGGTTTTAGGGTTTAGTGTTTTGATTTTATGGTTTAAGGTTTAATATTTAGGGTTTAGGTTTTAGTGCTAAGGGTTTTGGTTTAGTTATTAGGATTTAGGATTTAGTGTTTAGGGTTTATGGTTTATGGATTAGGGCTAAAGGTTTAGGGTAAATGGGGTTTATAATTCAAGGTTTAGTTTTTAGTGTTTAGTGTTTAGGGTTTAGAGTTTATGGTTTAGGTCTCGTGGTTTAAGGTTTAGGGCTAAGGGATTACAATTTAGGGTTTAGGGTTTAGGATTTATGGTTTAGGGCTAAAGGTTTAGGGTTTATGGGGTTTACAATTCAAGGTTTAGGTTTTAGGTTTTTAGTATCCCGGGTATAGGGTTTATGATTTCTGGTTTATGGTTTACGGTTAAGCGTTTAATGTTTAGGTATTAGTTTTTGGGTTTTGGTTTTAGGGTATAGGTCTAAGGGTTTAAGATGGATTACAATTTATGGCTTAGGGTTTAGGATTTAGGTTTTTTTAGGGTTTATGGGGTTTACGATTCAAGGATTAGTTTTTAGTTTTTAGTTTTTAGGTATTGAGTTTAGGGTTTCAGATTTATAGTTTAAGGTTTACGGTTTAGGTCTAATATTTAGGGTTTAGGGTTTAGGGTTTAGGGTTTAGTGCTCATGGTTTAGGGTTTAGGGTTTAGGTCTCAATTATTGAGGTTTACGGAAAAGTTTAGGGTTTTTGGGTTTATGGTTTAGGGATAAAGGTTTAGGGTTGATGGGGTTTATGATTAAGGGTTTATTTTTTTAGGGTTGATGGTTTATGTATAAGGGATTACAGCTTTAGGGTTTAGGGTTTATAGTTCAGGGTTTATAGGTTTTTCGATCCAAGGTTTAGTTTTTAGGGTTTAGGGTTTCAACTTTAGGGTTTAGGGTTTAGGATTTATGGTTTATGGTTTATGGTTTACGCTTTAATATTTAGGTATTGGGTTTCAGTGTTTTGTTTTAGGTTTATGGTTTAGGGCTAAAGTTTTTTGGTTTATGGGTTTACGATCCAAGGTTTATATTTTAGGGTTTAGGTTTTAGGGTTTTGAGTTTAGGGTATAGGGTTTCAGATTTTTTGTTTATGGTTTACGCTTTCATGTTTAGTATTTAAGATTTAGGGTTTAGGATTTAGTGCCTCGTGTTTTAGGATTCGTGGTTTAGGGTTTAGGTCGTAAGGTTTAAGGGTTAGTGCTAACGGATTATAGTTCAAGGTTAATTGTTTAGGGTCGAGAGTTTAGGGTTTAGGATTTATTGTTTAGGGCTAAAGGTTTAGGGTTTATGGGGTTTATGATTAAAGGTTTAGGGTTTAAAGTTTTGAGTATAGGGTTTAGGTTTATGATTTATGGTTTATGGTTTACGCTAAGGGTTTAATTGTTAGGATTTAGGGTTTTCGGTTTAGGGTTTAAGATGGATTACATTTTAGCCCTTAGGGTTGTTGGTTGGATATTTTTTCAAACCAAAATATGAGGTTCAACCACAAGACATGAGATTTAATCCTCCTCAAAGACAGTGAGGTCACTGCTTATTGCTAATCTAAAACACAAGAAATAATATATACAATATTCACACTAATCTAACCATTGGGGGTTGGGATGAAATCCCGAAATCCACATTCACACGATTCAAGGATATTGCTTTCGTACGTGAAATAGGTTAGAAACTATTACAGTGAAAGAAGCACGGTAGAAAAGAAATGAGAGAAACGTATTTTCTTTCGAGTAAACACAGAGCACGAAATAATCATACGAGTTTTAGATCACAAATATAGTGTCCGAGATAATTAGAAACGCTAAGATTCTATGCAAAGAATAGCTTTAAGATCATGAACATAAGAACACTGTCTTAAATAAGATATATTTCACAACACAAAGTCTGTAAAACAATATCAGCTTCTATTCTTCAAAATGATTGAAAGAAAACACAAAGTTTTTCTCCTTTCCAATAGCCTCTTAATGCTTCAAAAATTCTCGACCCTTTTGAATGCACAAGCATCCCTTATTTATAACAAGAGAATCAGAGCCAAAATAGCCCAGATCCTGAAAAGTAGCATGCTAACTAGAGTTTCAGCTTTGCATGATTCTCACGCAGGAGATCAAGTCGAAGTCTGAATTAAAAATAATGACAAAATGGAAATAAAAGATGTGTCATTCTAAAAATAGAAATGACATGAGACGCTGGAGCTCAATCCGAGTCATCATCTTTTGATTCTTCTCCTTTCTCTTCCTCCAGCTGAGACTGTTTGTTCCGGAACTCCTGGAACTTCCGAATAATGCCTTGCATTTCGTTTTCCTCAGGTGCAGTGGAAAGATCATTCCACATTTCGCAGGTCTCATGGATATCACTGGCACCGCCGGGAAGCTTTTTTAACCTCTTGCTGAGCTTTATTAAGGCCTCCAACGTATGCTCAATCCTCACAAACTGACCAATGACTTCAAGGTCGAATCCATCTACAGGTTCATGCTGAATAATCTCTTGAACTTGTTTGAAGAGATCATCTGCTGATAGGGCACTTGATTTCCCAACCGACATCTTTGGACAAATCTTTAGCAATTCTTCCTCCAGATCACTTTTCCCATCGATCAATTTATCCCTTGATTCTCTCAACTTGCTCAGCAGCTTCGTTGAGGATCTTTACTCTGAACTTGATGCCCTTGATCAGCTGAAAGTGTTTATCTGTATGTGGAAGAACGCCTTCTTCTACCAAGAGATGTGCTGGTATTTGCTTTAGCACTTGGAGAGCTTCACAAGTCAAATCAAGCTGTCCAAGTTCTTCAGTGAATTCCTCATCCATCTTCTCTCCTTCCTTCTGAATCTCTGCCAAGGACTGATGAACTTTCACCACGTCTTGAATTACTTCCTTCCCTTGTTGGAGCAACTTTTGGATCCATTCATTAACCACTCTTCCTTTTCTGGTAATCTTCTCAATCGTAGGCACCGATGAGAAATCGAATCCGGCAGAAAGGAGAAGCAGATGGTATGGATTCCAGGGGTGTTGAGAGTTTAATCAAAACTTCTGTCAACTGCTCCACTTTTTTCTTAAACTCATCTCTGCTGATCTTTGTTTCTTTCAACTTTTGGCACAAAGACGTCCTATGGAAGCCCGCATCTTGTCAAGCGCTCCTTCTGTTGTTACTTTCCCTAGAGCCACCTTGGTGATCTGATAATCAGCAGCTGTTACATCATCCCTAGTTTTGTCAGCTGAGGGAGTGGCGATCTCTGCGAACTTATCTCCTGAAGCATCTACCAAAACTCTTGAAACTGTTTTGGGTTTCTTGGCTGATTTCGCAGTAGAAGTCTTGAGTGAGCTAAAATCAAGGGGTGGTAGGGGTACAATCACCTTCCTCTTCCTGGGAGTTTGCTCAAGTAACCATTGTGGAGTATCAGAAGGAACTGCTGATGTTGTAGTAACTAGTACTCTACTCTCAAGAGGAGAAGATTCTACTATTGGAGGGGGAACAGTAATCAACGTGGTAGTAGGTGCAACAAAGAGAGGCACAGGTTGTGGCGAGCTGGTAATTATTTGGGTTCCAGTAGAGAGGGGAGAGAGACCAGAGAAAATGCCTGCCATACTTGAAGAAGTGAATGGGGATTGAGGAGATTGGAGTGGTTGTTGAGGGGCAGGCACAGATTCAGACTCCAAACCCTGGGTTGCAAGAGACAAAGTTTCTTTGGTCTGACTATCAACAGATGATGGAATCAAGATTTGACTTCCTTCCTCTTCCACATTAATTTCTTCTTTTTCTGGTGACGTTGGTGATTCTGGCACAACCACCGTTTCAGCTGGAGAAACAATTGAAGAGATTTGTCTTTCTTTCCTCCTCCTAGGAATCCTGATTTTTATAGGCCCCCCAGAAGATTCTTTGCCCTTTTCCTGTTGGGAGGGCCCCACCTCTAAAGCAGCCAATTTGGGAAACTTGTCATCATTGAAATTCATCCCCCAAGAAGAAAGCCATTTCTTCGTACGAGCCAATATTAGGGCTGACCTATCGGTGATAGAGGCTTTCTCAGTAACTGACCAATCAATAGGTGGAAAAATGTATCGATCTTCGTTAAGCCCATCATAGGACATATCCAACACACTTTCATTATCTGCAGTGCCATCTGGCAAATCAGAAAGCCCCAGTGTCTGAATTTCATCAATAGTAAGCCTACTATTATCCTTTCTGCGTATCGCAACTTCGTCCCGCAGATCAATCCAGATGTCCTCAATATCAGGCCTGTGCAGATGTTGAGCTCCATAGGCCCGAAGCACTCCTCGGATGTCAAAACCATCCCGAGATTTCATATGCTTCTTTAATTTCTCCTGAAGTTCACATTCGACATTTTTGGCCTTAGCCGCTGTCGAGCAAGTATATCTCCCAATAGAAATTGGGAAGGATACTGCTGCCTTGTGCTTGCTCTGTTGGAACTTGTGGAAATCCAACAATTGTCTGACCAATTCCAACAAAATTAATCTATCCCCAGGATAGCGAGGCAGACGGAAAGGCTCTCCTGCATACATCACTGTTCGAATGTATGTAAACTTCCTAAACTGTAGGAAGATACATCCCCATTTAGATACCTCGGCCCAAGCCTCATCGGAGACTCTTGTTTTTCTCAATCCCGGGTTCAGTCTGCAGATGTTCTCATAGAAAAAGGCATCATTAACCCTTCTAAACTGATCCTTAGACCCCTTCTTCGTTATTTGCGGAAAATGCTTGTAGATTGGGTTTGTGATCCTGCTGCCTTTTGTATCGAGCCCGGGATAGTTCCTCATCCCGGCTGCCGCATAGGCCACATACGAGAACATGTAAAATTTTCCCGTCGACAAGACCGTCGTCATTTGGGCATCAATCTCATCACTGATCAAGGTTCCCCAGTCAATCCCTTGCTTATTCTTCTTGATGGTGACCATGAACTGGTACATCCATCCGTGAAATAGATTTGACTCTGGTAAACCAAATGCCCGGCTAAGAAGTGTGATGATATCATTTATCTCTTGTATAAAGTCACACCTAGGAATAGTCCTAGGAAATCGGGATACCGCTGGCTTAGCTTTAGCCAGGAACTTCTTGTTAACATCTCTTATACAATTCTCCTGGTTAGTGTCCCAGGTTTTCTGGGCTGACTTCATATTCAAATTCCCATACTCCTCGAAATTGGGTAATTTCAGGAGGTCATCAAGATAAATCCCATCTAGCTTGATCACTACTTCTCCTGCTGGGTTCCTAACGGAACGAGAAGCAGAGTCGTAGTTAGAGGCACAGGCCAGAATGAACTCTGGACATTGGGCCGATAGAGGAAAGCCTGCTGCCAAAGGTAAGCCACTGTTTGCTAAAGAGGTCATCCATTCAGTTTGACTGGGACTTTTCACCCTGTTCCAGAAATCGTCCATGTCAACATTACCGAATTCGGTATCCCGAATATCGTAATTACAGTCAACATATGACGGGGATTCTGGTTTCTTAAACTTATATTTCATCCTGCTTGATTTCTCGGTCTTCTCTTGTGATGGACCGGGGTCTGTCATGAAGAAAATCGGATGAAGAGATGCTCGGAAAACCCTGGTGATGCTATGCACGCTGAAATACCCGATTGAAGGTATGTGACGGAAGATAAAAAGAACCCGACAGGCTGAAGGTGTCGGAACTTTGGAGGAACCCGACACGCACTGCCTTTGACAGAACTTCGACGGAACCCGACACTTAGTGTTACTGGCGGAACCTTTTGAGAACCCGGTACCCACTGTTGAGATCGGAATATTGAGGAACCCCGAACTTCGAGCTCTCTCTGTACTTTGGGCAGATTAAGGAAAGCCTGCAAAACAGCTTCCGAAGTCCGGGTAGCACAAAAAGAATTTCTCCTTTGAGTTTTTGCATATAAAACCTTTTTTCTTTGATAATATTCCAAATATCATGCAAACAATTGTAATTCAAAAGGAACAGTACCAACTGATATTTGCAAGAAGAAAATAAACCCTAGAAAACCCCAAAACGCTTTCGAAAACGATTCAGAGGAAATAAGGAAGAAAAATCTTCAACAATCGGCAAGGAAGTACACGGAAAACGTTTCTTAAATCAAGAACAAAGGAGGAACGATTAATACCTTCCAATCGAGACAGGTGAAAATGAAAACAATCGATCCAGTATGATAACGCGAGCTTGCGGGTTTTGGGAGCAGGAGAACATGCGCAAAAATCCACGGTGTAAAATTAAGAACGGTGAAAATGACGTGTAAAAACCGCATATTTATAAGAAAACCAATAATAAATACACATCAGCTCCGCACGTGCCAACGCACCGACCGCTTAGCATGTGCCACGTCAGCATGTTGGAGGAGTTCGGAAACCCGATGGGAAAAGATTTGGTGTATTTCGGGTTTTGAGCGTCGGAAAACATGGAACACAAAACATGTCTAGAAACACGAATGTTCCGATGTGTTAAACTTCCGAAAACCCGATTTACAAAGGATTTTCTTAATACTTGGCGGGTTTCGGGAATCGGAGAACATGCCATATAAAACATGTTTTGTAACACGAATGTTCCGATGCCTTAAGCTTCCGAAAACCCGATTTGCAAGGACTTGCTCAATATAAAGCGGGATTCGGGAATCGGAAATCAAGCAACACAAAGCATGTTTTAACTCATGAATATTCCGATGCATGAGATATCCGAAAACCCGATTTACTCATAAAGAATCAAAACTCAAAAGTGTTAAGAAAATTTTGTAGGGGTTATCCAACCATTTCGTCGTTAACTCAAAATGGGGATAACAAGGGTTTAGGGTTTAAGGTTTATGGTTTAGGGTTTATGGGGTTTATGATTCAAGGTTTTGTTTTTCAGGTTTAGGGTGTATGGTTTCAAGTTTAGGGTTTAGGATTTATAGTTTAGGGTTTACGCTTTAGGGTCTAATATTTAGGGTTTAGGGGTTTGATATTTAGGAATAAGGTATTAAAGTTTACAGCTTTAGTATTTAAGGTTTAGGGTTTGGGGTTTATGATTTAGGATAAAGGTTTAGGGTTGATGGGGTTTACGATTATCCAAGGTTTATTTTTCATGGTTTATGGTTTAGGGTTTAGGGTTTTTATTTTAGGGTTTATGGTTTACGGTTTAGGTTTAGTGTTTGGTTTAGTGCTCAAGCTTTAGGGTTTATTGTGTAGGGTTTAGGGTTTTGAGTTCAGGGGTTAATGTATTAGGATTCATGGTTTATGATTTACGATTTAGGCTTTAATATTTAGTGTTTAGGGTTTAGTGCTAAGGTTTTAGGGTTTAGGTCTTAGGGTTTAATGTTTAGGGCTAAAGGTTTAGGGTTTATGGAGTTTACGATTCAATGTTTAGTTTATAGGGTTTAGGGTTTAGGTTAAGGATTTAGGGTTTATTGTTTTGACTATAGGGTTTAAGATTTATGTTTTATGGTTTATGGTTTACTTTTTAGGGTTTAATTTTTAGGTTTAGGGTTTAGGGTTTATTGCCCATGGTTTAGGGTTTAGGGTTTAGGGTTTAGGGTATAAGAGTTAGGGTTTATGGTTTAGGCTAAAGGTTTATATTTTATGGGGTTTACGATTCAAGGTTTAGGTTTTAGGGTTTAGAGTTTAGGGTTTATGGTTTAGTGTTTAGGATTTAGGGTTTTGAGTTTAGGGTTTAGGGTTTAGATGTTAGTGTTTAGGGTTTAGGTTTTAGAGTTTAGATTCGTGGTTTAGGTCTCGGGGTTTCATCTCACAGTTTATGGTTTAGGGCTAAATGTTTAGGGTTTATGGGGTTTACGATTCAATATTCAATTTTTATTGTTTAGTGTTTAGGATTTATGTTTGAGGGTTTAGGTCTCGGGGTCAAGGTTTAGGGCTAAGGGATTACACTTCGAGATTAGGGTTTAGGGTTTAGGGTTTGGAGTTTAGGGTTTAGTGTTTAGGGTTTATGGTTTAGTGTTTAATATTTAGGGTTTAGGGTTTAGGGTTTAATGTTTATGACTAAGGGATTATAGTTTAGGGTTTAGGGTTTATGGTTTAGGGATAAAGTTTTAGGGTTTATGGGGTTTATGATTCAACATTTAGTTTTTAGGGTTTAGGGTTTACGGTTTAGAATTTAGTGTTTAGGGTTAAGGATTTATGGTTTTTGTTTAGGGTTTAGGGTTTATAGGGTTTATGATTCAAGGATTACCTTTTATGGTTTAAGGTTTAGGGTTTAGGGTTTAGGGTTTAGGTTTTCAGTTTCGAGTTTAGGGTTTAGAGTTTATGGTTTAGGGTTTAGGGTTTTGCTTTCGTGGTTTAGGGTTTTTAGTTTAGGATTTAGGGTTGTGAGTTTAGGATTTAGGGTTTAGGGTTTAGTTCTCGGGTTAAGGGTTAAGGGTTTAGGTTTAGGTCTCAAGGTTTAAAGTTTATGGCTAAAGGTATAGGGATTATGGGGTTTATGATTTAAGGTCTATTTTTTAGGGTTTAGGCTTTAGGGTTAAGATTTTAGGGTTTAGGGTTTCTAGTGTAGGTTTTATTTAAGGTTTAGGATTTATGGTTTATGATTTAATTTTTAGGGTTTAATATTAAGGGTTTATGGTTTAGGTTTATTACCCGGGGTTTAGGGTTTAGGTATCGTGATTTAAGGATTAGGGCTAAGGGATTATAGTTTAGGACTTAGGGTTTAGGGTTTATGGTTTAGCGTTCATTGTTTAGTGCTAAAGGTTTAGGGTTTATGGGTTTTACAATTCAAGGGTTAGTTTTTAGGGTTTAGGGTTTAAGAAATATTACATATTAGGGCTTAGGGTTTAGGGTTTAGGGTATAGAGTTTAGGGTTTATGGGGTTTACGATATTGGGTTTTGGGTTTATGGTTTCAATTTTGAGGTTTAGGGTTTAGGATTTATGGTTTATGGTTTATGGTTTCAGGTATAATATTTAAGGTTTAGGTTTAGGGTTTAGGGTTTAGGTCACAGGGTATAAGGGTTAGGGCTAAGGGATTATAGTTCGGGTTTAGTGTTTAAGGTTTAGGGTTTAGTATTTATTGTTTAGGGATAAAGGTTTAGGGTTTAATGGGTTTATGATTTAGGTTTTAGGGTTTACGGTTTAGGGTTTAGGGTTTCAAGTATAGGGTTTAGGGTTTATGATTTATGGTTTATGGTTTATCATTAAGGGTTTAATGTTTAGGATTTAGGGTTTTGGGTTTTGGGTTTAGGGTTTAGGTCTAAGGGTTTAAGATGGATTACAATTTATGGTTTAGGGTTTAGGGCTTAGGGTTTAGGGTTTATGGGGTTTATGATTCAAGGTTTAGTTTTTAGGGTTTCGAGTTTAGGGTTTAGGATTTATAATTTAAGGTTTACAGTTTAGGGTGTAATATTTAGGGTTTAGAGTTCGTGTTTTAGGGTTTAGGTCTCAAGGTTTGACGTTTAGGGATAAGGGAATATAATTTAGGGCTTAGGGTTTAGGGTTTATTGTTTAGGGCTAAAGGTTCAGGTTTATGTGGTTTATGATTCAAGGTTTAATTTTTATGGTTTAGGGTTTAGGGTTTAGGGTTAAGGGATTACAGCTTAGGGCTTTGGGTTTAGTGTTAAGGGTTTAGGGTTTATAGTTTAGGGCTAAATATTTAGGGTTTATGGGGTTTATGATTCAAAATTTAGGTTTTATGGTTTAGGGTTTTGATTGTAAGGTTTAGAATTTATATTTTAAGGTTTACAGCTTTAGGGTTTAGTGTTTAGGGTTTAGCATTTTAGGTTTAGGTCTCGTGGTTTAATGTTTAGGGCTAATGGATTATACTTTAGGGCATAGGTTTTAGGGTTTATGGTTTAGGGCTAAAGGTTTAAGGTTTATGGGGTTTACAATTCAAGGTTTATCTTTTATGGTTTATGGTTTAGGGTTTAAGGTTTCAAATTTAGGGTTTAGGGTTTCAGATTTATGGTTTATGATTTACAGTTTAGGGTTTAATATTTAGGATTTATGGTTTGTTTTAGTGCCCATGCTTTAGTGTTTAGGGTTTTGAATTTAGGATTCATGGTTTATGGTTAACGGTTTAGGCTTTAATATTTAGTGTTTAGGGTTTTGGGTTTAGTTCTCGTGTTAAGGGTTTAGGGTTTAGGGTTTAGGTCTCGGGGTTTAAGGTTTATGGCTAAAGGTATAGGGATTATGGGGTTTATTATTAGAGGTCTATTTTTTTAACGTTTAGGGTTTAGGGTTAAGGTTTTAGGGTTTAGGGTTTCTAGTGTAGGGTTTAAGGTTTAGGATTTATGGTTTATGATTTAATTTTAAGGGTTTAATATTAAGGGTTTACGGTTTAGGGTTTATTACCCGTGGTTTAGGGTTTAGGTCTAAGGATTTAAGGATTAGGGCTAAGGGATTACAGCTTTAGGGCTTAGGGTTTAGGGTTTATGGTATAACATTTATTGTTTAGTGCTAAAGGTTTAGTGTTTATGGGTTTTACGATTCAAGGTTTAGTTTTTAGGGTTTAGGGTTTAGGGTTTAAGAAAGATTACATATTAGGGCTTAGGGTTTAGGGTTTAGGGTATAGGGTTTAGGGTTTATGGTTTAGGGCTAAAGGTTTAGGGTTTATGGGGTTTATGATTCAAGAATTATTTTTAGGGTTTAGGGTTTATGGTTTAGGATTTAGGGTATAGGGTATAGGGTTTATGGTTTAGGGCTAAAGGTTTAGGGTTTATGGGGTTTACGATTCCAATATTTAGTTTTTAGGGTTTAGGGTTTATGGTTGAGTGTTTAGGATTTAGGGTTTAGAGTTTAGGGTTTAGGGTTTAATATTTATGTTTTATGGTTTACATTTTAGGGATTAATATTTAGGGTTTATAGTTTAGGGTTTATGGGTTAGGTTCGTGGTTTAGGTCTCACATTTTAGGGTTTAGGTTTTAGGTCTAATGTTTTAGGGTTTATTGGGTTTATGATTCAAGGTTTAGTTTTTATGGTTTAGGGTTTAGGGCTTAGAGTTTAGGGTTTATAGTTTACGGTTTAGTGTTTTAGGCTTCACGCCAGGGTTTAGGATTTATGGTTTATGGCCTAGGGTTAAATATTTAGGGTTTAGGGTTTAGTACTTAGGCCTTTAGAGCCAGGCTTTTAATGCCTAGGGTTTAGGATTTAGGGTTTAGGGTTTAGGGTTTTGAGCCTAGGGTTTAGAGCCCAGGATTTATGGTTTATAGTTTATAGTTTAGGGTTTAATATTTAAGGTTTATGGTTTAGGGTTTAGTTCTTAGGGTTTAGGGTTTAGGGTTTAGGGTTTAGGGTTTAAGGTTTAAGTTTTAGTGCTAAGGGATTACAGGTTATAGCTTAGGGTTTAGGGTTTAGTATTTATGGTTTAGGGCTAAAGGTTTAAGGTTGATGGGGTATACGATTCAAGGTTCATTTTTTATGGTTTATGGTTTATGGTTTATGGTTTAGTGTTTTGATTTTTGGGTTTATTATGTTTTGTTTATGGTTTATGGTTTCAAGTTTGATAGTTATGGTTTAGGTTTAGTGCTCGTGGTTTCAGGTTTAGGGTTTAGGGTTTAGGTCTCAGTGGTTTAAGATCTAGGTCTCGGGGTTTTCTAGTTTATTGCTAAGGGATTATGGCTTAGGGTTTAGGTTTTAGGGTTCGTGGTTTAGGTTTTTGTTTTTATGGTTTATGGTTTAGGGTTTACGTCTCGGGGTTTAAGTTTTAGGGCTAATGGATTACATTTAAGGGCTTACTACTTAGGGTTAAGGGTTAAGGGTTTAGGGATTAGGGTTTATTGTTTAGGTCTCATGGTGTAAGGTTTAGAATGAAGGGATTAGGGTTTAGGGTTTATGGGTTAGGGTTTAGGGATTAGGGTTTATGGTTTAGGACTAAAGGTTAAGGGTTTATGGGATTCACAATTTAAGGTTTAGTTTTTATAGTTTAGGGTTTAGGGTTTTAGGGCTAATGGATTACATTTTAGGGCCTACTACTTAGGGTTAAGGGTTTAGGATTTAGGGATTAGGGTTTAGGGTTTAGGTATTAGGGTTTAAGGTTTATGATGAAGGGATTAGGGTTTAGGGTTTATGGGTTAGGGTTTAGGGATTAGGGTTTATGGTTTAAGACTAAAGGTTAAGAGTTTATGGGATTTACAATTTAAGGTTTCATTTTACGGTTTAGGTTTTAGGGTTTAGGGTTTAGGGTTTAGGGTTTAGTGTTTAGGGTTTAGGGCTAAAGGTTTAGGGTTTATGGGATTTATGATATAAGTTTTTGTTTTTATGGTTTATGGTTTATGGTTTACGTCTCGTGGTCTAAGTTTTAGGGCTAATGGATTACATTTAAGGGCTTACTACTTAGGGTTAAGGGTTTAGGGTTTAGGGATT
The DNA here is from genome assembly GCA_018340775.1 of Taxus wallichiana var. yunnanensis. Classification (NCBI taxonomy): domain Eukaryota; kingdom Viridiplantae; phylum Streptophyta; class Pinopsida; order Cupressales; family Taxaceae; genus Taxus; species Taxus wallichiana. The sequence goes on along the minus strand of CM031234.1, from coordinate 1,028,928,508 downwards.
AGGGTTTATTGTTTAGGTCTCATGGTGTAAGGTTTAGAATGAAGGGATTAGGGTTTAGGGTTTATGGGTTAGGGTTTAGGGATTAGGGTTTATGGTTTAGGACTAAAGGTTAAGGGTTTATGGGATTTACAATTTAAGGTTTAGTTTTTATAGTTTAGGGTTTAGGGTTTAGGGTTTTGACATTAGGGTTTAGTATTTAGGGTTTAGGTTTTAGGGTTTAGTGTTTTGATTTTATGGTTTGGTTTAATATTTAGGGTTTGGGTTTTAGTGCTAAGGGTTTTTGGTTTAGTTATTAGGATTTAGGATTTAGTGTTTAGGGTTTATGGTTTATGGATTAGGTCTAAAGGTTTAGGGTAAATGGGGTTTATAATTCAAGGTTTAGTTTTTAGTGTTTAGTGTTTAGGGTTTAGAGTTTATGGTTTAGGTCTCGGGGTTTAAGGTTTAGGGCTAAGGGATTACAATTTATGGTTTAGGGTTTAGGATTTATGGTTTAGGGCTAAAGGTTTAGGGTTTATGGGGTTTATAATTCAAGGTTTAGGTTTTAGGGTTTTTAGTATCCCGGGTATAGGGTTTATGATTTATGGTTTATGGTTTACGGTTAAGCGTTTAATGTTTAGGTATTAGTTTTTGGGTTTTGGTTTTAGGGTATAGGTCTAAGGGTTTAAGATGGATTACAATTTATGGCTTAGGGTTTAGGATTTAGGGTTTTTTTAGGGTTTATGAGGTTTACGATTCAAGGATTAGTTTTTAGTTTTTAGTTTTTAGGGTATTGAGTTTAGGGTTTGATTTATAGTTTAAGGTTTACGCTTTAGGGTCTAATATTTAGGGTTTAGGGTTTAGGGTTTAGGGTTTAGTGCTCATGGTTTAGGGTTTAGGGTTTAGGTTTAGGTCTCAATTATTGAGGTTTAGGGATAAGTTTAGGGTTTTTGGGTTTATGGTTTAGGGATAAAGGTTTAGGGTCGATGGGGTTTATGATTAAGGGTTTATTTTTTTTTAGGGTTGATGGTTTATGCATAGGGTTTATAGTTCGGGGTTTATAGGGTTCTCGATCCAAGGTTTAGTTTTTAGGGTTTAGGGTTTCAACTTTAGGGTTTAGGGTTTAGGATTTATGGTTTATGGTTTATGGTTTACGGTTTAATATTTAGGGTATTGGGTTTCGTGTTTTGTTTTAGGTTTATGGTTTAGGGCTAAAGTTTTTGGTTTATGGGGTTTACGATTCAAGGTTTATATTTTAGGGTTTAGGTTTTAGGGTTTTGAGTTTAGGGTATAGGGTTTCAGATTTTTTGTTTATGGTTTGCGCTTTCATGTTTAGTATTTAAGATTTAGGGTTTAGGATTTAGTGCTCTGTGTTTTAGGATTCAAAGTGTTTAGGGTTTAGGTCGCAAGGTTTAAGGGTTAGTGCTAACGGATTAGAGTTCAAGGTTAATTGTTTAGGGTTGAGAGTTTAGGGTTTAGGATTTATTGTTTAGGGCTAAAGGTTTAGGGTTTATGGGGTTTAAGATTCAAGGTTTAGGGTTTAAAGTTTTGAGTATAGGGTTTAGGGTTTATGATTTATGGTTTATGGTTTACGGTTAAGGGTTTAATTGTTAGGATTTAGGGTTTTGGGTTTAGGGTTTAAGATGGATTACATTTTAGCCCTTAGGGTTTATGGTTTAAGGTTTATGGTTTAGGGTTTATGGGGTTTATGATTTAAGGTTTTGTTTTTCAGGTTTAGGGTGTATGGTTTCAAGTTTAGGGTTTAGGATTTATAGTTTAGGGTTTACGGTTTAGGTCTAATATTTAGGGTTTAGGGTTTTATATTTAGGACTAAGGTATTAAAGTTTACAGCTTAGTATTTAAGGTTTAGGGTTTGGGGTTTATGATTTAGGGATAAAGGTTTAGGGTTGATGGGGTTTACGATTCAAGGTTTATTTTTCATGTTTTATGGTTTAGGGTTTAGGGTTTTTATTTTAGGGTTTACGGTTTACGGTTTAGGGTTTAGTGTTTGGTTTAGTGCTCAAGCTTTAGGGTTTATTGTGTAGGGTTTAGGGTTTTGAGTTCGGGGCTAAATATTTAGGGTTTATGATTTACGATTTAGGCTTTAATATTTAGTGTTTAGGGTTTAGTGCTAAGGGTTTAGGGTTTATGTGGTTTATGATTCAAGGTTTAATTTTTATGGTTTAGGGTTTAGGGTTTAGGGTTAAGGGATTATAGTTTAGGGCTTTGGGTTTAGTGTTAAGGGTTTAGGGTTTATAGTTTAGGGCTAAATATTTAGGGTTTATGGGGTTTATGATTCAAAATTTAGGTTTTATGGTTTAGGGTTTTGATTGTAAGGTTTAGAATTTATATTTTAAGGTTTACGGTTTAGGGTTTAGTGTTTAAGGTTTAGCATTTTAGGTTTAGGTCTCGTGGTTTAATGTTTAGGGCTAATGGATTATACTTTAGGGCATAGGTTTTAGGGTTTATGGTTTAGGGCTAAAGGTTTAAGGTTTATGGGGTTTACAATTCAAGGTTTATCTTTTATGGTTTATGGTTTAGGGTTTAAGGTTTCAAATTTAGGGTTTAGGGTTTTGATTTATGGTTTATGATTTACAGTTTAGGGTTTAATATTTAGGATTTATGGTTTGTTTTAGTGCCCATGCTTTAGTGTTTAGGGTTTTGAATTTAGGATTCATGGTTTATGGTTAACGGTTTAGGCTTTAATATTTAGGGTTTAGGGTTTTGGGTTTAGTTCTCGGGTTAAGGGTTTAGGGTTTAGGGTTTAGGTCTCGGGGTTTAAGGTTTATGGCTAAAGGTATAGGGATTATGGGGTTTATGATTAGAGGTCTATTTTTTAACATTTAGGGTTTAGGGTTAAGGTTTTAGGGTTTAGGGTTTCTAGTGTACGGTTTAAGGTTTAGGATTTATGGTTTATGATTTAATTTTAAGGGTTTAATATTAAGGGTTTACGGTTTAGGGTTTATTACCCGGGGTTTAGGGTTTAGGTCTAAGGATTTAAGGATTAGGGCTAAGGGATTACTGATTTAGGGCTTAGGGTTTAGGGTTTATGGTATAACATTTATTGTTTAGTGCTAAAGGTTTAGTGTTTATGGGTTTTACGATTCAAGGTTTAGTTTTTAGGGTTTAGGGTTTAGGGTTTAAGAAAGATTACATATTAGGGCTTAGGGTTTAGGGTTTAGGGTATAGGGTTTAGGGTTTAGGGTTTTGGGCTAAAGGTTTAGGGTTTATGGGGTTTATGATTCAAGAATTATTTTTAGGGTTTAGGGTTTATGGTTTAGGATTTAGGGTATAGGGTATAGGGTTTATGGTTTAGGGCTAAAGGTTTAGGGTTTATGGGGTTTACGATTCAATATTTAGTTTTTAGGGTTTAGGGTTTATGGTTGAGTGTTTAGGATTTAGGGTTTAGAGTTTAGGGTTTAGGGTTTAATATTTATGTTTTATGGTTTACATTTTAGGGATTAATATTTAGGGTTTATAGTTTAGGTTTATGGGTTAGGTTCTGTGGTTTAGGTCTCACATTTTAGGATTTAGGTTTTAGGTCTAATGTTTTAGGGTTTATTGGGTTTATGATTCAAGGTTTAGTTTTTATGGTTTAGGGTTTAGGGCTTAGAGTTTAGGGTTTATAGTTTATGGTTTAGTGTTTTAGGGTTTCACGTTTAGGGTTTAGGATTTATGGTTTATGGTTTAGGGTTAAATATTTAGGGTTTAGGGTTTAGTACTTAGGTTTTAGTGTTTAGGTTTTAATGTTTAGGGTTTAGGATTTAGGGTTTAGGGTTTTGGGTTTTGTGTTTAGGGTTTAGAGTTTAGGATTTATGGTTTATAGTTTATAGTTTAGGGTTTAATATTTAAGGCCTTTATGGTTTAGGGTTTAGTTCTTAGGGTTTAGGGTTTAGGGTTTAGGGTTTAAGGTTTAAGTTTTAGTGCTATGGGATTACAGTTATAGCTTAGGGTTTAGGGTTTAGTATTTCGGTTTATGGTTTAGGGTTAAATATTTAGGGTTTAGTGTTTAGTACTTAGGTTTTAGTGTTTAGGTTTTAATGTTTAGGGTTTAGGATTTAGGGTTTAGGGTTTAAGGTTTAGGACTAAGGGATTACGCCTTTAGGGTTTAGGGTCCGGGGTTAAAGGTTTAGGGTTTATGGGGTTTACTATTCAAGGTTTAGTTTTTAGGGATTAGGGCTTAAGGGTTAGGGTTTTGACTTTAGGTTTTAGGGTTAAGGATTTATGGTTTAGGGCTAAGGATTTATGGTTTCAGGTTTAATATTTAAGGTTTGGGGTTTAGGGTTTAGTTCCCGGGGTTTAGGGTTTAGTGTGTAGGATTTAGGGTTTATGGTTTAGGTAGCAGGGTTTAAGAGTTAGGGCTAAAGGATTATAGTTCATGGTTTAGTGTTTAGGGTTTAAATTTTAGGGTTTAGGATTGATTGTTTAGTGCTAATGGTTTAGGGTTTATGGGGTTTACTATTCAAGGTTTAGGGTTTAGGTTTGAAGTATAGTGTTTATGATTTATGGTTTATGGTTTACGATTAAGGGTTTAATGTTTAGGATTTAGGGTCTTTAGTTTTGGGGTTAGGGTTTAGGGTCTAAGGGTTTAAGATGGATTACAATTTAAGTCTTAGGGTTTATTGTTTAGGGTTTATTTTTAGGGTTTATGGGGTTTACGATTCAAGGTTTAGGTTTTAGGGTTTAGGTTTTAGGGATTCGAGTTTAGGGTTTAGGATTTATAGTTTAAGGTTTGCGGTTTAGGGTATAATATTTAGGGTTTAGGGTTTAGGGTTTAGTGCTCAAGGTTTAGGGTTTAGGGTTTAGGGTTTAGAATTTAGGTGTCAAGGTTTGAGGTTTAGGGCTAAGGTATTATCATTTAGGGCTTAGGGTTTAGGATTTAGGGTTTGTGTGTTTATGTTTAGGGCTAAAGGTTTAAGGTTGATGGGGTTTAAGATTCAAGGTTTAGTTTTTATTGTTTAGGGTTTAGGGTTTATGGTTAAGGGATTATAGTTTAGGGGTTAGGGTTTAGGGTTTATCATTTAGGGATAAATGTTTAGGGTTTATGGGGTTTATGATCCAAGGTTTAGTTTTTAGGGTTTAGGGTTTAGTGTTTAGGGTTTCAACTTTAGGGTTTAGGGTTTAGGATTTATGGTTTATGGTTTACGATTTAGTGTTTAATATTTAGGGTATAGGGTTTCAGGTTTAGGTTTTATGTTTTAGGGTTTAGGATTTAGGGTATATGGTTTAGGGATAATTTTTCCGGTTATGGGGTTTACGATTAAAGGTTTATATTTTAGTGTTTAGGGTTTAGGGTTTAGAATTTTTGGTTTATGGTTTACGGTTTTAGGGTTTAATGCTCGGGGTTTAGGGTTTAGGGTTTATGTTTTATGTCACAAGGTTTAAGGGTTATGGCTAAGGGATTATAGTTCGGGGGTTTAGTGTTTACGGTTTAGGGTTTAGGATTTATTGTTTAGGGACAAAGGTTTAGGGTTTAAGGTTTAGGTCTAAGGGTTTAGGGTTTAGGGTTTAGGTCTAAGGGTTTAAGATGGATTATAGTTTAGGGCTTAGGTTTTAGGGTTTAGGGCTTATGGTTTATGTTTTATGGTTTATGGGGTTCACGATTCAAGGTTTAGTTTTTAAGGTTTAGGGTTTAGTGTTTAGGATTTATAGTTTAAGGTTTACGGTTTAGGGTCTAATATTTAGGGTGTATGGTTTAGGGTTTAGTGCTCGGGGTTTAGGTTTTAGGTTTTTAGGTTTTGGGTTTAGGTCTCAAGAATTGAGATTTAGGGCTAAGGTATTACAATTTAGGGCTTAGTGTTTAGGGTTTGTGGTTTATGAATTTAGGGCTAAAGGTTTAGGATTGATGGTTTTATTATTCAAGGTTTATTTTTGTGGTATAGGGTTTAGGATTTAGGCTTTCAATTTTAGTGTTTATGGTTTAGGATTTATGGTTTATGGTTTAGGGTTTAGGGTTTAGTGTTTGGTTTAGTGCTTAGGCTTTAGGGTTTAGGGTTTAGGGTTTAGGGTTTCGTTTTTGAGTTTAGGGTTAAGGTATTAGGATTCATGGTTTATGATTTATTTTTTAGGATTTAATATTTAGGGTTTAGGGTTTTTATTTAGGGTTTAATTTTTAGGGCTTAAGGTTTAGGGTTTATGGGGTTTACGATTAAATGTTTAGTTTTTAGGGTTTAAGGTTTAGGGTCAAGGGTATAGGGTTTATGGTTTATGGTTTACTTTTAAGGGTTTACGGTTTAGGGTTTATTACCAAGGGTTTATTGTTTAGGGTTTAGGGTTTAGGTCTCAAGGATTAAGCTTTAGGGCTAACGGATTACATTTTAGGGCTTAGGGTATAGGGTTTAGGGTTTATGGTTTAATGCTAAAGGTTTAGGGTTTATGGGTTTTATGATTCAAGGTTTAGTTTTTAGGGTTTAGTGTTTAGGGTTTATGGTTTAAGGAGGATTATATTTAAGGTCTTAGGGTTTAGGGTTTAGGGTTTAGGGTTTAGGGTTTACGGTTTAGGGTTTAGGGATAAAGGTTTAGGGTTTATTTGGTTTACGATTGAAGGTTTAGGTTTTAGGGTTTAGGGTTTATGGTTTATTTTTTTGGGATTTAGGGTTTTGTGTTTGGTGTTTAGGGTTTAGTGTTTAGGGTTCAATGTTTAGTTTTTATGGTTTAGGGTTTAAGACTTAGATTTTAGGATTTAGGTCTTTGGGTTTAAGGTTTAGGGCTAAAGCATTACATGTTAGATCTTAGGGTTTAGGGTTTACAGATTTAGAGTTTAGGGTTTATGGTTTAGGGTTTAGGGTTTTGAGTTTAGGGTTTAGTGTTTAGGATTTATGGTTTATGGTTTATGGTTTAGTGTTTAATATTTACGGTTTAGGGTTTAAGGTTTAGGACTAAGGGATTACAATTTAGTGTTTAGGGTTTATGGTTTAGGGATAAAGTTTTAGGTTTATGGGGTTTACGATTCAATGTTCAGTTTTAGGGTTTAGGGTTAAGGGTATAGGTTTTATTGTTTATGGTTTAATTTTTAGGGTTTAGGGTTTAGGGTTTATTGCCTAGGGTTTAGGGTTTATGGTCTAGGGTTTAGGGTTTGTATGGTCAGGGTTTAGGGTTTATGTCTCAAGGATTAAGCTTTAGGGCTAAGGGATTACAGGTTTAGGGCTTAGGTTTTAGGGTTTATGGTTTAAGGAGGATTATATTTAAGGTCTTAGGGTTTAGGCTTTAGGGTATAGGATTTATGGTTTATGGTTTAGGGCTAAAGATTTAGGGTTTATTTGGTTTACGATTCAACGTTTAGGTTTTAGGGTTTAGGTTTTATGGTTTAGTGTTTAGCATTTAGGGTTTTGTGTTTAGGGTTTAGGGTTTAGTGTTTAGGGTTCAATGTTTAGTTTTTATGGTTTAGGGTTTAAGATTTAGGTTTTAGGGTTTAGGTCTTAGGGTTTAAGGTTTAGGGCTCAAACATTACGTTTTAGATCTTAGGGTTTAGGGTTTATAGTTTAGGGTTTAGGGTTTAGGGTTTAGGGTTTCATGTTTAGGGTTTAGTGTTTATTATTTATGGTTTATGGTTTATGGTTTAGTGTTTAATATTGAGGGTTTAGGGTTTAGGACTAAGGGATTACAATTTAGTTTTTAGAGTTTATGGGGTTTACGATTCAATGTTTAGTTTTTAGGGTTTAGGGTTTAAACATTAGTGTTTAGGTTATGGATTTATGGTTTATTATTTAGGGTTTAGGGTTTAGGGTTTAGGATTTAGGGTTTAGGATTTATGGTGTAGGGATAAAGGTTTAGGGTTTATAGGGTTTATGATTTAAGGTTTACCTTTTAGGGTTTAAGGTTTAGGTTTTAGGGTTTGAAGTTTAGTGTTTAGTATTTAAGGTTTAGTATTTAGTGTTTAGGGTTTAGGGTTTAGGGTTGTGAGTTTAGGATTTAGGGTGTAGGGTTTAGGTCTTAAGGTTTAAGGTTTAGGGTTAAGGGATTATAGGTTAAGGTGTAGGGTTTAGGGTTTAAGGTTTAGGGCTTATGGTTTATGGCTAAATGTTTAGGGTTTATGGAGTTTACGATTCAAGTTTTAGTTTTTAGTGTTTAGGGTTTAGGGCTTATGGCTTAAGGTTTCAAGTTTAGGTTTTAGGGTTTAGGATTTATTGTTTATGGTTAATGGTTTAAGTTTTAATATTTAGGAATAGGGTTTAGGGTTTAGGGTTTTGAGTTTAGGGTTTAGAGTTTAGGATTTATGGTTTATAGTTTATAGTTTAGGGTTTAATATTTAAGGTTTATGGTTTAGGGTTTAGTTCTTAGGGTTTAGGGTTTAGGGTTTAGTGTTTAAGGTTTAAGTTTTAGTGCTAAGGGATTACAGGTTATAGCTTAGGGTTTAGGGTTTAGGCTTTATGGTTTAGGGCTAAAGGTTTAAGGTTGATGGGGTATACGATTCAAGGTTCATTTTTATGGTTTATGGTTTATGGTTTATGGTTTAGTGTTTTGATTTTTGGGTTAAGTATGTTTTGTTTATGGTTTATGGTTTCAAGTTTGATAGTTATGGTTTAGGGTTTAGTGCTCGGGGTTTCAGGTTTAGGGTTTAGGGTTTAGGTCTCGGGGTTTAAGATCTAGGTCTCGGGGTTTTCGCTTTATTGCTAAGGGATTATGGCTTAGGGTTTAGGTTTTAGGGTTCGGGTTTAGGTTTTTGTTTTTATGGTTTATGGTTTAGGGTTTACGTCTCGGGGTTTAAGTTTTAGGGCTAATGGATTACATTTAAGGGCTTACTACTTAGGGTTAAGGGTTAAGGGTTTAGGGATTAGGGTTTATTGTTTAGGTCTCATGGTGTAAGGTTTAGAATGAAGGGATTAGGGTTTAGGGTTTATGGGTTAGGGTTTAGGGATTAGGGTTTATGGTTTAGGACTAAAGGTTAAGGGTTTATGGGATTTACAATTTAAGGTTTAGTTTTTATAGTTTAGGGTTTAGGGTTTTAGGGCTAATGGATTACATTTTAGGGCTTACTACTTAGGGTTAAGGGTTTAGGATTTAGGGATTAGGGTTTAGGGTTTAAGTATCGTGGGTTTAAGGTTTATGATGAAGGGATTAGGGTTTAGGGTTTATGGGTTAGGGTTTAGGGATTAGGGTTTATGGTTTAAGACTAAAGGTTAAGAGTTTATGGGATTTACAATTTAAGGTTTCATTTTACGGTTTAGGTTTTAGGGTTTAGGGTTTAGGGTTTAGTGTTTAGGGTTTAGGGCTAAAGGTTTAGGGTTTATGGGATTTATGATATAAGTTTTTGTTTTTATGGTTTATGGTTTAGGGTTTACGTCTCGGGGTCTAAGTTTTAGGGCTAATGGATTACATTTAAGGGCTTACTACTTAGGGTTAAGGGTTTAGGGTTTAGGGATTAGGGTTTATTGTTTAGGTCTCATGGTGTAAGGTTTAGAATGAAGGGATTAGGGTTTAGGGTTTATCGGTTAGGGTTTAAGGATTAGGGTTTATGGTTTAGGACTAAAGGTTAAGGGTTTATGGGATTTACAATTTAAGGTTTAGTTTTTATAGTTTAGGGTTTAGGGTTTAGGGTTTTGACATTAGTGTTTAGTATTTAGGGTTTAGGTTTTAGGGTTTAGTGTTTTGATTTTATGGTTTAAGGTTTAATATTTAGGGTTTGGGTTTTAGTGCTAAGGGTTTTTGGTTTAGTTATTAGGATTTAGGATTTAGTGTTTAGGGTTTATGGTTTATGGATTAGGGCTAAAGGTTTAGGGTAAATGGGGTTTATAATTCAAGGTTTAGTTTTTAGTGTTTAGTGTTTAGGGTTTAGAGTTTATGGTTTAGGTCTCGGGTTTAAGGTTTAGGGCTAAGGGATTACAATTTAGGGTTTAGGGTTTAGGATTTATGGTTTAGGGCTAAAGGTTTAGGGTTTATGGGCTTTACAATTCAAGGTTTAGGTTTTAGGGTTTTTAGTATCCCGGGTATAGGGTTTATGATTTATGGTTTATGGTTTACGGTTAAGCGTTTAATGTTTAGGTATTAGTTTTTTTGGGTTTTGGTTTTAGGGTATAGGTCTAAGGGTTTAAGATGGATTACAATTTATGGCTTAGGGTTTAGGATTTAGGGTTTTTTTAGGGTTTATGGGGTTTACGATTCAAGGATTAGTTTTTAGTTTTTAGTTTTTAGGGTATTGAGTTTAGGGTTTGATTTATAGTTTAAGGTTTACGGTTTAGGGTCTAATATTTAGGGTTTAGGGTTTAGGGTTTAGGGTTTAGTGCTCATGGTTTAGGGTTTAGGGTTTAGGGTTTAGGGTTTAGGTCTCAATTATTGAGGTTTAGGGATAAGTTTAGGGTTTTTGGGTTTATGGTTTAGGGATAAAGGTTTAGGGTTGATGGGGTTTATGATTAAGGGTCTCAGTTTTTTTTTAGGGTTGATGGTTTATGCATAAGGGATTACAGTTTAGGGTTTAGGGTTTATAGTTCGGGGTTTATAGGGTTTCGATCCAAGGTTTAGTTTTTAGGGTTTAGGGTTTCAACTTTAGGGTTTAGGGTTTAGGATTTATGGTTTATGGTTTATGGTTTACGGTTTAATATTTAGGGTATTGGGTTTTGAGTTTTGTTTTAGGGTTTATGGTTTAGGGCTAAAGTTTTTGGTTTATGGGGTTTACGATTCAAGGTTTATATTTTAGGGTTTAGGTTTTAGGGTATAGGGTTTCAGATTTTTTGTTTATGGTTTACGCTTTCATGTTTAGTATTTAAGATTTAGGGTTTAGGATTTAGTGCTCTGGTTTTAGGATTCGGGGTTTAGGGTTTAGGTCGTGAGGTTTAAGGGTTAGTGCTAACGGATTATAGTTCAAGGTTAATTGTTTAGGGTTGAGAGTTTAGGGTTTAGGATTTATTGTTTAGGGCTAAAGGTTTAGGGTTTATGGGGTTTAAGATTCAAGGTTTAGGGTTTAAAGTTTCGAGTATAGGGTTTAGGGTTTATGATTTATGGTTTATGGTTTACGATTAAGGGTTTAATTGTTAGGATTTAGGGTTTTGGGTTTAGGGTTTAAGATGGATTACATTTTAGCCCTTAGGGTTTAGGGTTTAAGTTTTATGGTTTAGGGTTTATGGGGTTTATGATTCAAGGTTTTGTTTTTCAGGTTTAGGGTGTATGGTTTCAAGTTTAGGGTTTAGGATTTATAGTTTAGGGTTTACGGTTTAGGGTCTAATATTTAGGGTTTAGGGGTTTGATATTTAGGACTAAGGTATTAAAGTTTACAGCTTAGTATTTAAGGTTTAGGGTTTGGGGTTTATGATTTAGGGATAAAGGTTTAGGGTTGATGGGGTTTACGATTCAAGGTTTATTTTTCATGGTTTATGGTTTAGGATTTAGGGTTTTTATTTTAGGGTTTACGGTTTACGGTTTAGGGTTTAGTGTTTGGTTTAGTGCTCAAGCTTTAGGGTTTATTGTGTAGGGTTTAGGGTTTTGAGTTCGGGGTTAATGTATTAGGATTCATGGTTTATGATTTACGATTTAGGCTTTAATATTTAGTGTTTAGGGTTTAGTGCTAAGGGTTTAGGGTTTAGGTCTTAGGGTTTAATGTTTAGGGCTAAAGGTTTAGGGTTTATGGAGTTTACGATTCAATGTTTAGTTTTTAGGGTTTAGGGTTTAGGGTTAAGGATTTAGGGTTTATTGTTTTGACTATAGGGTTTAAGATTTATGTTTTATGGTTTATGGTTTACTTTTTAGGGTTTAATTTTTAGGGTTTAGGGTTTAGGGTTTATTGCCCGTGGTTTAGGGTTTAGGGTTTAGGGTATAAGAGTTAGGGTTTATGGTTTAGGGCTAAAGGTTTATATTTTATGGGGTTTACGATTCAAGGTTTAGGTTTTAGGGTTTAGAGTTTAGGGTTTATGGTTTAGTGTTTAGGATTTAGGGTTTGAGTTTAGGGTTTAGGGTTTAGATGTTAGTGTTTAGGGTTTAGGTTTTAGGGTTTAGATTCGGGGTTTAGGTCTCGGGGTTTAAGTCTCACAGTTTATGGTTTAGGGCTAAATGTTTAGGGTTTATGGGGTTTACGATTCAATATTCAATTTTTATTGTTTAGTATTTAGGATTTATGTTTGAGGGTTTAGGTCTCGGGGTTGAAGGTTTAGGGCTAAGGGATTACATTTCGTAGATTAGGGTTTAGGGTTTAGGGTTTGGAGTTTAGGGTTTAGTGTTTAGGGTTTATGGTTTAGTGTTTAATATTTAGGGTTTAGGGTTTAGGGTTTAAGGTTTATGACTAAGGGATTATAGTTTAGGGTTTAGGGTTTATGGTTTAGGATAAAGTTTTAGGGTTTATGGGGTTTATGATTCAACATTTAGTTTTAGGGTTTAGGGTTTACGGTTTAGACTTTAGTGTTTAGGGTTAAGGATTTATGGTTTTTTTGTTTAGGGTTTAGGGTTTATAGGGTTTATGATTCAAGGATTACCTTTTATGGTTTAAGGTTTAGGGTTTAGGGTTTAGGGTTTAGGTTTTCGGTTTGAGTTTAGGGTTTAGAGTTTATGGTTTAGGGTTTTGGGTTTTGCTTTCGGGGTTTAGGGTTTTTAGTTTAGGATTTAGGGTTGTGAGTTTAGGATTTAGGGTTTAGGGTTTAGTTCTCGGGGTTAAGGGTTAAGGGTTTAGGGTTTAGGTCTCGGGTTTAAAGTTTATGGCTAAAGGTATAGGGATTATGGGGTTTATGATTTAAGGTCTATTTTTAGGGTTTAGGCTTTAGGTTAAGATTTTAGGGTTTAGGGTTTCTAGTGTAGGTTTTATTTAAGGTTTAGGATTTATGGTTTATGATTTAATTTTTAGGGTTTAATATTGAGGGTTTAGGGTTTAGGGTTTATTACCCAGGGTTTAGGGTTTAGGTATCGGATTTAAGGATTAGGGCTAAGGGATTATAGTTTAGGACTTAGGGTTTAGGGTTTATGGTTTAGCGTTTATTGTTTAGTGCTAAAGGTTTAGGGTTTATGGGTTTTACAATTCAAGGGTTAGTTTTTAGGGTTTAGGGTTTAAGAAATATTACATATTAGGGCTTAGGGTTTAGGGTTTAGGGTATAGAGTTTAGGGTTTATGGGGTTTACGATATTGGGTTTTGGGTTTATGGTTTCAATTTTGAGGTTTAGGGTTTAGGATTTATGGTTTATGGTTTATGGTTTCAGGTATAATATTTAAGGTTTAGGTTTAGGGTTTAGGGTTTGGTCGCAGGGTATAAGGGTTAGGGCTAAGGGATTATAGTTCGTGGGTTTAGTGTTTAAGGTTTAGGGTTTAGTATTTATTGTTTAGGGATAAAGGTTTAGGGTTTAATGGGTTTATGATTTAGGGTTTAGGGTTTACGGTTTAGGGTTTAGGGTTTGAGTATAGGGTTTAGGGTTTATGATTTATGGTTTATGGTTTATCATTAAGGGTTTAATGTTTAGGATTTAGGGTTTTGGGTTTTGGGTTTAGGGTTTTAGGTCTAGGGTTTAAGATGGATTACAATTTATGGTTTAGGGTTTAGGGCTTAGGGTTTAGGGTTTATGGGGTTTATGATTCAAGGTTTAGTTTTTAGGGTTTCGAGTTTAGGGTTTAGGATTTATAATTTAAGGTTTACAGATTTAGGGTGTAATATTTAGGGTTTAGAGCTCGAGGCTTTAGGGTTTAGGTCTCAAGGTTTGACGTTTAGGGATAAGGGAATATAATTTAGGGCTTAGGGTTTAGGGTTTATTGTTTAGGGCTAAAGGTTCGGGGTTTATGTGGTTTATGATTCAAGGTTTAATTTTTATGGTTTAGGGTTTAGGGTTTAGGGTTAAGGGATTACAGTTTAGGGCTTTGGGTTTAGTGTTAAGGGTTTAGGGTTTATAGTTTAGGGCTAAATATTTAGGGTTTATGGGGTTTATGATTCAAAATTTAGGTTTTATGGTTTAGGGTTTTGATTGTAAGGTTTAGAATTTATATTTTAAGGTTTACGAGTTTAGGGTTTAGTGTTTAGGGTTTAGCATTTTAGGTTTAGGTCTCGGGGTTTAATGTTTAGGGCTAATGGATTATACTTTAGGGCATAGGTTTTAGGGTTTATGGTTTAGAGCTAAAGGTTTAAGGTTTATGGGGTTTATAATTCAAGGTTTATCTTTTATGGTTTATGGTTTAGGGTTTAAGGTTTCAAATTTAGGGTTTAGGGTTTGATTTATGGTTTATGATTTACGAGTTTAGGGTTTAATATTTAGGATTTATGGTTTGTTTTAGTGCCCATGCTTTAGTGTTTAGGGTTTTGAATTTAGGATTCATGGTTTATGGTTAACGGTTTAGGCTTTAATATTTAGGGTTTAGGGTTTTGGGTTTAGTTCTCGTGTTAAGGGTTTAGGGTTTAGGGTTTAGGTCTCGGGGTTTAAGGTTTATGGCTAAAGGTATAGGGATTATGGGGTTTATTATTAGAGGTCTATTTTTTAACGTTTAGGGTTTAGGGTTAAGGTTTTAGGGTTTAGGGTTTCTAGTGTAGGGTTTAAGGTTTAGGATTTATGGTTTATGATTTAATTTTAAGGGTTTAATATTAAGGGTTTACGGTTTAGGGTTTATTACCCAGGGTTTAGGGTTTAGGTCTAAGGATTTAAGGATTAGGGCTAAGGGATTACGATTTAGGGCTTAGGGTTTAGGGTTTATGGTATAACATTTATTGTTTAGTGCTAAAGGTTTAGTGTTTATGGGTTTTACGATTCAAGGTTTAGTTTTTAGGGTTTAGGGTTTAGGGTTTAAGAAAGATTACATATTAGGGCTTAGGGTTTAGGGTTTAGGGTATAGGGTTTAGGGTTTATGGTTTAGGGCTAAAGGTTTAGGGTTTATGGGGTTTATGATTCAAGAATTATTTTTTAGGGTTTAGGGTTTATGGTTTAGGATTTAGGGTATAGGGTATAGGGTTTATGGTTTAGGGCTAAAGGTTTAGGGTTTATGGGGTTTACGATTCAATATTTAGTTTTTAGGGTTTAGGGTTTATGGTTGAGTGTTTAGGATTTAGGGTTTAGAGTTTAGGGTTTAGGGTTTAATATTTATGTTTTATGGTTTACATTTTAGGGATTAATATTTAGGGTTTATAGTTTAGGGTTTATGGGTTAGGTTCGGGGTTTAGGTCTCACATTTTAGGGTTTAGGTTTTAGGTCTAATGTTTTAGGGTTTATTGGGTTTATGATTCAAGGTTTAGTTTTTATGGTTTAGGGTTTAGGGCTTAGAGTTTAGGGTTTATAGTTTACGGTTTAGTGTTTTAGGGTTTCACGTTTAGGGTTTAGGATTTATGGTTTATGGTTTAGGGTTAAATATTTAGGGTTTAGGGTTTAGTACTTAGGTTTTAGAGTTTAGGTTTTAATGTTTAGGGTTTAGGATTTAGGGTTTATGGTTTAGGGTTTTGAGTTTAGGGTTTAGAGTTTAGGATTTATGGTTTATAGTTTATAGTTTAGGGTTTAATATTTAAGGTTTATGGTTTAGGGTTTAGTTCTTAGGGTTTAGGGTTTAGGGTTTAGGGTTTAGGGTTTAAGGTTTAAGTTTTAGTGCTAAGGGATTACAGGTTATAGCTTAGGGTTTAGGGTTTAGTATTTATGGTTTAGGGCTAAAGGTTTAAGGTTGATGGGGTATACGATTCAAGGTTCATTTTTATGGTTTATGGTTTATGGTTTATGGTTTAGTGTTTTGATTTTTGGGTTTATTATGTTTTGTTTATGGTTTATGGTTTCAAGTTTGATAGTTATGGTTTAGGGTTTAGTGCTCGGGGTTTCAGGTTTAGGGTTTAGGGTTTAGGTCTCGGGGTTTAAGATCTAGGTCTCGGGGGTTTTCTAGTTTATTGCTAAGGGATTATGGCTTAGGGTTTAGGTTTTAGGGTTCAAGGTTTAGGTTTTTGTTTTTATGGTTTATGGTTTAGGGTTTACGTCTCGGGGTTTAAGTTTTAGGGCTAATGGATTACATTTAAGGGCTTACTACTTAGGGTTAAGGGTTAAGGGTTTAGGGATTAGGGTTTATTGTTTAGGTCTCATGGTGTAAGGTTTAGAATGAAGGGATTAGGGTTTAGGGTTTATGGGTTAGGGTTTAGGGATTAGGGTTTATGGTTTAGGACTAAAGGTTAAGGGTTTATGGGATTTACAATTTAAGGTTTAGTTTTTATAGTTTAGGGTTTAGGGTTTAGGGCTAATGGATTACATTTTAGGGCTTACTACTTAGGGTTAAGGGTTTAGGATTTAGGGATTAGGGTTTAGGGTTTAGGTATTAGGGTTTAAGGTTTATGATGAAGGGATTAGGGTTTAGGGTTTATGGGTTAGGGTTTAGGGATTAGGGTTTATGGTTTAAGACTAAAGGTTAAGAGATTATGGGATTTACAATTTAAGGTTTCATTTTTACGGTTTAGGTTTTAGGGTTTAGGGTTTAGGGTTTAGGGTTTAGTGTTTAGGGTTTAGGGCTAAAGGTTTAGGGTTTATGGGATTTATGATATAATTTTTGTTTTTATGGTTTATGGTTTAGGGTTTACGTCTCGGGGTCTAAGTTTTAGGGCTAATGGATTACATTTAAGGGCTTACTACTTAGGGTTAAGGGTTTAGGGTTTAGGGATTAGGGTTTATTGTTTAGGTCTCATGGTGTAAGGTTTAGAATGAAGGGATTAGGGTTTAGGGTTTATGGGTTAGGGTTTAGGGATTAGGGTTTATGGTTTAGGACTAAAGGTTAAGGGTTTATGGGATTTACAATTTAAGGTTTAGTTTTTATAGTTTAGGGTTTAGGGTTTAGGGTTTTGACATTAGGGTTTAGTATTTAGGGTTTAGGTTTTAGGGTTTAGTGTTTTGATTTTATGGTTTAAGGTTTAATATTTAGGGTTTGGGTTTTAGTGCTAAGGGTTTTTCGTTTAGTTATTAGGATTTAGGATTTAGTGTTTAGGGTTTATGGTTTATGGATTAGGTCTAAAGGTTTAGGGTAAATGGGGTTTATAATTCAAGGTTTAGTTTTTAGTGTTTAGCGTTTAGGGTTTAGAGTTTATGGTTTAGGTCTCGGGGTTTAAGGTTTAGGGCTAAGGGATTACAATTTAGGGTTTAGGGTTTAGGATTTATGGTTTAGGGCTAAAGGTTTAGGGTTTATGGGGTTTACAATTCAAGGTTTAGGTTTTAGGGTTTTTAGTATCCCGGTATAGGGTTTATGATTTATGGTTTATGGTTTACGGTTAAGCGTTTAATGTTTAGGTATTAGTTTTTGGGTTTTGGTTTTAGGGTATAGGTCTAAGGGTTTAAGATGGATTACAATTTATGGCTTAGGGTTTAGGATTTAGGGTTTTTTTTTAGGGTTTATGAGGTTTACGATTCAAGGATTAGTTTTTAGTTTTTAGTTTTAGGGTATTGAGTTTAGGGTTTCAGATTTATAGTTTAAGGTTTACAGTTTAGGGTCTAATATTTAGGGTTTAGGTTTAGTGCTCATGGTTTAGGGTTTAGGGTTTAGGGTTTAGGGTTTAGGGTTTAGGTCTCAATTATTGAGGTTTAGGGATAAGTTTAGGGTTTTGGGTTTATGGTTTAGGGATAAAGGTTTAGGGTTGATGGGGTTTATGATTAAGGGTTTAGTTTTTTTAGGGTTGATGGTTTATGCATAAGGGATTACGATTTTAGGGTTTAGGGTTTATAGTTCGGGGTTTATAGGGTTTCGATCCAAGGTTTAGTTTTTAGGGTTTAGGGTTTCAACTTTAGGGTTTAGGGTTTAGGATTTATGGTTTATGGTTTATGGTTTACGGTTTAATATTTAGGGTATTGGGTTTCAGGTTTTTGTTTTAGGGTTTATGGTTTAGGGCTAAAGTTTTTGGTTTATGGGGTTTACGATTCAAGGTTTATATTTTAGGGTTTAGGTTTTAGGGTTTTGAGTTTAGGGTATAGGGTTTCAGATTTTTTGTTTATGGTTTACGAGTTTCATGTTTAGTATTTAAGATTTAGGGTTTAGGATTTAGTGCTCGTGGTTTTAGGATTCATTGTTTAGGGTTTAGGTCGAAGGTTTAAGGGTTAGTGCTAACGGATTAGAGTTCAAGGTTAATTGTTTAGGGTTGAGAGTTTAGGGTTTAGGATTTATTGTTTAGGGCTAAAGGTTTAGGGTTTATGGGGTTTAAGATTCAAGGTTTAGGGTTTAAAGTTTTGAGTATAGGGTTTAGGGTTTATGATTTATGGTTTATGGTTTACGATTAAGGGTTTAATTGTTAGGATTTAGGGTTTGGGTTTAGGGTTTAAGATGGATTACATTTTAGCCCTTAGGGTTTATGGTTTAAGGTTTATGGTTTAGGGTTTATGGGGTTTATGATTCAAGGTTTTGTTTTTCAGGTTTAGGTGTATGGTTTCAAGTTTAGGGTTTAGGATTTATAGTTTAGGGTTTACGGTTTAGGGTCTAATATTTAGGGTTTAGGGGTTTTATATTTAGGACTAAGGTATTAAAGTTTACTGACTTAGTATTTAAGGTTTAGGGTTTGGGGTTTATGATTTAGGGATAAAGGTTTAGGGTTGATGGGGTTTATGATTCAAGGTTTATTTTTCATGGTTTATGGTTTAGGGTTTAGGGTTTTTATTTTAGGGTTTACGGTTTACGGTTTAGGGTTTAGTGTTTGGTTTAGTGCTCAAGCTTTAGGGTTTATTGTGTAGGGTTTAGGGTTTTGAGTTCGGGGTTAATGTATTAGGATTCATGGTTTATGATTTACGATTTAGGCTTTAATATTTAGTGTTTAGGGTTTAGTGCTAAGGGTTTAGGGTTTAGGTCTTAGGGTTTAATGTTTAGGGCTAAAGGTTTAGGGTTTATGGAGTTTACAATTCAATGTTTAGTTTTTAGGGTTTAAGGTTTAGGGTTAAGGATTTAGGGTTTATTGTTTTGACTATAGGGTTTAAGATTTATGTTTTATGGTTTATGGTTTACTTTTTAGGGTTTAATTTTTAGGGTTTAGGGTTTAGGGTTTATTGCCCGGGGTTTAGGGTTTAGGGTTTAGGGTATAAGAGTTAGGGTTTATGGTTTAGGGCTAAAGGTTTATATTTTATGGGGTTTACAATTCAAGGTTTAGGTTTTAGGGTTTAGAGTTTAGGGTTTATGGTTTATGGTTTAGTGTTTAGGATTTAGGGTTTTGAGTTTAGGGTTTAGGGTTTAGATGTTAGTGTTTAGGGTTTAGGTTTTAGGGTTTAGATTCAGGGTTTAGGTCTCGGGGTTTCGAGTCTCACGGTTTATGGTTTAGGGCTAAATGTTTAGGGTTTATGGGGTTTACGATTCAATATTCAATTTTTATTGTTTAGTGTTTAGGATTTATGTTTGAGGGTTTAGGTCTCGGGGTTGAAAGGTTTAGGGCTAAGGGATTACATTTCAGAGATTAGGGTTTAGGGTTTAGGGTTTGGAGTTTAGGGTTTAGTGTTTAGGGTTTATGGTTTAGTGTTTAATATTTAGGGTTTAGGGTTTAAGGTTTATGACTAAGGGATTATAGTTTAGGGTTTAGGGTTTATGGTTTAGGGATAAAGTTTTAGGGTTTATGGGGTTTATGATTCAACATTTAGTTTTTAGGTTTTAGGGTTTATGGTTTAGACTTTAGTGTTTAGGGTTAAGGATTTATGGTTTTTGTTTAGGGTTTAGGGTTTATAGGGTTTATGATTCAAGGATTACCTTTTATGGTTTAAGGTTTAGGGTTTAGGGTTTAGGGTTTAGGTTTTCGGTTTGAGTTTAGGGTTTAGAGTTTATGGTTTAGGGTTTAGGGTTTTGCTTTCGGGGTTTAGGGTTTTTAGTTTAGGATTTAGGGTTGTGAGTTTAGGATTTAGCGTTTAGGGTTTAGGTCTCGGTGTTTAAGGTTCGGGGTGAAGGGATTATAGGTTAGGTCTCGGGGTGAAGGGAATACGGGTTAGGGCTTAGGGTTTAGGGTTTATGGAGTTTACGATACAAGGTTTAGTTTTTAGGGTTTATTGTTTAGGGCTTAGGGCTTAATGTTTCAATTTTAGGTTTAGGGTTTAAGTTTTATGATTTATGGTTTATGGTTTAGGGTTTAATATTTAGGGAATAGGGTTTAGGGTTTAGGGTTTTGAGTTTAGGGTTTAGGATTTATGTATTATGGTTTATTATATATGGTCTAGGGTTTATTTCTCGGGGTTTAGGGTTTAGGGTTTAGGGTTTAGGATTCATGGTTCATGGTTTATGGGGTTTATGATTCAAAATGTACCTTTTCGGGTTTAGGTTTTAGGTTTTAGGGTTTGAGTTTAGGGTTTAGGGTTTTGGATTTATGTTTTATGATTTACGGTTTAGTGTTTAGTGTTTAGAGTTTAGGGTTTAATGTTTTGAATTTAGGATTGAGGGTTTAGGGTTTAGGTCTCGGGGTTTAAGGTTTAGGTTTAAGGGGTTACAGGTTTAGGGGTTAGGGTTTATGGTTTAGGGATAAATGTTTAGTGTAGGGTTTAAGGTTTAGGATTTATGGTTTTATTATTTAATGTTTAGGGTTTAATATTAAGGGTTTATGGTTTAGGGTTATTAATCGGGGTTTACGGTTTAGGCTTTAGGTTTGGAATTTATGGATTAGGGCTAAGGGATTACAGATTTAGGGCTTAGGGTTTAGGGTTTATGGTTTAGTGCTAAAGGTTTAGGGTTTATGGGTTTTATGATTCAAGGTCTAGTTTTTAGGGTTTATGGTTTAAGAAAGATTAAATATTAGGGCTTAGGGTTTAGGGTATAAGGTATAGGGTTTAGGGTTTAGGGCTAAACGTTTAGGGTTTATGGTGTTTATGACTCAAGATTTAGTTTTTAGGGTTTAGGGTTTAGGATTTAGGGTATAGGGTTTAGGGTTTATGGTTTAGGGCTAAAGGTTTAGGGTTTATGGGGTTTATGATTCAATATTTAGTTTTTATTGTTTAGGGTTTAGGATTTAAGGTTTATGGTTGAGTGTTTAGGATTTAGGGTTTAGGGTTTAATATTTATGTTTTATGGTTTATAATTTAGGGATTAATATTTAGGGTTTATAGTTTAGGGTTTAGGGTTTAGGGTTTAGGTTCGGGGTTTAGGTCTCACGGTTTAGGGTTTAGGTTTTAGGGCTAAAGGTTTAGGGTTTATTGGGTTTACGATTCGAGGTTTAGTTTTTATGGTTTAGGGTGTAGGGCTTAGAGTTTAGGGTTTAGGGTTTTGAGTTTAAGGTTTAGGCTTTATTGTTTATGGTTTATGGTTTATGGTTTAGGGTTAAATATTTAGGGTTCGGGGTTTAGTACTTAGGGTTTATTGTTTAGGTTTAAAGGTTTAAGGTTTACGGTTTACGGTTTAGGGTTTAAGGTTTATGACTAAGGGATTACGAGTTTAGGGTTTAGGGTTTATGGTTTAAGGCTAAATGTTTAGGGTTTATGGGGTTTACTATTTAAGGTTTAATTTTGAGGGTTTAGGGTTTAATGGTTAGGGTTTTGACTCTAGGGTTTAGGGGTAGGGATTTATGGTTTAGGGCTAAGGATTTATGGTTTCAAGTTTAATATTTAAGGTTTAGGGTTTAGGCTTTAGTGCTGGGCTTTAGGGTTTAGTGTGTAGAATTTAGTGTTTATGGTTTAGGTTGCGGGGTTTAAGAGTTAGGGCTAAGGGATTATAGTTCATGGTTTAGTGTTTATGGTTTACGTTTTATTGTTTAGGATTGATGGTTTAGGGCTAAAGGTTTAGGGTTTATGGGGTTTACTATTCAAGGTTTAGGGTTTAGGGTTTGAGTATAGTGTTTAGTGTTTATGGTTTATGGTTTATGGTTTATGGTTAAGGGTTTAATGTTTGGGATTTAGGGTTTTAGTTTTGGTCTTAGGGTTTAGGTCTAAGGGTTTAAGATGGATTACAATTTAGGTCTTAGGGTTTATTGTTTAGGTTTTAATTTTAAGGGTTTATGGGGTTTACAATTCAAGGTTTAGTTTTTAGGGTTTAGGGTTTAGGATTTAGAGTTTAAGGTTTACGGTTTAGGGTCTAATATTTAGGGTTTAAGGTTTATGGTTTAGTGCTCAAGGTTTAGGGTTTAGGGTTTAGGATTTAGGTCTCAAGGTTTGAGGTTTAGGGCTAGGGATTATAGTTTAGGGCTTATGGTTTAGGATTTAATGTTTGGGGTTTATGGTTTAGGACTAAAGGTTTAAGGTTGATGGTGTTTAAGATTCAAGTTTTAGTTTTTATTGTTTAGGGTTTAGGGTTTATGGTTAAGGGATTAAAATTTAGGGGTTAGTATTTAGGGTTTATGGTTTATCGTTTAGGGCTAAATGTTTAGGGTTTATGGGGTTTATGATCCAAGGTTTAGTTTTTAGGGTTTAGGGTTTAGTATTTAGGGTTTCAAATTTAGGGTTTAGGGTTTAGGATTTATGGTTTATGGTTTAGGATTTAGGGTTTAATATTTAGGGTATAGGGTATCGGGTTTATGGTTTAGGGTTTAGGGTTTAGGGATAAATTTTTTTATGGGGTTCACGATTAAAGGTTTATATTTTAGGGTTTAGGGTTTTGAGTTTAGGGTTTAGGGTTTAGGATTTTTGGTTTATGGTTTATAGTTTTAGGTTTAATATTTAAGGTTTAGGTTTTAGGGTTTAATGCTCAGGGTTTAGGGTTTAGGGTTTAGGATTTAGGGTTTAGGGTTTATGTCACAAGGTTTAAGGGTTAGGGATAAGGGATTATGGTTCGGGGTTTAGTGTTTACGGTTTAGGGTTTAGGGTTTAGGATTTATTGTTTACAGCTAAAGGTTTAAGTTTTATGGGGTTTACGATTCAAGGTTTAGGTTTTTGGGTTTAGAGTTTAAGGTTTCAAGTATAGGGTTTATGATTTATGGTTTATGGTTTAGGGTTAATGTTTTAATGTTTAGGATTTAGGGTTTAGGGTTTAGGGTTTAGGTCTAAGGGTTGAAGATGGATTATAGTTTAGGGCTTAGATTTTAGGGCTTAGGGCTTATGGTTTATGGTTTATGGGGTTTACAATTCAAGGTTTATTTTTTAAGGTTTAGGGTTTAGTGTTTAGGATTTATAGTTTAAGGTTTATGGTTTAGGGTCTAATATTTAGGGTTTAGGGTTTAGTGCTCGTGGTTTAGGGTTTAGGGTTTTAGGTTTTGGGTTTAGTGTTTAGGTCTCATGAATTGAGATTTAGGGCTAATGGATTATAATTTAGGGCTTAGTGTTTAGGGTTTTGGATTTATGATTTAGGGCTAAATTTTTAGGGTTGATGGTTTTATCATTCAAGGTTTATTTTTTTGTATTATAGGGTTTATGGTTTAGGATTTATGGTTTAGGATTTATGGTTTAGGGTTTACAATTTAGGGTTTAGTGTTTGGTTTAGTGCTCATGATTTAGGGTTTATGGTTATGAGTTTAGGGTTAAGGTATTGTTGTTGCAAATCAAAGACACCCTGGATGTAAATCAGGTTTCTAAGTTAATTCTAGAGCATCCAATGTGATTGCACAACATGGAAACCTCTCTCCAAGTGTGGGACTTGTGAAAATGAGAGAGGAATCTCTAGATTAGAGGCTGGTTCCTCAAACTCCTCTGATTTAGATCTATATTTTGCACAACTACAGAGGTTCAGATCCTAATCCTACTCTAAATTGCAAGGGGACAGGGATAGAAATGCAAAAATTGAAACTAACTAATGATGGTGATGCACCAAAGGAGTGGTGAAACATTTTTTGCCATGTAAATAGACACAAATTCATGAAATGCAACAAGGGAAAACATACACAAGCTGATAGATGTAATTAGAGGTCTTAAAATGAAGTAAAACAATACAAACAGAGGACTGAAAACATTCACGAGTTTACTTGTTTCAATTTCATGAAAAAATCTCTTGCATTCCACCATAAAAGAGATATAAACCTATTATAAACTATGAAAAAGGTCTGATTCTTACAAATATCACTTGCTGGAGGTGAAAGAAGAAGTTTGCAATGCCAAAAAGTGTTCAACCATGAAGAAATGAGCCAAATCTAGCTTTTACAATGCATGGGTCGAGCCCAGGAGAGAGAAAACGTAAAAAACATGGGAGCCCATTCCTCATTGATGGAAAATGCATTAAAACAGCATGGAGGACCTTACAAACCCATACCCTGTCATTTTTGACCATGCTGGAGAAGAATGCGACCCATTTTGTATTAAATTTGGTTGTTGAAATGTCATTTCTGGCCATGGACACGTACCAGAACCATTTTTGAATTTTCTCTCTCCAAACTGAACCAAAATTATAAATTGACCATGGAATCATGTAGATATTTTTAACATCTTTCCAATGATATAAAGAACATGAAAATCGAGCTCGGATCAAAATCTATGATCGTTTGAAGATTTAGGAAAAAACAGCCCAAAAACGGATCGGTGGGAAAAAATTTCAAATTTTACCTCTTTTTTGTCTTTGGAAAAATTTTCAAAAATTCCCCATGCTCCGCTGGTCGGATGCCACGTGGCAAGCTCTGATTCGTCATGTAATTCTCTCTCCTTTCTTCTCCACGGGTTTTTCTTTGAAAATTTGACCTTTTTATACTTTGGGAAAATTTCCCATTTTCTCCCCGCGCCCGCCACTTGGGACACGTGGCATCATTTGGTTCATCGACAGGGCGCAGGGAGAACCTTTACCTTTTAGTTTTTTGGCCAAAACTTTTGCTAAATTTTCTAAGTCCTCCCCGAGCTCCGCACTCCCCTTCTCCTTAGGACACGTGTCCTCCTCCGGTTGGCTCGGGCCAACCCTCCAACTCGCCCCTTTTAAAAAACTCGGCCAAAAAACACTTAGTCAAAATTTCCACCCTCTCCTCCGCCGCTTTGATCCATGAAGACACGTGGCTCACTGCCATTGGACGCGGGCTATGCGGGCTGGTTTTGGCCTTTGAAACTTTTACAAAAACTTAGCAAAAATTTCCATTTCACCCCCGACGCCCGCGAGCCTCCCTCGACACGTGTCGAGTTCCTATTGGCCGTGGGCCAAAATTCAAAATTCACCCATGGAAAACACTTAGCCAAATTTTTTATTGCGCCTCCCCTTGTGACACGTGTCACACTGTGATTGGTCCGCGGCCCCGCAGCAAAATTTTCCACTTGAACCTTCGACCAAAACTTGGAAAAATTTCCAATTTTCCTCCGACCCCAAAATCCTCTACCATGTGGCAGCTTCCTATTGGCTGCGGGCCTCAAATGGGAAAATTTTCCACAAAAACTCCACCGAGCCATAACTTGAAAAATATAAGGAGTTAAAAGGCAAACTTTACCTTTCTGGAAAGCTAAGAGAGAGCTCTATCTAATGGTGCCATTTCCAGAAAGCCTTGAGTGCTTGAAAATCAGAAAATGTAGACTGAGGCACAAGAGAGGAAAGAACACAAGGAGTTATCCACAAAAATGAGTCAGGGCACCATTTTGGATAACAGTATTAGGATTCATTGTTTATGATTTATTGTTTAGGCTTTAATATTTAGGGTTTAGGGTTTAGTAAAGGGTTTAGGCTTTTTTATTTAGGGTTTACTTCTTAGGGTTTTATGTTTAGGGATAAAGGTTTAGGGTTTATGGGGTTTACCATTAAATGTTTAGTTTTTAGGGTTTAGGGTTTAGGGTTAAGGGTATAGGTTTTATGGTTTATGCTTTACTTTTTAGGGTTTAGGGTTTAGGGTTTAGGTCTCAAGGATTAAGCTTTAGGGCTAAGGGATTATAGTTTAGGGCTTAGTTTTAGGGTTTAGGGTTTATGGGTTTTAGGATTCAAGGTTTAGTTTTTAGGGTTTAGGGTTTAGGGTTTATGGTTTAAGGAGGATTATATTTAAGGTCTTAGGGTTTAGGGTTTACGAGTTTATGGTTTAGGGCTAAAGGTTTAGGTTTTATTTGGTTTACTATTCAAGGTTTAGGTTTTAGGGTTTAGGGTTTATGGTTTAGTGTTTAGGATTTAGGGTTTTGTGTTTAGGGTTTATGGTTTATGGTTTAGGGTTTAGTGTTTAGGGTTTAGGGTTTAGGGTTTAGGTTCGAGGTATAGGTCTCGGGGTTTTGGTCTGAGGGTTTATGGTTTAGGGCTAAATGTTTAGGGTTTATGGAGTTTATGATTCAATGTTTGTTTTTATGGTTTAGGGTTTAAGATTTAGGTTTTATGGTTTAGGTCTCGTGGTTTAAGGTTTAGGGCTAAAGCATTACATTTTAGAGCTTAGGGTTTAGGGTTTATAGTTTAGGGTTTAGGGTTTAGGGTTCCACGTTTAGGGTTTAGTGTTTAGGATTTAGCGTTTATGGTTTATGGTTTAGTGTTTAATATTTAGGGTTTAGGGTTTAGGGTTCAGGGTTTAAGGTTTAGGACTAAGGGATTATAGTTTAGTGTTTAGGGTTTATGGTTTAGGGATAAATTTTTAGGGTTTATGGGGTTTACGATTCAATGTTTAGTTTTTAGGGTTTAGGGTTTAGACTTTAGTGTTTAGGGTTAAGGATTTATGGTTTTATTTTTAGGGTTTAGGGTTTAGGATTTATGGTTTAGGGTTTATAGGGTTTATGATTTAAGGTTTACCTTTTAGGGTTTAATGTTTAGGGTTTAGGGTTTATGGTTTATGTTTTAGGGTTTCAATTTTAGGGTTTAGGGTTTAAGATTTAGGGTTTAGGATTTATGGTTTATGGTTTAGGGTTTAGGGTTGAAGGTTGTGAGTTTAGGATTTAGGGTTTAGGTCTTTGGGTTTAATGTCTAGGGTTAAGGGATTATAGGTTAGGGAATATGGTTTAGGGTTTAGGGTTTAGGGCTTATGGTTTAGGGTTAAAAGTTTATGGTTTATGGAGTTTACGATTCAAGTTTTAGTTTTTAGGGTTTATGGTTTAGGGTTTAGGGCTTAAGGTTTCAAGTTTCAAGTTTATGGTTTAGGGTTTAGGATTTAGGGTTTATGGTTTATGGTTTACGATTTATGGTTTATGGTTTACGGTTTAGGGTTTAGGGTTTTGAGTTTACGGTTGAGAGTTTAGGATTTAGTGTTTATAGTTTATAGTTTAGGGTTTAATATTTAGGTTTTATTGTCTAGGGTTTAGGGTTTAGGGTTTAGGGTTTAGGTTTTAAGGTTTAGGGCTAAGGGATTACAGCCATATGGCTTAGGGATTTTGGTTTAGGCTTTATCGCTTAGGGATAATGGTTTAAGGTTGATGGGGTTTACGATTCAAGGTTTAGTTTTAATTATTTATGGTTTATGGTTTAGTGTTTTGATTTTAGGGTTTAGGATGTTTTATTTATGGTTTATGGTTTTAGGTTTAATATTTATGGTTTAGGGTTTAGTGCTCGGGGTTTTGGGTTTAGTGTTTAGGGTTTAGGGTTTAGGTCTCGGGGTTTAAGGTTTATTGCTAAGGGATTAGGGCTTAGGGTTTAGGTTTTAGGGTTTAGGGTTTAGGGTTTAGGGTTTAGGGCTAAAGGTTTAGGGTTTATGGGGTTTATTATAAAAGGTTTAGATTTTATGGTTTAGGGTTTAGGTTTTAGGGTTTATGTCTCAAGGTTTAAGTTTTAGGGTAATGGATTACATTTTAGGGCTTAAGACGGCTTAGGGTTTAGGGTTTAGGTCTCGGGGTTTAAGGTTTAGGATGAAGGGATTAGGGTTTAGGGTTTATGGATTAGATTTTATGGTTTAGGACTAAAGGTTAAGGGCTTATTGGATTTAAAATTTAAGGTTTAGTTTTTATAGTTTAATGTTTAGTGTTTAGGGTTTATTGGGTTTATGATATAAGATATAGTTTTTATGGTTTAGGGTTTAGGTGTTAGGGTTTACGTCTCGGGGTTTAAGTTTTAGGGCTAATGGATTACATTTTAGGGCTTACTTCTTAGGGTTAATGGTCAATGGTTTAGGGTTTAGGTCTCACGGTTTAAGGTTTAGGATGAAGGGATTAGGGTTTAGGGTTTATGGATTAGAGTTTATGGTTTAGGACTAAAGGTTAAGGGCTTATCGGATTTACAATTTAAGGTTTAGTTTTTATGGTTTACGATTTAGGGTTTAGGGTTTAGTTTTTAGGGTTTAGGGCTAAAGGTTTAGGGTTTATGGGTTTTATGATATAAGTTTTAGTTTTTATGGTTTATGGTTTAGGGTTTAGGGTTTAGGGCTAATGGATTACATTTTAGGGCTTACTTGCTTAGGGTTAAGGGTTTAGGGATTAGGGATTAGGGTTTACGGTTTAGGTCTCGGGGTTTAAGGTTTAGGATGAAGGGATTAGGGTTTAGGATTTATGGGTTAGGGTTTAGGGATTAGGGTTTATGGTTAAGGACTAAAGGTTAAGGGTTTATGGGATTTACAATTTAAGGTTTATTTTTAATGGTTTAGGGTTTAGGGTTTAGGGTTTAAGAAAGATTACATATTAGGGCTTAGGGTTTAGGGTTTAGGGTATAGGGTATAGTGTTTATTGTTTAGGGTTTAATATTTAGGGTTTAGGTATTAGTGCTAAGGGTTTTGGGTTTAGTTATTAGGGTTTAGGATTTAGTGTTTAGGATTTACGGTTTATGGATTAGGGATCGAGGTTTAGGGTTTATGGGGTTTACAATTCAAGGTTTAGTTTTAGTGTTTAGCATTTAGGGCTAGAGTTTATGGTTTAGGTCTCACGGTTTAAGGTTTAGGGCTAAGGTATTACAATTTAGGGTTTATGGTTTAGGGTTTAGGGTTTAGGATTTATGGTTTAGGGCTAACGGTTTAGGGTTTATGGGGTTTACGATTTAAGGTTTTGGGTTTAGGGTTTTTAGTATAGGGTTTAGGATTTATGGTTTATGGTTAAGGGTTTAATGTTTAGGATTTAGGGTTTTGGGTTTTATTTTTAGGGTATAGGTCTAAGGGTTTAAGATGGATTATAATTTAGGGCTTAGGGTTTAGGATTTAGGGTTTATGGGGTTTATGATTCAAGGTTTAGTTTTTAGGGTTTAGGGTTTAGGATTTCAAATTATGGTTTTAGGATTTATAGTTTAAGGTTTACGGTTTAGGGTCTAATATTTAGGGTTTAAGGTTTAGGGTTTAGGGTTTAGGGTTTAGGATTTAGGTCTCGAGGTCCCGCCATTGAGGTTTAGGGCTAAGGTATTAAATTTTAGGGCTTAGGGTTTATGGTTTAGGGTTTTGCGTTTATGGTTTAGGGATAAAGTTTTAGGGTTGATGGGGTCTATGATTCAAGGTTTAGTTTTTGTTTAGGGTTGAGGGTTTATGGTTAAGGGATTACAGTTTAGGGTTGAGGGTTTATAGTTTAGGGCTAAAGGTTTAGGGTTTATGGGGTTTATGATCCAAGGTTTATTTTTTAGGGTTTAGGGTTTAGGGTTTCAACTTTAGGGTTTAGGGTTTAGGATTTATGGTTTATGGTTTATGGTTTAGGGTTTAACATTTAGGGTATCGGTTTCGGGTTTATGTTTTAGGGTTTAGGGTGAAAGTTTTTGGTTTATGGGGTTTACGATTCAAGGTTTCAGATTTAGGGTTTAGGGTTTAGGGTTTTGATTTTAGGGTATAGGGTTTAAGATTTTGGTTTATTGTTTATAGTTTCTTGTTTAATATTTAAGGTTTAGGGTTTAGGATTTAGTGCTCTGTGTTTAGGATTTAGGTTTTAGGGTTTAGGTCACAAGGTTTAAGGGTTAGGGCTAAGGGATTATAGTTCAGGGTTAACTTTTTAGGGTTTAGGATTTATTTTTAGGGCTAAAGGTTTAGGGTTTATGGGGTTTATGATAAAAGGTTTAGGGTTTACATTTAGAGTATAGGGTTTAGGGTTTATGGTTTATGGTTTATGTATTATGGTTAAGGGTTTAATTGTTAGGATTTAGGGTTTTCAGTTTTCGGTTTTGGGTTTAGGTCTAAGGGTTTAAGATGGATTACATTTTATGGCTTAGGGTTTAGGGTTTAGGGTTTAGGGTTTAGAGTTTATTGTTTAGGGTTTAGGATTTATCAGTGTTTACGATTCATCCAAGGTTTAGTTTTTAAGGTTTACGTTTTAGGGTTTCGAGTTTAGGTTTTAGGATTTATAGTTTAAGGTTTATGATTTAGGGTCTAATATTTAGGGTTTAGGGTTTATGGTTTAGTGCTCGGGGTTTAGGGTTTAGGGATTTAGGTTTAGGGTTTAGGGTTTAGGTCTCAAGGTTTGAGATTTAGGGCTAAGGGATTACAATTTACGGCTTAGTATTTAAGGTTTAGGGTTTGGGGTTTATGATTTAGGGCTAAAGGTTTAGGGTTGATGGGGTTTAGGATTTAAGGTTTATTTTTATGGTTTATGGTTTAGGGTTTAGGGTTTTGCTTCTAGGGTTTATTGTTTAGAATTTATGGTTTATGGTTTAGAGTTTAGGGTTTAGTGTTTGGTTTAGTGCTCGGACTTTAGGGTTTATGGTGTAGGGTTTAGGGTTTTGAGTTTAGGGTTAAGGTATTAGGATTCATGGTTTATGATTGATGGTTTAGGCTTTAATATTTAATTTTTAGGGTTTAGTGCTAAGGGTTTAGGGTTTAGGGTTTAGGTCTTAGGGTTTAATGTTTAGGGCTAAAGGTTTAGGGTTTATGGTGTTTACAATTGAATGTTTAATTTTTAGGGTTTAGGGTTAAGGGTTTAGGGTTTATGGTTTCGACTATAGCGTTTAGGATTTATGTTTTATGGTTTATGGTTTACTTTTTAGGGTTTAGGATTTAATTCTCAAGGTTTAAGCTTTAGGGCTAAGGGATTACAATTTACAGCTTAGGGTTTAGTGATTAGGGTTTAGGGTTTATGGTTTAGTGCTAAAGGTTTAGGTTTTATGGCTTTTACGATTGAAGGTTTCATTTTTAGGGTTTAGGGATTAAGTAGGATTATAGTTAGGGGATTATTGGTTTAGGGTTTATGGTTTAGGCATAGGAGTTAGGGTTTATGGTTTAGGGATAAATGTTTAAGGTTTATGGGGTTTATGATTTAAGGTTTAGGTTTTAGGATTTAGGGTTTAACGTTTATGGTTTAGTGTTTAGGATTTAGGGTTTTGAGTTTAGGGTTTAGGGTTTAGGGTTTAGTGTTTAGAGTTTAGGGTTTAGGGTTTTGGTTCGGGGTTCAAGTCTCGGTGTTTTGAGTCCCGGGTTTATGTGTTAGGGCTAAATTTTTAGGGTTTATGGGGTTTACGATTTAATGTTCAATTTTTATGGTTTAAGGTTTAGGGTTTAGGTCTCGGGGTTTAAGGTTTAGGGCTAAGGGATTACATTTAAGGGCTAAGGGTTTAGGGTTTAGGGTTTAGAGTTTAGGGTTTAGTGTTTAGGGTTTATGTTTAAGTGTTTAATATTTAGGGTTTAGGGTTTAGGGTTTAAGGTTCGGGACTAAGGGATTATAGTTTAGGGTTTAGGGTTTATGGTTTAGGGATAAAGTTTTAGGGTTTATGGGGTATACGAATCAATGTTTAGGATTTAGGGTTTAGGATTTAGGGTTTAGGGTTTAGGGTTTAGGTTTTAGACTTTAGTGTTTAGGGTTAAGGATTTATGTTTTGTTGTTTAGGGTTTAGGGTTTAGGATTTATGGTTTAGGGCTAAATGTTTAGGGTTTATAGTGTTTATGACTCAAGGTTTACCTTTTAGGGTTTAAGGTTTAGGGTTTAGGTTTTAGGTTTCGAGTTTAGGATTTAGAGTTTAGGGTTTAGGATATATGGTTTAGGTTTTAGGGTTTAGATTTTAGGGTTTAGGGTTTAGGGTTTAAGGTTGTGAGTTTAGGATTTAGGGTTGTGAGTTTATGATTTAGGGTTTAGGATTTAGGTCTCATGGTTTAAGGTTTAGGGTGAAGGGATTACAAGTTAGGGCTTAGGGTTTAGGGTTTATGGTTTAGGGCTAAATGTTTAGGGTTTATGGTTTAGGGCTAAATGTTTAGGGTTTAGGGTTTAGGGTTTAGAGTTTATAATTCAAGGTTTAGTTTTTAGGGTTTATTGTTTAGGGTTTAGGGATTAATGTTTCAAGTTTAGGGTTTAGGGTTTAGGATTTATGGTTTATGGTTTACTGATTTAGGGTTTAATATTTAGGAATAGGGTTTAGGGTTTTGATATTTATGGAATAGGGTTTAGGGTTTAGGATTTTTGTATTATGGTTTATAGTTTATGGTCTAGGTTTTATTTTTCAGGGTTTATGGTTTAGGGTTTAGGGTTTAAGGTTTTGGGTTTAGGTATTAGGATTCATGGTTCATGGTTTATGGGGTTTATGATTCAACATGTACCTTTTCGGGTTTAGGGTTTAGGGTTTAGGTTTTAGGTTTTAGGGTTTCAACTTTAGGGTTTAGAATTTTGGATTTATGGTTTATGGTTTAGTGTTTAAGGTTTAGGGTTTAGGGTTTTGAGTTTAGGATTGAGGGTTTAGGGTTTGAGGTTTAGGTCTCGGGGTTTATGATTTAGGTTTAAGGGATTACGGGTTAGGGCTTAGGGTTTAGGGTTTAGGGTTTATGGTTTAGGGTTAAATGTTTAGGGTTTATGGAGTTTATGATTCAAGGTTTAGTTTTTAGGGTTTGGGGTTTAGGGCTTAGGGTTTTAAGTTTAGGGATTAGGGTTTAGGATTTGTGGATTATGGTTTACGCTTTAGGGTTTAATATTTAGGAATAGGGTATAGGGTTTAGAATTTTGAGTTTAGGGTTTATGGTTTGGGATTTATGGTTTATGGTTTACGATTTAGGGTTTAATATTTAATATTTACGGTTTAGGGTTTAGGGTTGTGAATTTAGGATTTAGGGTTGTGAGATTAGGATTTACGGTCTAGGGTTTAGGTCTCATGGTTTAAGGTATATGTTGAAGGGATTATAGGTTAGGGCTTAGGGTTTAGGGTTTAGGATTTAGGGTTTATGGTTTAGGGCTACATGTTTAGGGTTTATGGAGTTTAGGATTGAACGTTTAGTTTTTAGGGTTTATTGTTTAGGGTTTAGTGCTTAATGTTTCAAGGTTATGGTTTATGGTTTAGGATTTATAATTTATTGTTTACGGTTTAGTGTTTAATATTTAGTGAATATGGTTTAGGATTTAGGGTTTTGAGTTTAGGGTTTAGGATTTATTTATCACGGTTTATAGTTTATGGTCTAGGGTTTAGGGTTTAGGGTTTAGGGTTTAAGGTTTAGTGTTTAATATTAGGAATATGGTTTAGGATTTAGGGTTTAGGATTTATTTATTACGGTTTATAGTTTATATTCTAGGTTTTAGGGTTTAGGGTTTAAGGTTTAGGGTTTAGGTATTAGGATTCATGGTTTATGGTTTATGGTTTAGGATATAATATTTAGGATTTAGGGTTTAGGGTTTAGTGTTCATGGTTTAGGATTTATGGTTTAGGTCTCGGGGTTTAATGTTTATGGCTAAAGGTTTAGGGTTTATGGGGTTTACAATTCAAGGATTAGTTTTTAGAGCTTATAGTTTAGGGTTAAGGGTTAAGGGTTTAGGGTTTTGATTATAGGTTTTAAGGTTTATGATTTATGGTTTATTGTATACTTTTTAGGGTTTAATTTTTAGGGTTTATGGTTTAAGTTTTATAGCTAAGGGTTTAGGGTTTATGGTTTAGTTCTAAGGGTTTATGGTTTAGCGTTTAGGGTTTATGGGTTTTACGATTCAAGGTTAAGTTTTTAGGGTTTAGGGTTTAATGAGGATTATAGTTTAGGGCTTAGGGCTTAGGGTTTAGGGTTAATGGGGTTTACTATTAAATATTTAGGTTTTAGCATTTAGGGTTTAGGGTTTATTGTTTAGGATTTAGGGTTTCAAGTTTAGGGTTTAGGGTTTTGTTGGTTGGATATTTTGTCAAACCAAAATATGAGGTTCAACCACGACATGGGATTAAATCCCTCCTCAAAGACAGTGAGGCTTCCTGTTTATTGCTAATCTAAAACACAAATAATATATACAAAGATTCACACTAATCTAACCATTGGGGTTGGGATGAAATCCCGAAATCCACATTCACACGATTCAAGGATATTGCTTTCGTAAGTGAAATAGGTTAGAAATCACATGTACGATGAAAGAAGCACGGTAGAAAAGAAATGGGAGAAACGTATTTTCTTTCGAGTAAACACAGAGCACGAAATAATCATACGAGTTTTAGATCATAGATATAGTGTCCTAGATAATTAGAAACACCGAGATTCTATGCAAAGAATAGCTTTAAGATCATGAACATAAGAACAACTGCTTAAATAAGATATATTTCACAACACAAAGTCTATGAAAACAATATCAACTTCTATTCTTCAAAATGATTGAAAGAAAACACAAAGTTTTTCTCCTTTCCAATAGCCTCTTAATGCTTCAAAAATTCTCGACCCTTTAGAATGCACAAGCATCCCTTATTTATAACAAAAGAAGCTAGAGATAAAACAGGACAGATCCTGAAAAGTAGCATGCTAACTAGAGTTCAGCTTTGCATGATTCTCACGCAGGAGATCAAGTCAAAGTATGAATTAAAAATAATGACAAAACGGAAATAAAAGATATGTCATTCTAAAAATAGAAATGTCATGGGACGTTGGAACTTAATCCGAGTCATCATCTTTTGATTCTTCTTCTTTCTCTTCCTCCAGCTGAGACTGTTTGTTCCGGAACTCCTGGAACTTCCGAATAATGCCTTGCATTTCATTTTCCTCAGGTGCAGTGGAATGATCATTCCACATTTCGCAGGTCTCATGGATATCACTGGCACTGCCGGGAAGCTTTTTCAACCTTTTGCTGAGCTTTCTTAAGGCCTCCAACGTATGTTCAATCCTCACAAACTGACCAATGACTTCAAGGTCGAATCCATCTACAGGTTCATGCTGAACAGTCTCTTGAACTTGTTTGAAGAGATCATCTGCTGATAGGGCACTTGAGTTCCCAACTGACACCTTTGGACAAATCTTTAGCAATTCTTCTTCCAGATCACTTTTCCCATCGATCAATTTATCCCTTGATTCTCTCAACTTGCTGCAGGCTTCGTTGAGAATCTTTACTCTGAACTTGATGGCCTTGATCAGCTGAAAGTGTTTATCTGTATGTGGAAGAACGCCTTCTTCTACCAAGAGATGTGCTGGTATTTGCTTTAGCACTTGGAGAGCTTCACAAGTCAAATCAAGCTGTCCAAGTTCTTCAGTGAATTCCTCATCCATCTTTTCTCCTTCCTTCTGAATCTCTGCCAAGGACTGATGAACTTTCACCACGTCTTGAATTACTTCCTTCCCTTGTTGGAGCAACTTTTGGATCCATTCATCAACCACCCTTCCTTTTTTAGTAATCTTCTCAATCGTAGGCACCGATGAGAAATCGAATCCGGCAGATACAGAGGAAGATGGTATGGATTCCAGGGGTTTTGAGAGTTTGATCAAAACCTCTGTCAACTGCTCCACTTTTTCCTTAAGCTCATCTCTGCTGACCTTTGTTTCTTTCAACTTTTGGCACAGGACGTCTATGGAATCCTTTGCATCTTGCTGCGCCCCTTTTGCTGTTACTTTCCCTAGAGACACCCTGGTTACCTGGTAATCAGCAGTTGTTACATCATCTCTAGTTTTGTCAGCTGAGGGAGTGGCAATCTCTGCGAACTTATCTCCTGAAGCATCTACCAAAACCCTTGAAACTGTTTTGGGTTTCTTGGCTGATCTCGCAGTAGAAGCCTTGAGTGAGCTGAAATCAAAGGCTGGTAGGGGTACAATCACTTTCCTCTTCCTCGGAGTTTGTTCGAGTAGCCATTGTGGTGTATCAGAGGAAACTGCCAATGTTGTAGTAACTGGTATTCTACTCTCAAGGGGAGCAGATTCTACTATTGGAGGGGGAACAGCAGCCAACGTGGTAGTAGGTGCAATGAATAGAGGCACAGGTTGTGGGGGAGTGTTGGTGATCACTTGGGTTCCAGCAGAGAGGGGTGAGAGCCCGAAAAAATATTGGCCATACTTGAAGAAGTGGATGGGGAATGAGGAGGCTGGAGTGGTTGTTGAGGGGGAGGCACAGATTCAGTTTCCAAAGCCTTGAATGCAAGAGATAAGGTCTCTCCAGTTGAGCAATCAGCAAATGGTGAAGTCAAGAGCTGGCTTCCTCCTTCTTCTAAATTAATCTCCCCTATTTCTGGTGGTGTTGGTGATTCTGGCACAACCACCGTTTGAGCTGGAGAGACAATTGAAGAGATTTGTCTTTCTTTCTTCTTCTTGGGAATCCTGATTTTTATAGACCCCCCAGTAGATTCCTTGTCCTTCTTCTTTTTGGAGGGCCCCGCCTCAGAAGCAGCCAATTTTGGAAACTTGTCATCCTTAAAATTCATCCCCCAAGAGGAGAGCCATTTCTTTGTACGAGCCAGAATTAGGGCTGACCTATCGGTGATAGAGGCTTTTTCGCTGGCCGACCAATCAATAGGCGGGAAAACGTATCGATCTTCATTAAGCCCATCATAGGACATATCCAACACACTTTCATTGTCAGTTGTGCCATCTGGCAAATCAGAAAGCTCTAGCGTCTGAATCTCATTAATAGTTAACCTACTATTATCTTTTCTGCGAACTATAACTTCGTTACGCAGATCCACCCAGATATCCTCAATGTCGGGCCTGTGCAGATGTAGGGCTCCATAGGTTCTAAGTACTCCTCGGATGTCAAAACCATCCCGAGACTTCATATGCTTCTTTAGTTTCTCCTGGAGTTCACATTCAACATTTTTGGCCTTTGCCACTGTTGCACAAGTATATCTCCCAATAGAAATTGGGAAGGATACTGCTGCCTTATGCTTGCTCTGTTGGAATTTGTGAAAATCCAATAGCTGTCTGACCAATTCTAGCAATATCAATCTATCCCCTGGATAGCGAGGCAGACGGAAAGGCTCTCCAGAGTACATGACCGTTCGAAGGTAGGTAAACTTCTTGAACTGTAAGAAGATACATCCCCATTTAGATACTTCAGCCCATGCCTCGTCTGAGACCCTTGTCTTTCTCAGCCCTGGGTTCAGCTGGCAGATGTTCTCGTAGAAAAAGGCGTCATTTACCCTCCTAAAATGATCCTTGGACCCCTTCTTCGTTATTTGAGGATAATACTTATAGACTGGATTTGTCGTTCTGCTTCCTTTAGTCTCCAGCCCGGGATAGCTCCTCATCCCAGCTGCTGCATAGGCCACATATGAGAACATATAAAACTTTCCGGTTGACAGGACCGTCGTCATCTGGGAATCAATTTCATCACTGATAAGGGTCCCCCAGTCAATCCCTTGCTTGTTCTTCTTGATGGTGACCATAAATTGGTACATCCATCCATGAAATAAATTTGATTCCGGCAAGCCAAAAACCCGGCTCAGTAGGGTGATAATATCGTTGATTTCTTGTATGAAATCCGATCTAGGGACAGTTCTTGGAAATCTAGATATTACTGGTTTTTCCTTGACCAAGAACTTCTTATTGACATCCCTAATGCAATTTTCCTGGTTACTGTCCCAGGCCTTCTGAGCCGACTTGATGTCTAGGGCCCCATACTCTTCAAAATTTGGTAGTTTCAGGAGATCATCAAAATAAGCCCCATCTAGTTTGATAACTACTTCACCAGCCTGATTCCTTACGGAACGAGAAGCTGAGTCGTAGCTGGATGCACACGCCAAAACAAACTCTGGACATTGGGCAGACATGGGAAGCCTGCTGCAGGGGCAAGCCACTGTTAGCTAAAGCCACCATCCATGGGGTTTGAGAAGAACTCTTCACCCTATTCCAAAAGTCGTCCATATCTATGTTGCCCATTTCAGTATCCCTGATATCATAATTACAGTCGATATATGACGGGGATTCTGGTTTCTTAAATTTGTATTTCATCCTGCTAGATTTTTCGGCCTTCTCCTGTGATGAACCAGGATCCGACATGAAGAATATTGGAAGGAGAAAGGCTCGGAACTCCGGAGATGCTGTGCACACTGAAAAACCTGATTGACTGAATGCGTCGGAAGAAGAGAAGAACCCGACACGCAGAAGAAGATATCGGAAAACTTTGAGAACCCGACAGGTCTGATATGTCGGAATCTTGGCGAAACCCGACACTTGCTTTCAATGGCGGAAACAGGAGAAAACCCGGCACCCACTTTCGATGACGGAACTTAGGAGATGCCCGGCACCCACTTTCGATGACGGAACTTAGGAGATGCCCGGCACTTAGTGTTGAGGTCGGAATGTTGAGAAACCCCGTCACTTCGAGCTTCCAATGTTCTTCGGACTTTTGAATCTGCAACACAACCTTCAAAATCCGGGAAACAAAAACAGAGTCTTTCCTTTGAATTTCTACATACACAACTTCCTTTCTTTTTTGTTATTCATATTCCATACATCATGCAAGTAATTGAAATTTGGAAGGAACAGCACCAATTGATAATCTCAAAAAGAAAATAAACCCTAAAAACCCAAAACCCTTTCCAAAACAACACAGAAAGAAGAAGGAAGAAAAACCCTCAACAACTGGCAAGAAATTGGAAAGAAAATACACGCAGTCGATCCAGAAAAATCAAGAATAAAGAAGGAACGAAAAATACCTTCAATTCGAGACAGGTAAAATCGAAAACAAACGATCCAGTCTGGTAACGCGAGTTTGCGGGTTTTGGGAGCGGAAGAGCATGCGAAAAATCCACGAATTAAAAATATGAACGGTAAGAATGACGTGGAAATCCGCGTATTTATAAGAAAATCAGTAATAAATACACTTCAGCTCGGCACGTGCCAACTCACCGACCACTCGGCATGAATGCCACGTCAGCATGTTGGAGGAGTCCGAAAACCCGACACGAGGAGATTTAGTGCATTTCGGGTTTCGGGCTTCGGAAAACATGGAGCACAAAACATGTTTTGAATCATGAATGTTCCGATGCATTGAACTTCCGAAAACCCGATTACAAAGGATTGAGCGGACTTCGGGAATCGGAGAACATGGCGCATAAAACATGTTTTGGAACATGAATGTCCCGATGCTTTAGATTTCCGAAAACCCGATTACAAAGGATTTTCTCATTGCAAGGCGGGTTTCGGGTTTCGGAGGTCATAAGACATAAAGCATGTTAAAACTTATGTCAAGCTGTTAGTAACACCCGAAAACCCGATTTTCTCTAAAAGAGGTCATAATCCAAAATCACTTCAAAAATTTTGTAGGGGTTATCCGATCGTTTCGTTGTGAACTCAAAATGGGGATAACAGGGTTTAGGATTTATGTGTTATTGTTTGATTTAGGGTTTAGGGTTTAGGTTTAGGTTCGGTGATTAGGTCTCAAGGTTTACGGTTTATGGTTTAGTGTTTAATATTTAGGGTTTAGGGTTTAGGGTTTAGGGTTTAAGGTTTAGGACTAAGGGATTATAGTTTAGTATTTAGGGTTTATGGTTTAGGGATAAATTTTTACGGTTTATGGGGTTTACGATTCAATGTTTAGTTTTTAGGGTTTAGGGTTTAGACTTTAGTGTTTAGGGTTAAGGATTTATGGTTTATTGTTTAGGGTTTATGGTTTAGGATTTATGGTTTAGGGTTTATAGGGTTTATGATTCAAGGTTTACCTTTTAGGTTTTAAGGTTTAGGGTTTATGGTTTAGGTTTTAGGTTTCAAGTTTAGGGTTTAGGGTTTAGGATTTAGGGTTTATGGTTTAGGGTTTAGGGTTGAAGGTTGTGAGTTTAGGATTTAGGGTTTAGGTCCCAGGGGTTTAATGTTTACGGTTAAGGGATTATAGGTTAGGGCGTATGGTTTAGGGCTTATGGTTTAGGGCTTATGGTTTAGGGTTAAATGTTTATGGTTTATGGAGTTTACGATTCAAGTTTTAGTTTTTAGGGTTTAGGGTTTAGGGTTTAGGGCTTACGGTTTCAAGTTTATGGTTTAGGGTTTAGGATTTATGGTTTATGGTTTACGGTTTAGGATTTATGGTTTATGGTTTTACGATTTAGGGTTTAGGGTTTTGAGTTTACGGTTTAGAGTTTAGGATTTATGGTTTATAGTTTATAGTTTAGGGTTTAATATTTAGGTTTTATGGTCCATGGTTTAGGGTTTAGGGTTTAAGTTTTAGGGCTAAGGGATTACACTTATGGCTTAGGGATTAGGGTTTAGGATTTATGGTTTAGGGCTAAGGGTTTAAGGTTGATGGGGTTTACGATTCAAGGTTTAGTTTTAATTGTTTATGGTTTATGGTTTATGGTTTATGGTTTAGGGTTTAGGGTTTTGATTTTAGGGTTTAGTATTTTTTGTTGATACAAATCAAAGCCCTTGGATGCAAATCAGGTTTCTAAATTGATGTTTTAGGCATCCAGTGTGATTGCACAACATTGAAACCTCTCTCCAAGTGTGGGGACTTGTAAAATGAGAGAAGAATCTCCAGATTAGAGGCTGGTTCCTCAAACTCCTCTGATTAGATCTAGTGTTTACATAATTGCAGAGGTTCAAATCCTAATTTTACCCTAATTTGCAAGTAGACAGGGATAAGAAATGTAGAAAATGAAACTAACCTAATGATGGTGATGCACCAAAGGAGTGGTGAACATTTTTTGCTCATAAAAATAGGCACAAATCCATGAAATGCAACACAAAAACATACACAAGCTGATAAGATGCAATAAGAGATCTAAAAATGAAGAAAAAACAATACAAATAGAGGACTGAAAACATTCATAGAGTTTGCACTATCATTTCCATGTAAAATCCCTTGCATTACACCATCAAAGAGGTATAAACCTATTACAATCCTTGAAAAAGGCCTGATACTTACAAAATTCACTTGTTTTCAGGTGAAAGAAGAAGTCTAATGTTCAAAAAAGTGTTCCCCCAAGAAATGAGCCAAATCTGGCTTTTACATTGCATGGGTCGAGCCCATGAGAGAGAAAACATACAAAAATGTGGGAGCCCATTCCTCATTGACTGTAAATGCATTAAATCAGCATGGGGGACCTTACAAACCCATACCCTGTCATTTTTGACCAAATTGGAGGAGAATGCGACCCATTCTGTATTAAATTTGGTTGTTGAAATGTCATTTCTGGCCATGGACACGTACCAGAGCCGTTTTTGAATTTTCTCTCTCCAAAATGAACCAAAATTAGAAATTGACCATGGAATCGTGTAGATAAATTCATTCTAATGATATAAAGAATGTGCAAATCCAAGTTCTGGATCAAAAGATATGATTTTTGAAGATTTAGGGCAAAACGCCCAAAACGGATCGGCGGGAAAATTTTCAAATTTTACCTTTTTTTTTTTGTCTTTGGAAAAAATTTCAAAAAATTTATGTGCTCTGCTAGTCGGACGCCATGTGGCAAGTGCTGATTGGACAAGAAATTCTCTCTCCTTCACCTCTCGTGGGTTTCCCTTTGAAATTTTGGACGCTTTATAATTTTTTTAAAAATTCACTTTCCCCCCGTGCCCTGCCACTTGGGACACGTGGCGTGATCTGGTTGGAGGACAGGGGCGCGGGGTCATCCTTGTCTTTTAATTTTTTGGCCCAAGACTTTTGTCAAATTTTCCTAAGTCTTTCCCTAGCTCTGAACTCCCCCGCCTTAGGACACGTGTCCTGTGTCTATTGGCTCGGGCCGACCCTTCAAACCTTGCCCTTTGAAATTTTCGGCCAACACTTAGCAAATTCTTCAAGTCATTTTCCCCCTGACACGTGGCATTTCTTGATTCATCCGCGGGCCTCCTTGTCTTCTATTTGTGGCAAATACATGTGGCAAGATTCCATTCACTCTTGGATCTTTCAGCTTTTCACGTCGCGGCGCGTACTTTTTTTGGCCCGGATGTCCCAAACGAAAGTCCACTATTTCGGCTGAACCAGGTTGGTTCGCGTCCTCTACGTACTTTTATCCCAACTATCTCGGACTACATGGGAAAATAGTCTCTAAACCACCCGAAATGGACTAAATTGCGCCAAACCGGCCGATCCATGTCCTCCGCATACTTTTGTCCTGGATGTCCCAGAAAAAACTTGGTGATTTTTTCCACTTTCAGCCGGTTCACCCTTTCACGTCCCACGCGTCCCGACGTCCCAATTGCTTCACGAGACCACCCGAGGTCATTTTAGCTGATTCGTGCCCCAATGTCCCAACTGTCCCAGCTGCTGCGAGGACTAGGACTTAGCCAATTTTCATGATTTTGGGCCTTGAATCAATCTACTTGCTCGGGACAGAATAATCTGATGCATGTTATCAAAATTACCTTGGGGGTGAATTTTGGATAATGAGCTTTGTTTATGGTTTATGGTTTCAGTTTACTATTTAAGGTTTAGGGTTTAGTGCTCGTGGTTTCTCAGTTTAGTGTTTAGGGTTTAGGGTTTAGGTCTCGGGG
This sequence comes from Taxus wallichiana var. yunnanensis, assembly GCA_018340775.1. Lineage (NCBI taxonomy): Eukaryota > Viridiplantae > Streptophyta > Pinopsida > Cupressales > Taxaceae > Taxus > Taxus wallichiana. The sequence goes on along the minus strand of CM031234.1, from coordinate 1,028,886,500 downwards.
TTTAAGGTTTAGGTCTCGGGGTTTAAGGTTTATTGCTAAGGGATTAGGGCTTAGGGTTTAGGGTTTAGGGTTTAGGGCTAAAGGTTTAGGGTATATGGGGTTTATAATATAAGGTTTAGTTTTTATGGTTTAGGGTTTAGGTTTTAGGGTTTACGTCTCAAAGTTTAAGTTTTAGGGCTAATGGATTACATTTGGGCTTACTTGCTTAGGGTTAATGGTTTAGGGTTTAGGGTTTAGGTCTCAGGCTTTAAGGTTTAGGATGAAGGGATTAGGGTTTAGGGTTTATGGATTAGAGTTTATGGTTTAGGACTAAAGGTTAAGGGCTTATGGGATTTACAATTTAAGGTTTAGTTTTTATGGTTTAGGGTTTAGGGTTTAGGGTTTAGTGTTTAGGGTTTAGGGTTTATGGGGTTTATGATATAAGGTTTAGTTTTTATGGTTTAGGGTTTAGGTTTTAGGGTTTACGTCTCGGGGTTTAAGTTTTAGGGCTAATGGATTACATTTTAGGGCTTACTACTTAGGGTTAATGGTTTAGGCTTTAGGGTTTAGGTTTCGGGATTAGGGTTTAGGGTTTATAGATTAGAGTTTATGGTTTAGGACTAAAGGTTAAGGGCTTATGGGATTTATAATTTAAGGTTTAGTTTTTATGATTTAGGGTTTAGGGTTTAGTGTTTAGGGTTTAGGGCTAAAGGTTTAGGGTTTATGGGTTTCATGATATAAGGTTTAGTTTTTATGGTTTAGGATTTAGGGTTTAGGGTTTACGTCTCGGGGTTTATGTTTTAGGGCTAATGGATTACATTTTAGGGCTTCTTGCTTAGGGTTAAGGGTTTAGGGATTAGGGATTAGGGTTTAGGGTTTAGGTATCGTGGTTTAAGGTTTAGGATGAAGGGATTAGGGTTTAAGATTTATGGGTTAGCATTTAGGGATTAGGGTTTATGGTTTAGGACTAAAGGTTAAGGGTTTATGGGATTTACAATTTAAGGTTTATTTTTACAGTTTAGGGTTTAGGGTTTAAGAAAGATTACATATTAGGGCTTAGGGTTTAGGGTTTAGGGTATAGGGTATAGGGTTTATCGTTTAGGGTTTAATATTTAGGGTTTAGGTTTTAGTGCTTTAGGGTTTTGGGTTTAGTTATTAGGGTTTAGGATTTAGTGTTTAGGATTTACGGTTTATGGATTAGGGATCAAGGTTTAGGGTTTATGGGGTTTACAATTCAAGGTTTAGTTTTAGTGTTTAGCGTTTAGGGTTTAGAGTTTATGGTTTAGGTTTCACGGTTTAAGGTTTAGGGCTAAGGTATTACAATTTAGGGTTTATGGTTTAGGGTTTAGGGTTTAGGATTTATGGTTTAGGGCTAAAGGTTTAGGGTTTATGGGGTTTACGATTTAAGGTTTAGGGTTTAGGGTTTTTAGTATAGGGTTTAGGGTTTAGGATTTATGGTTTATGGTTTATGGTTAAGGGTTTAAACTTTAGGATTTAGGGTTTTGGGTTTTATTTTTAGGGTATAGGTATAAGGGTTTAAGATCGATTATAATTTAGGGCTTAGGGTTTAGGATTTAGGGTTTATGGGGTTTATGATTCAAGGTTTAGTTTTAGGGTTTAGGGTTTAGGATTTTGAGTTAAGGTTTTAGGATTTATAGTTTAAGGTTAATGATTTAGGGTCTAATATTTAGCGTTTAAGGTTTAGGGTTTAGGGTTTAGGGTTTAGGGTTTAGGTCTCAATTATTGAGGTTTAGGGCTAAGGGATTAAATTTTAGGGCTTAGGGTTTACGGTTTAGGTTTTTGCGTTTATGGTTTAGGGATAAAGTTTTAGGGTTGATGAGGTTTATGATTAAAGGTTTAGTTTTTTTGTTTAGGGTTGAGTGTTTATGGTTAAGGGATTATAGTTTAGGGTTTAGGGTTTATAGTTTAGGGTTTATAAGGTTTATGATCCAAGGTTTAGTTCTTAGGGTTTAGGGTTTCAACTTTAGGGTTTAGGGTTTAGGATTTATGGTTTATGGTTTATGGTTTAGGGTTTAATATTTAGGGTATCGGGTTTCGGATTTATGTTTTAGGGTTTAGGGTGAAAGTTTTTGGTTTATGGGCTTTACGATTCAAGGTTTAGGGTTTAGGGTTTTGATTTTAGGGTATAGGTTTTAAGATTTTTTAGGTTTATGGTTTACAGCTTTCATTTTTAATATTTAAGGTTTAGGGTTTAGGATTTAGTGCTCTGTGTTTAGGATTTAGGTTTTAGGGTTTAGGTCACAAGGTTTTTGGGTTAGGGCTAAGGGATTATAGTTCGGGTTAATTGTTTAGGGTTTAGGATTTATTGTTTAGGGCTAAAGGTTTAGGGTTTATGGGGTTTATGATTAAAGGTCTAGGGTTTAGGGTTTGGAGTATAGGGTTTAGGGTTTATGATTTTTGGTTTATGTTTTATGGTTAAGGGTTTAATTGTTAGGATTTAGGGTTTTTGGTTTTTGGTTTTGGGTTTAGGTCTAAGGGTTTAAGATGGATTACATTTTATGGCTTATGTTTTAGGGTTTAGGGTTTAGGGGTTTAGTGTTTATTGTTTAGGGTTTAGGGTTTATCGTGTTTACGATTTAAGGTTTAGTTTTTAAGGTTTAGGTTTTAGGGTTTCAAGTTTAGGTTTTAGGATTTATAGTTTAAGGTTTATGATTTAGTGTCTAATATTTAGGGTTTAGGGTTTAGGGTTTAGTGCTCAGGGTTTAGGGTTTAGGGATTTAGGTTTTGGGTTTAGGGTTTAGGTCTCAAGGTTTGAGATTTAGGGCTAACGGATTACAGCTTTACTGGCTTAGTATTTAAGGTTTAGGGTTTGGGGTTTATGATTTAGGGCTAAAGGTTTAGGGTTGATGGGGTTTACTATTCAAGGTTTATTTTTTATAGTTTATGGTTTAGGGTTTAGGGTTTTGCTTTTAGTGGTTTATGGTTTTAGAATTTATGGTTTATGGTTTAGGCTTTAGTTTAGGTTTAGTGTTTGGTTTAGTGCTCGGGCTTTAGGGTTTATGGTGTAGAGTTTAGGGTTTTGAGTTTAGGGTTAAGGTATTAGGATTATGGTTTATGATTTATGGTTTAGGCTTTAATATTTAGTTTTAGGGTTTAGTTCTAAGGGTTCAAGGTTTAGTTCTTAGGGTTTAATGTTTAGGGCTAAAGGTTTAGGGTTTATGGGGTTTACAATTGAATGTTTAATTTTTAGGGTTTAGGGTTTAGGGTTTAGGGTTTATGGTTTCGACTTTATAGGGTTTAGGATTTATGTTTTATGGTTTATGGTTTACTTTTTAGGGTTTAATTTTTAGGGTTTACGGTTTAGATCTCAAGGTTTAAGCTTTAGGGCTAAGGGATTTTACAGTATTCTGTTTTAGGGTTTAGTGATTAGGTTTTACGGTTTATGGTTTAGTTTAGGGTTTAGTTAAGGTTTAGGTTTTATGGCTTTTATGATTGAAGGTTTAGTTTTTAGGGTTTAGGGTTTGAGTAGGATTATAGTTAGGGATTATTGGTTTAGGGTTTAAGGTTTAGGGTATAGGAGTTAGGGTTTATGGTTTAGGTCTAAAGGTTTAGGGTTTATGGGGTTTACAATTCAAGGTTTAGGTTTTAGGGTTTAGGGTTTAGGGTTTATGGTTTAGTGTTTAGGATTTAGGGTTTTGAGTTTAGGGTTTAGGTTTTAGGGTTTAGTTTTTAGTGTTTAGTGTTTAGGGTTTAGGGTTTAGGTTTAGGTAGGTTTAGGGTTTAGTTTCGGGGTTTAGGGTTTATGGTTTAGGGCTAAATTTTTAAGGTTTATGGAGTTTACGATTTAATGTTCAATTTTTATGGTTTAGGGTTTAGGTTTTAGGTCTCGGGGTTTAAGGTTTAGGGCTAAGGGATTACATTTCAGGGCTTAGGGTTTAGGGTTTAGGGTTTTGTGTTTAGGGTTTAGTGTTTAGGGTTTATGTTTAAGTGTTGAATATTTAGGGTTTGGAGTTTAGGGTTTAGTGTGTAGGGTTTATGTTTTAGTGTGTAGGGTTTATGTTTAAGGGTTTAGGGTTTAGGGTTTAAGGTTTAGGACTAAGGGATAATAGTTTAGGGTTTAGGGTTTATGGTTTAGGGATTAAGTTTTAAGGTTTATGGGGTTTACGATTAAACGTTTAGTTTTTAGTGTTTAGGATTTATGGTTTAGGGTTTAGGGTTTAGGTTTTAGACTTTAGTGTTTTGGGTTAAGGATTTATGTTTTTTGTTTTAGGGTTTAGGGTTTAGGGTTTAGGATTTATGGTTTAGGGCTAAATGTTTATGGTTTATAGTGTTTATGATTCAAGATTTACCTTTTAGGGTTTAAGGTTTAGGGTTTAGGTTTTTTATGGTTTTAGAGTTTAGGATTTAGAGTTTAGAGTTTAGGATTTATGGTTTAGGGTTTAGGAGGGTTTAGTTTAGGATTTAGGGTTGTGAGTTTATGATTTAGGGTTTAGGTCTCAAGGTTTAAGGTTTAGGGTGAAGGGATTACAAGTTAGTGCTTAGGTTTTAGGGTTTAGGGTTTATGGTTTAGGGCTAAATGTTTAGGGTTTATTGAGTTTACAATTCAAGGTTTAGTTTTTAGGGTTTATTGTTTAGGGTTTAGGGTTTAGGGTTTAGGATTTATGGTTTATGATTTACGGTTTAGAGTTTAATATTTAGGAATAGGGTTTAGGGTTTAGGGTTTTGATATTTAGGGAATAGGGTTTAGGGTTTAGGATTTTTGTATTATGGTTTATACTTTATGGTCTAGGGTTTTTCTCGGGGTTTAGGGTTTAGGGTTTAAGGTTTAGGGGGTTTAGGTAGTTAGGATTCATGGTTCATGGTTTATGGGGTTTATGATTCAACATGTACCTTTCAGGGTTTAGGGTTTAGGGTTTAGGATTTAGATTTTAGGCTTTCGAGTTTAGGGTTTAGGGTTTTAGATTTATGGTTTACGGTTTAGTGTTTATTTAGGTTTAGGGTTTAGGGTTTTGAGCTTAGGATTGAGGGTTTAGGGTTTAGAGTTTAGGTCTCGGGGTTTAAGGTTTAGGTTTAATGGATTACAGGTTAGGGCTTAGGGTTTAGGGTTTAGGGTTTAGGGCTAAATGTTTAGGGTTTATGGAGTTTACGATTCAAGTTTAGTTTTTAGGGTTTGGGTTTTTAGGGTTTAGGGTTTTAAGTTTAGGGATTAGGGTTTAGGATTTATGGATTATGGTTTACGGTTTAGGGTTTAATTTATAGGGAATAGGGTATAGGGTTTGGGGTTTTGAGTTTAGGGTTTTATGGTTTGGGATTTATGGTTTATGGTTTACGATTTAGGGTTGTGATTTTAGGATTTAGGGTTGTGAGTTTAGGATTTAGGGTTTAGGGTTTAGGTCTAATGGTTTACGGTTTAGGGTGAAGGGATTATAGGTTAGGGCTTAGGGTTTAGGGTTTAGGGTTTAGGGTTTATGGTTTAGGGCTAAATGTTTAGGGTTTATGGAGTTTAGGATTCAAGGTTTAGTTTTTAGGGTTTATTGTTTAGGTTTTAGTGCTTAATGTTTCAAGTTTATGGTTTATGGTTTAGGATTTATGATTTATGGTTTATCGGTTTAGTGTTTAATATTTAGGAATATGGTTTAGGATTTAGGGTTTTGAGTTTAGGGTTTAGGATTTATTTAATACGGTTTATAGTTTATGGTCTTAGGTTTAGGGTTTAGGTTTAGGTTTAATATTTAGGTTTAGTGTTTAGTATTTAGGGTTATGGTTTAGGATTTAGGATTTATTTATTATGGTTTATAGTTTATGGTCTAGGGTCTAGGGTTTAGGGTTTAGGGTTTAAGGTTTAGGGTTTAGGTATTAGGATTCATTTTTATGGTTTATGGTTTAGGCTTTAATTAGGTGTAGGGTTTAGGGTTTAGGGTTTTGATTATAGGTTTTAAGGTTTAGGATATATGGTTTATGGTTTACTTTTTTTTAGAGGGTTTTTAGGTTTAGGTTTTATAGGGTTTTGATTATAGGTTTTAGGTTTAGGGTTTATGGTTTAGTTCTAAAGGTTCAGGGTTTATGGGTTTACGATTCATAAAAGTTAAGTTTTAGGGTTTATGGTTTAGTTTAGGGTTTTTAGGGTTTATGGTTTACGGTTTTAGGGCTTAGGGTTTAGGGTTTAGGTTATAGGTTTAGGGTTTAAGGCTAAAAGTTTAGGGTTAATGGGGTTTACTATTCAATATTTAGGTTTTAGTGTTTAGGGTTTAGGGTTTATTGTTTAGGATTTAGGGTTTGAGTTTAGGGTTTAGGGTTTAGGATTTATGTTTTATTGTTTACAGGTTTAGGGTTTAGGGTTTAGGTTCGGTGATTAGGTTTCAAGGTTTAGGGTTTAGGGTTTAGGACTAAAGGTTTAGGTTTTATTTGGCTTTATGATTCAAGGTTCGGTGTTTATGGTTTAGGGTTTAGGTTTTAGGGTTAATGGTTTAACATTTAGGTTTAGGTCTCTGGGTTTAATGTTTAGGCTAAGGAATTATATTTTAGGGCTTTGGCTTTAGGGTTTAGGGTTTATGGCATAAGTTTTAGGGATTAGGGTTTCAATTTTAATGTTTAGGGTTTAGGATTTATAGTTTATGGTTTAGGGTCTAGGGTTAAATATTTAGGGTTTAGGGCTTAGTACTTAGGGTTTAGGGTTTAGGGTTTAAGGTTTAGGGATTAGGGTTTAGGGTTTAGGGTTTAGTATTTAGGGTTTAAGGTTCAGGACTAAGGGATTACAATTTAGTGTTTAGGATTTAGGGTTTAGGATTTAGGGCTAAAGGTTTAGGGTTTATGGGGGGTTTATATTCTATTGAGGTTTAGTTTTTAGGGTTTAGGGTTTAAAGTTTCGATTTTAGGGTTTATGGTTTAGGATTTATGATTTATGGTTTTCTTTTTAGGTTTTAATATTTAGGGTTTAGGGTTTATGGTTTAGGGCTAAAGGATTTAGGGTTTATGTGGTTTATGGTTTATGATATATTGTTTATGGTTTATAGTTTACGGTCTAATATTTAGGGTTAAGGGTTTAGGTTTTAGTGCTTAGGGTTTAGGGTTTAGGGATTAGTGTTTAGGGTTTAGGTATCAGGGTTTAATGTTTATGCATAAGGAATTATAGTTTAGGGCTTAGGGATTAGGGTTTAATGGTTTAGTGTTTAGGGTTTAGGGTTTAGGATTTATGGTTTATGATTTAGGGTTTAGGTTTAATATTTAGTGTTTAGGGTTTACGGTTTAGTGCTTTGGGGTTTAGGGTTTAGGGTTTATTGTTTAGGATTTAGGTCTCAGGGTTTAATGTTTAGGGCTAAAGGATTATAGCTTTTAGAGTTTAGGGCTTAGAGTTTAGGGTTTATGGTTTAGGGCTAAAGTTTTAGGGTTGATGGGTTTACAATACAATGTTTAGTTTTTAGGGTTTAGGGTTTAGAGTCTCAATTTTATGGTTTAGGGTTTAGGATGTATGGTTTATGGTTTAAGGTTTCTGGTTTGATATTTAGGTTTTAGGGTTTAGTGTTTATGGTTTATGGTTTAGGGTTTAGGGTTTAGGGTTTAGGGTTTAGGGTTTAGGTCTCGAGTTTAAGGTTTAAAGGTTAGGGATTAGGGATTAGGTTTAGGGTTTAGATTTTAGGGTTTAGGGCTAAATGTTTAGGTTTTATGGGGTTTATGACTCAATATTTAGTTTTTATGGTTTAGGGTTTAGGTTAATGGTTTAGAGTTTAGGGTTTAGGGCTAAGGTTTTAAGGTTTACTGACTAAGGTATTACATTTTAGGGTTTAGGGTTTAGGGTTTAGGATTTTGAGTTTAGGGTTTAGGGTTGGGATTTATGGTTTATGATTTAGGGTTTAATATTTAGGTTTAGGGTTTAGGGTTTAGAGTGTTTAGGGTTTAGGGTTTAGGTTTTAGTTTTAGTGTTAAGGTCACATGGTTTAAGGTTAACGATTAAGGGATTACTATTTAGGGATTAGGGTTTAGGGTTTAGGTTTATGGTTGTGGACTAAAGGGTTTTTGTTTTAAGGGTTTAGGGTTGAGGATTTAGGGTTTAGGGTTTAGGGTTTTGAATTTAGGGTTTAGGGTTTAGAATTTAGGGTTTAGGGTTTAGGATTTAATGTTTAGGGATTTAGGTCTCGGGGTTTAAGGTTTAGGGCTAAGTATTATAGTTTAAGGTATAGGGTTTAGGTTTTATGGTTTAGGATAAAGTTTTAGGGTTTATGGGGTTTAGGGTTTAGGGGTTTACGATTCAAGGTTTAGTTTTTAGGGTTTAAGGTTTAGGGCTTTCAAGTTTAGGGTTTAGGGTTTATGATTTATGGTTTATGGTTTAGGTTTAGGGTTTAGGTCTCGGGTTTTAATCTTTAAGGCTAAGGGATTAAATATTAGGGTTTAGGTTTTATGGTTTATGGTTTTTAGGGTTTAAGGGTTTAGGTTTATGTTTTAAGGTTTATGGGGTTTTAGGGTGTACGGTTTTTTAGGTCAGGTTTAGTTTTTAGGGATGGTATGGTTTATGGTTTACGTTTAGGGTTTTTAGAGTTTAGGATTTGGTTTATGGTTTACTACTAAATGTTTTATGGTTTAGGGTTTAGGGTTTAATATTTAGAGTTTTGGGTTTTGGGTTTACTTCTAAAGGTTTAGGGTTTAGGATTTATGGGTTAGGGGTTAGGGTTTAGGGTTTAGGGCTAAGGGATTACAACTTAGGGCCTAGGGTTTAGGTTTTAGGTTTAGTGTTTACGATTTAGGGCTAAGGTTTAGGTTCGATGGGGTTTACGATTCAAGGTTTAGTTTTTGTGTTTAGGTTTAGTGTTTAGGTTTTGAGTTTATTATTTAGGGTTTAGGATGTATGGTTTATGGTTTATGGTTTTGGGTTTAATATTTAAGGTTTAGGGTTTAGGGTCTAGTGCTCATGGTTTAGGGTTTAGGGTTTAGGGTTTAGGGTTTAGTGTTTAGGTCTTAGGGTTTAAGGTTTAGGTCACAGGTTTTAAGGTTTAGGGCTAAGGGGTTAGGGTTTAGGGCTTAGGGTTTAGGGTTTAGTGTTTAGGGCTAAAGGTTTAGGGTTTATGGTGTTTATAATTCAAGGTTTATTTTTAATGGTTTAAGGTTTAAGGTTTAGGGTTTAGTGTTTTGGGTTTATGGTTTGGTGTTTAGGTCTCGGGGTTTAAGGTTTAGAGCTAAGGGATTACATTTTAGGGCTTATGGTTTAGGGTTTAGGGTTTATGGTTTAGGGCTAAAGATTTAGGGTTTATGGGGTTTACGATTCAATGTTTATTTTTATGGTTTATGGTTTAGGGTTTAGGGTTTAAGGTTTTGAGTTTAGGGTTTGAGTTTAGGATTTATGGTTTATGATTTATGGTTTAGGTTTAGTATTTAGGGTTTATGGTTTGGTTTAGTGCTCATGATTTAGGGTTTAGTGTTCGGGGTTTGTTGTTTAGGGTTTTGAGTTGAGGTTTAGGTATTAGGATTCATGGTTTATGGTTTATAGTTTAGGCTTTAATATTTAGGGTTTAGGGTTTAGAGTTTAGTGTTCATGGTTTAGGTTTAGGGTTTAGGGTTTAGGTCTCGGGTTTAGAGTTTAGGGTTTATGGTTTAGGGCTAAAGGTTTAGGTTTTATGGGGTTTATAATTCAAGGATTATTTTTAGGGTTTATAGTGTAGGGTTAAGGGTTTAGGGTTTAGGGTTTTGATTATAGGGTTTAAGGTTTTGATTTATGGTTTATGGTATACTTTTTAGGGTTTAATTTTTAGGGTGTATGGTTTAGTTCTAAAGGTTCAAGGTTTATGGGTTTTACGATTCAAGGTTAATTTTTTTAGGGTTTATGGTTTAGGGTTTAGGGTTTAAGGAGGAGTATAGTTTAGGGCTTAGGGTTTGGGTATAGGTTTAGGGTTTATGGTTTAAGGCTAAAGTTTTAGGGTTTATGGGGTTTACTATTCAATATTTAGTTTTTAGGGTTTAGGGTTTGGGGTTTATTGTTTAGGATTTAGGGCTTTGAGTTTAGGGTTTATGGTTTAGGATTTATTTTTCTTATTTATGGTTTAGAGTTTAGGCTTTAGGTTCTGGATTAGGTCTCGGGTTTAGGGTTTATGGTTTATGACTAAAGGTTTAGGGTTTACTTGGGTTTATGATTCAAGGTTCGGTGTTTATAGTAGTGTTTAGGGTTTAGGGTTTAGGGTTTTGGTTTAGGGTTTAGGTATCGGGGTTTAGGTTTAGGGCTAAGGAATTATATTTTAGGGATTTGGCTTTAGGCTTTAGGGTTTAGGCCTTAAGTTTTAGGGATTAGGGTTTCAAGTTTAATGTTTAGGGTTTAGGATTTATAGTTTATGGTTTATGGTTTAGTGTTAAATATTTATGGTTTAGGGCTTAGTACTTAGGGTTTAGGGTTTAGGGTTTAGGGATTATGGTTTAGGGTTTAGGGTTTAGTATTTAAGGTTTAGGACTAAGGGATTACAATTTAGTGTTTAGGTTTAGGGTTTAGGATTTAGGGTTTATGGTTTAGGGTTAAAGGTTTAGGGTTTATGGGGTTTACTGATTCAAGGTTTAGTTTTTAGGTTTTAGGGTTTAAAGTTTCGATTTTAGGTTTATGGTTTAGGATTTATGATTTATGGTTTACTTTTAAGGTTTTAATATTTAGGGTTTAGTGTTTAGGGTTTTTACTTTAGGGTTTAGGGTTAAGGATTTAATGTTTATAGTTTAGGGTTTTAGGGTTTAGGGTTTAGGGTTTATAGTTTAGGGCTAAAGGTTTAGGGTCTATAATGTTTATGATTCAAGGTTTAGTTTTTAGTGTTGAGGGTTTAGGGTTTAGGGTTTAGGGTTTTGAGTTTAGGGTTTAGGATTTAGGGTTTATGGCTTAAGGTTTAATATTTAGGTTTAGGGTTTAGGGTTTGAGGTTTAGGGTTTATGTCTTAGTGTTTAAGGTTTATGGTTAAGGGATTATACTTTAGGGCTTATGGTTTATGGTTTAGGGTTTAGGGTTTATGGTTTAGGGCTAAAGGATTAGGGTTTATGTGGTTTATGGTTTATGATATATGGTTTATGGTTTATAGTTTAGGGTCTAATATTTAGGTTTTATTGCTTAGGGTTTAGGGTTTAGGGATTAGGTGTAGGGTTTAAGTATCGGGGTTTAATATTTAGGGAAAAGGAATTATTGATTAGGGCTTAGGGTTTAGGGTTTAGGGTTTAGGGCTAAAGGTTTATGGTGTATATGATTCAAGGTTTAGTTATCGGGTTTAGGGTTTAGGGTTTAGGGTTTAGGATTTATGGTTTATGGTTTAATATTTAGTGTTTAGGGGGTTTAGGGTTTAGGGTTTATTGTTTAGGATTTAGGTCTCGGGGTTTAATGTTTAATGATAAGGGATTATAGCTTAGGGCTTATCGTTTAGGGTTTAGGGTTTATGGTTTATTGTTTAGGGCTTAAGGTTTAGGGTTGATGGGTTTACAATTCAAGGTTTAGTTTTTAGGTTTAGGTTTTAGGGTTTAGGGTCTCAAGTTTATGATTTATGGTTTAGGATGTATGGTTTATGGTTTAAGGTTTCTTGTTTAATATTTAGGTTTTAGGGTTTAGTGTTTACGGTTTATGGGTTTTGGGTTTAGGGTTTAGGGTTTAGGGTTTACATCTTACGGGGGTTTAAGGTTTAGGGCTAAGGGATTAGGGCTTAGGGTTTAAGGTTTAAAGTTTAGGTTTAGGGATAAAGGTTTAGGGTTTATGGGGTTTATGATTTAAGGTTTAGTTTTTTTTGGTTTAGGGTTTAGGTTTTAGGGTTAATGGTTGAGATTTTAGGGTTTACGTCTCAAGGTTTAAGGTTTAGGGCTAAGGGATTACATTTTAGGGCTTAGGGTTTAGGTTTAGGGTTTAGGGTGTATGGTTTTGAGGGTTTAGGATTTAGGGTTTATGGTTTAGGGTTTAGGGTTTAATATTTAGTGTTTAGGGTTTAGGGTTTTTGTTTAGGGTTTAGGGTTTAGGGTTTAGTGTTTAGGTCACATGGTTTAAGGTTAATGATGAAGAGATTATTGTTTAGGGATTATTGTTTAGGGTTTAGGTTTATGGTTGAGGGCTAAAGGTTTAGGGTTTATGGGATTTACGATTCAAGGTTTAGTTTTAAGGGTTTAGGGTTGAGGATTTTGGGTTTGGGATTTATGGTTTAGGCTTTAGGGTTTTGACTTTAGGGTTTAGGGTTTATGGTTTATGGTTTAGGGTTTAAGGTTTAGGGTTTAGGGATTTAGGTCCCGTGGTTTAAAGTTTAGGGCTAAAGTATTATAGTTTAAGGCATAGGGTTTAGGGTTTATTGTTTAGGGTTAGGGTTTAGGTTTTAATGTTTAGGCTAAATTTTTAGGGTTTAGGGTTTAGGGTTTAGGGGGTTTACGATTCAAGGTTTAGTTTTTAGGGTTTAGGGTATATGATTTATGGTTTATAGTTTATGGTTTAGGGTTTAGGTCTCGGGTTTTAAGCTTTAGGGCTAAGGGATTAAAATTTAGGGTTTAGGTTATATGATTTAGAGTTTAGGGTTCGGGTTTAGGTCTAAAGGGTTTTAGGGTTTATGGGGTTTACGATTTAAGGTTTAGTTGTTAGGGTTTAGGGTTTCAAGTTTAGTTTTTATACTTTAGGATTATGGTTTATGGTTTAGGGTTTAGGGTTTAATATTTAGGGTTTAGGGTTTTGTGTTTACTACTAAAGGTTTAGGTTTAGGGTTAAATATTTAGGGTTTTGGGTTTTGGGTTAACTTTTAAAGGTTTAGGGTTTAGGGTTTAGGAGTTAGGGGTTAGGGTTTAGGGTTTATGGTTGAGGGTTTATAGTTTAGGGCTAAAGGTTTTGGGTCGATGGGTTTACGATTAAGGTTTAGTTTTTGGGTTTAGGGTTTAGGGTTTAGGTTTCAAGTTTATTATTTAGGGTTTAGGATGTATGGTTTATGGTTTACGGTTTTGGGTTTAATATTTAAGGTTTAGGGTTTAGGGTCTAGTGCTCATGGTTTAAGGTTTAGAGTTTAGGTTTTGGGTTTAGGGTTTAGGGTTTAGGTCTTAGGGTTTAAGGCGTAGGTCACAGGTTTTAAGGTTTAGGGCTAAGGGATTAGGGTTTAGGGCTTAGGGCTTAGGGTTTAGGGCTATAGGTTTAGGGTTTATCATTTTATAATTCAAGGTTTATTTTTAATGGTTTAGGGTTTAGGGTTTAGGGTTTACGTCTTAGGGTTTAAGGTTTAGGGCTAAGGGATTACATTTTAGGGCTTAGGATTTAGGGTTTAGGGTTGAGGGTTTTGAGTTTAGGGTTTAGGATTTATTATTTAAGGTTTATTTTTAGCATTTAATATTTAGGGTTTATGGTTTAGGGTAGAATACTTAGGGTTTAGGGTTTAGGTCTCGTGGTTTTATTTTTAGTATGAAGGGATTGCATTTTAGGGATTAGGGTTTAGGGTTTAGGCTTAAGGTTTAGGGTTTATGGGGTTTATGATTCAAGGTTTAGGGTTTAGGGTTTATGAGGTTTATGATTTAAGGTTTAGTTTCTAGGGTTTAGGGTTTAGGGTTTAGGGTTTCAGTTTAGGGTTTAGGGTTTAGGATTTATGGTTTATGGTTTATAGTTTAGGGTTTAATGTTTAGGGTTTAAGGTTTATGGCTAAGGGATTAAAGTTTAGGGTTTAGGTTTTAGGGTTTAGTGTTTATGGTTTATTGTTTAGGTCTAAAGGATTAGGGTTTATCTGGTTTATGAATCAAGGTTTAGTTTTTAGGGTTTAGGATTTATGTTTTATCTTTTATGGTTTAGGGTTTAATATTTATAGTTTAGGGTTTAGGATTTATGGCTCAGGGTTTAGGGTTTAGGGTTTAGGGTTTAGGGTGGTCTCGAGTTAAAAGTTTAGGGCTAAGGGATTATAATTTAGGGCTTAGTGTTAAGGTTTTAGGGTTTATGGTTTAGGGCTAAGGGTTTCGGTTTATGGGTTTATAACTCAAGGTTTAATTTTTAGGATTTAGGGTTTAGGGTTTAGTGTTTAGGCTTTAGTTTAGGGTTTATCATTTAGGATTTAGGGTTTAGGGTTTAGGGTTTAGGATTTTAGGATCTAGGGTTTAGGGTTTTGAGTTTAGGGTTTAGGGTTTAGTATTTATGGTTTATGTTTTATGGTTTAGGGTTTAATATTTAGGGTTTAGGGTTTAAGGTTTATGGCTTATGGTTTAGGGCTTAAGGATTAGTGTTTATGGGGTTTAGAATTTAGGTTTAGTTTTTAGGGTTTAGGGTTTAGGGTTTTGGGTTTAGTTTAGGGTTTAGGGTTTAGGATTTATGCTTATGGTTTATTGTTTAGGGTTTAATATTTTGGGGTTTAGGGTTTAGGGTTTGGGGTTTTAGGGTTTAGGGTTTAAGGTTTGGGGTTTGATCTCGGGGTTTAAAGTTTAGAGTTAAGGGATTAGAGTTTAGGGATTTTAGGTTTAGGGTTTATGGTTTATGGTTTATGGCTAAGGGTTTAGGGTTTATGGGGTTTACAAATCAAGGTATAGTTTTTAGGGTTTAGTGTTTAGTGTTTAGGGTTTAGGCTTTTGAGGTTTAGGGTTTGTCAATTAGGATTTATGGTTTAGGGTTTAGGGTTTAGGGTTTAGGATTTAGGATCTATGGTTTAGGGTTTAGGGTTTAGGATTTAGGATTTATGGTTTATGTTTTACGGTTTAGGGTTTAAGGTTTAGTGCCAATGGTTTAGGGTTTAGGTTTTAGGCTTTATTTTTATGGTTTATGTCCCAAGGTTTAAGTTTTAGTGCTAAGGGATTACAATTTAGGGCTTAGGGTTTAAGGTTTAGGGTTTAGGTTTAGGGTATATGGTTTAGGGCTAAATGTTTATTTTTTTTTTTGTGTTTAGGGTTTAGTGTTTAGGATTTATTGTTTATGGATTACGGTTTAAAGGTTTAATATTTTATGTTTATGGTTTAGGGTTTAGTGCTTAGGATTTAGGGTTATTGTTTAGTGTTTAGGTCTTAGGTTTTAAGGTTTTGGGCTAATGGATTACAATTTAGGGCTTAGGGTTTATGGAATATCGTTTAGGGTTTATAGTTTAGTGTTTATGGGGATTATGATTTGAGGTTTTTTTTTGGGTTTAGGGTTTAGGGTTTAGAGTTTAGGGTTTTGACTTTATAGTTTAGGGTTTAATATTTAGGGTTTAGTGTTTAGGGTTTAGGGTTTAGTGCTCAAGGTTTAGGGTTTAGGTTTAGGATTTACAACTAAGGGATTAAATTTTAGGGGTTAGGTTTTATGGTTTAGGGTGTAGATTTTAGGGTTTATGGGGTTCACGATTAAAGGTTTTGTCTTTAGGTTTTAGTGTTTATGGTTTATGGTTTAGGTTTAGGTTTTAGGGTTGAGGGTTTAGGGTTTAAGCTGGATTACAGTTTAGGGCTTAGGGCTTAGGTTTTAGGGTTTATTGTTTAGGGGTGATTACATCAGGTTTATGTGGTTTAGTGATTAGGGTTTAGGGTTTATGGTTTAGGTCTGAGGGTTTAGGGTTTAGGGTTTAGGGCTAAGGGATTACAGTTTAGGTTTAAGGTTTATGGTTTATGGTTTAGGGTTTAGGGTTTATGTTTTAGGGCTAAAGGTTTAAGGTTTATTGGGTTTACAATTCAAGGTTTAGTTTTTAGGGTTTAGGTTTAAGGTTTAGGGTTTAGGGTTTAGGGTTTTTGAGTTTAGGGTTTAGGGTTTAGGATTTATAGTTTATGGTTTACGGTTTAGGGTTTAATATTCAGGGTTTAGGGTTTAGGGTTTAGTGCTCAGGCTTTAGAGTGTAGGGTTTAGGGTTTTGAGTTTAGGGTTTAGGGATTAGGATTTATGGTTTATGGTTTATGGTTTAGGCTTTAATATT
This sequence comes from Taxus wallichiana var. yunnanensis, assembly GCA_018340775.1. Classification (NCBI taxonomy): domain Eukaryota; kingdom Viridiplantae; phylum Streptophyta; class Pinopsida; order Cupressales; family Taxaceae; genus Taxus; species Taxus wallichiana. The sequence continues at coordinate 1,028,870,751 of CM031234.1, read as the reverse complement.
TATTATTTAGGTATTAGTGCTCTGGGTTTAGGGTTCATGGTTTAGGGTTTAGGGATTAGGTCTCGGGTTTAATGTTTAGGGCTAAAGGTTGAGGGTTTATAAGGTTTATAATTCAAGGTTTAGTTTTTTTAGAGTTAAGGGTTTAGTGTTTTTAGTTTAATGTTTAAGGCTTAGGATTTATAGTTTATGGTTTAAATTTTAGGGTTTAGGGTTTAGGTTTAGGGCTTAGGGTTTAGGGTTTATGGTTTAGTGCTAAAGGATTAGGTTTTATGGGATTTACTGATTCAAGGTTTAGTTTTTAGGGTTTAGGATTTAGGGTTTAAGGTGGATTATGGTTTCATGCTTAGTGTTTAGGGTTCGAGTGTATAGGGTTTAGGGTTCAGTGGTTTAGGGCTAAAGGTTTAGGATTTATAGGGTTTAGGGGGTGTAGGGTTTAGGGTTTCAAATTTAGGGATTCGGATTTATGGTTTATGGTTTACTGATTAGGGTCTAATATGTATAGATTTAAGGTTTAGTGCTCGGGGTTTAGGGTTGAGGGTTTATGGTTTAGGGCTTACGGTTTATGGTTTATGGGACTTATGATTCAAGGTTTAATTTTTATGGTTTAGGGTTTAGGTTTTAGGTTTTAGGGTTTAGGGTTTAGGATTTATGGTTTATGGTTTATAGTTTAGGGTTTAATATTTAGGGTTTAGGGTAAAGGGTTTCATGTTTAGGATTTAGGGTTTAGGGTTTAGGATTTAAGGTTTAGGGCTAAGGTATTACAGTTTAGGGCTTAGGGTTTAGGGTTTAGGGTTTATGGTTAAGCGCTAAAGGTTTAGGGTTTATAGAGTTTACGACTCAAGGTTTAGTTTTTAGGGTTTATGGTTTATGGTTTAGGGTTTAGTGTTTCAAGTTTAGGTTTTATGATTTATGGTTTAGGGTTTATGGTTTAGGGTTAAATATTTAGGGTATCTAGTTTAGTCTTTAGTGCTCAGGGTTTAGGGTTTAGGGTTTAGGGCTCAGGGTTTAAGGTTTAGGTCTAAGGCATTACAGGTTAGGGCTTAGGTTTTAGGGTTTAGGGCTAAAATTTTATGGTTTGTGGGGTTTACGATTCAAGGTTTAGTTTTTAGTGTTTAGGTTTTAGGGCTTAGAATTTAGGGTTTCAAGTTTAGGGTTTAGGGTTTAGGATTTAGGGTTTGGGTTTAATATTTAAGGTTTAGGGTTTAGTGCTCGGGTTTAGGTTTTAGGGTTTAGGGTTTAGGTCTCGGTGTTTAAGGTTTAGGGTTAAGGAAATATATAGTTTAGGGCTTAGGTTTTAGGGTTTAGGGTTTAGGGTTTAGGTTTTAGATCTCGGGGTTTAAGGTTTAGGTCTAAAGGATTACATTTTATGGCTTAATGTTTAGGGTTTAGGGTTTAGGGTTTATGTTTTCAAGTTTAGGATTTAGGGTTTATTATTTATTGTTTATGGTTTACATTTTAGGGTTTAATATTTATGGTTTAGGATTTTAGTGTTTTAGGTTTAGGGTTTAAGGTTTAGGACTAAGGGATTATAGTTTAGGGATTAGGGTTTAGGGTTTAGGTCTCGGGTTTAATATTTAGGGCTAAGGGATAACAGGTTTAAGGCTTAGGGTTTATGGTGTAGGGTTTAGGGTTTAGGGTTTAGGGTTAAAGGTTTAGTTTTTAAGGTTTAGGGTTTAGGGTTTTGAGTTTAGGGATTAGGGTTTATGGGGTTTACAATTCAAGTTTTAGTATTTATGGTTTATTATTTAGTGTTTAGGGTTTAGGGTTTAGGGTTTCAGTCTCAGGGTTTAAGGTGTAAGGCTAAGGGATTACATTTTAGGGTTTAGTGTTTATGGTTTAGGGTTTAGGGTTTAGGGTTTAGGATTTATGGTCTATGGTTTATGGTTTAGGGTTTAATATTAAGGGTTTAGGGTTTAAGGTTTACGGATTTTTTTTTAGGGTTTAAGGTTTAGGACTAAGGGATTACAATTTAGGGTTTAGGTTTTAGGGTTTATGGTTTATGGTTTAGAGATAAAGTTTCAGGATTTATGGGGTTTACGATTCAAGGTTTAGTTTTTAGGGTTTAGGGTTTATGGTTTAGGGGTTTGACTTTAGAGTTTAGGGTTAAGGATTTATGGTTTATGATTTATGGTTTAGGGTTTAGGGTTTAGGTTTTAGGGTTTTGAGTTTAGGTTTTAGGGTTTAGGATTTATGGTTTATGGTTTAGGGTTATAAATTTTTGATTTAGGGTTTAGGATTTAGGTCTCGGGGTTTAAGGTTTAGGGTTAAAGGATTATGTTAGAGCTTATGGTTTAGGGCTTTAGGGTTTATGGTTTAGGGTTTAGGGTTTAGGGTTTATGGTTTAGGGTTAAATGTTTTTAGGGTTTATGGAGTTTATGGTTTAGGGTTTCAAGGGTTTACGATTTATAGGGTTTAGGAGTTTGATTTTAGTTTAGGGTTTAGGATTTTTGGTTTTTATTTACATTTAGGGTTTAGTGCTCGGGGTTTAGGGTTTAGGGTTTAAGGTTTAGGGCTAAGTGATTACAACTTAGGGTTAGGGTTTTGGGTTTTGGGTTTATGGTTTAGGGCTAAAGATTTAGGGTTGATGGGGTTTATGATTCAAGGTTTAGTTTTTTGATTTTAGGGTTTAGGGTTTAGCATTTAGGGTTTTGAGTTTAGGGTTTAGGGTTTAGGATGTATATTTTTTGGTTTATGGTTTCAGGTTTAATATTTAAGGTTTAGGGTTTAATGCATAGGGTTTAGGGATTAGGGTTTTTGGTTTAGGTTTTAGGTTTCAGGGTTTAAGGTCTAGCTCTCAGGGTTTAAGGTTTAGGGCTAAGGGTTTAGGGTTTAGGGTATATGGTATAGGGTTTAGGGTTTAGTGCAAAAGGTTTAGGGTTTATGGGGTTTACGATTTAGGGTTTAAGGTTTAGGGCTAAGAGATTACGTTTTAGGCTTATTGTTTAGGGTATATGGTTTAGGGTTAAGGGTTTAGGGTTTAGGTTTTAGTTTAATTTAGGTTTAATATTTAGGGTTTAGGGTTTAGGGTTTGAGAGGTTAGGGTTTAGGGTTTAGGTCTCAAGGTTTAAGGTTTAGAATGAAGGGATTACATTTTAGGGATAAGGGTTTATGGTTTAGGGGTTAGGGTTTATGGTTTAGGGTTTACAGTTTATGGTTTAGTGCTCAAGGTTTAGTTTTTAGGGTTTAGGGTTTGGGGTTTTGGGTTTTGAGTTTATGGTTTAGTATTTAGGATTTATGATTTATGGTTTATAGTTTAGGGTTTAATATTTAGGTTTTAGGTTTAGGGTTTAGTTCTCATGGTTCATGGTTTAGGGTTTAGGGTTTAGTGTTTAAGATTTAGGGTTTAGGGTTTTTACTTTAGGGCTAAAGGTTTAGGGTTTATGGGGATTATGATTCGAGGTTTAGTTTTTAACATTTAGGGTTTAGGGTTTAGGTCTCGGGGTTTAAGGTTTAGGTTTAGGGCTAATGGATTAAAATTTATGGTTTGAAGTTTATGGTTTAGGGATAAAGGTTTAGGTTTATGGGTTTTGATCATGGTTTAGTTTTTAGGGTTTAGGCTTTAGGGTTTTGAGGTATAGGGTTTGGGGTTTTGAGATTAGGGTTTAGGGTTTAGGGTTTAGGGTTTAATGTTTAGGATTTAGGGTTTAGATTTTAGGGTTTAGGTCTCAGGGTTTAAGGTGGATTACAGTTTAGGGCTTAGGGTTTAGGGTTTAATGTTTAGGGTTTATGGGTTTACTGATTCAAGGTTTAGTTTTGAGGGTTTAGGGTTTTGGGTTTCAAGTTTAGGGTTTAAAATTTATAGTTTAAGGTTTACGGTTTAGTGTCCAATATTTAGGGTTTAGGGTTTAGGGTTTAGTGCTCAGTGTTTAGGGTTTAGGGTTTAGGGTTTTGAGTTTATGGTTTAGTATTTAGGATTTATGGTTTATGGTTTATAGTTTAGGGTTTAATATTTAGGTTTTAGGGTTTAGGGTTTAGTTCTCATGGTTCAGGGTTTAGGGTTTAGGGTTTATGGTTTAGGATTTAGGGTTTAGAGTTTAGGGTTTTTTCTTTAGGGCTAAAGGTTTAGGGTTTATGGGGATTACGATTCAAGGTTTAGTTATAAACATTTAGGGTTTAGGGTTTAGGATTTAGGGTTTAGGTCTCAGGGTTTAAGCTTTAGGGCTAAGGCATTAAAGTTTAGGGTTTAGGGTTTAGTGTTTAGGGTTTGAATTTTATGGTTTAGGGATAAAGGTTTAGGGTTTATGGCTTTTACGATTCATGGTTTATTTTTTAGGGTTTAGGGTTTAGAGTTTTGAGTATAGGTTTTGGGGTTTTGAGTTTAGGGTTTAGGGTTTATGGTTTATGGTTTAGGGTTTAATGTTTAGGATTTAGGGTTTAGGTTTTAGGGTTTAGGTCAGGTCAAGGTTTAAGGTGGATTTTAGTTTAGGGATTAGGGTTTAGGGTTTAATGTTTAGGGTTTATGGTTTATGGTTTATGGGGTTTACAATTCAAGGTTTAGTTTTGAGGGTTTAGGGTTTAAAATTTATATTTTAAGGTTTACATTTTAGTGTCCAATATTTAGGGTTTAGGGTTTAGGGTTTTGGGTTTAGTGCTCATTGTTTAGGGTTTAGGGTTTTAGGGTTTTTGGTTTAGGTCTCGGGGTTTAAGGTTTAGGGCTAAGGATTTAGAGTTTAGGGCTTAGGGTTTAGGGTTTAGGGTTTATGGTTTAGAGCTAAAGGTTTAGGGTTTATCGGGTTTACGATTCAAGGTTTAGTTTTTATGGTTTAGGGTTTCATGTTTAGGATTTAGGGTTTAGGGTTTAGGGTTGTCTTCTAGGGTTTATGTTTTTCAGTTTATGGTTTAGGATTTATATTTTATGGTTTACGATTTAGGGTTTATCGTTTAGGGTTTAGGTTTTAGTGCTCAGGGTTTAGGGTTTAATTTTAGGTTTAGGATGTATGGTTTATGGTTTACGGTTTAGGGTTTAATATTTAGGGTTTAGGGTTTAGTTTAGTGCTCAAGCTTTATGGTTTAGTGTTTAGGGTCTAGGGTTAAAGGATTAGAGTTTAGGGTTTAGGTATTAGAATTCATGGTTTATGGTTTACGGTTTAGGGTTTAATATTTAGGGTTTAGGGTTTAGGGTTTAGTGCAGAGGGTTTCTTGTTTAGGGTTTACTTCTCGGGTTTAATGTTTTGGGCTAAAGGTTTAGGGTGTATGGGGTTTATGATTCAAGGTTTAGTTTTAGGTTTTAGGGTTAAGGCTTTAGGATTTAGGGTTTCAAGTATAGGATTTATGGTTTAGGATTTATGGTTTTTGATTTACTTTTTAGGGTTTAATTTTTTTAGGGTTTAGGGTTTAGGGTTTATTATCGAGGGTTTAGGGTTTAGGGTTTAGGGATTTAGGGTTTATAGTTTAGGGCTTAGGGTTTAGGTCTTTAGGGTTTAGGGTTTATGGTTTAGTGCTAAATATTTAGGGTTTATGTGTTTTACAATTCAAGGTTTAGTTTTTAGTTTTTAGCTTTAGGATTTAGGGTTTAGGGTTTAAAGAGAATTATAGTTTAGGGCTTAGGGTTTAGCATTTAGGGTATATGGTTTAGGGCTAAGGTTTAGGGTTGATGGGGTTTACGATTCGAGGTTTAGTTTTAGGTTTTAGGTTTTAGTTTTGGGTTTTGGGTTTTGAGTTTAGGGTTTAGGATTTAGGATTTATGTTTTATGGTTTACATTTTAGGGTTTAATATTTAGGGTTTAGGGTTTGGTGTTTATGGGGTTTTCGATTCAAGGTTCAGTTTTTTATGGTTTAGGGTTTAGGGTTAAGGGTTAAGGGTTTAGGGTTTAGGGTTTATTTCTTAGGATTTCATATTTAGGGATAAGGGATTTAATTTTAGGGCTTAGGGTTTAGGGTTTAGTGTTTAGGGTTTAAGGTTTACGGTTTACAGTTTTGAGTTTAGGGTTTAGGGTTTAGGATTTATTGTTTATGGTTTATGGTGTAGGGTTTAATATTTAGGGTTTAGGGTTTATGTTTTAGTGCTTAGGGTTTATTATTTAGGGTTTAGGGATTATGGTTTACGGTTTACGATTTAGGGTTTAGGGTTTAAGGTTTACGACTAAGGGATTGTAGTTTAGGGTTTATGGATTAGGGCTAAAGGTTTAGGGTTTATGGGGGTTTACGATTCAGGTTTAGTTATTAGGGTTTAGGTTTAGGATTTAGGGTTTATTGTTTAGGGTTTTGACTTTAGTGTTTAGGGATAATGTTTTATTGTTTATGGTTTAGGGTTTAGGGGCCTATGGTTTAGGGCTAAGGTTTAGGGTTTATGGGGTTTATTATTCAAGGTTTAGTTTTTAGGGGTTAGGGTTTAGGGTTTAGGGTTTAGGTTTAGGTTTTAGGGTTTTGAGATTAGGGTTTAGGGTTTAGGATTTATTTATTAAGGTTTATGGTTTAGGATTTAATATTTAGGGTTTAGGGATTTAGGGTTTTGGGTTTTGGGTTTAGGATTTAGGGTTTATGATTTAGGTTTAAGGAATACAGTTTAGGGCTTAGGGTTTATGGGGTTTACGATTCAAGGTCTAGTTTTTAGGGTTTAGGGTTTAGGGTTTAGTGATTAGGATTTAGGGTTTCAAGTATAGGGTTTAGGGTTTAGGATTTATGGTTTATGGTTTACTTTTTAGGGTTTAGGGTTTTGGGTTTATTGCCAGGGTTTAGGGTTTAGGGTTTAGGTCTCGTGGTTTAATGTATAGGGATAAGTAATTATTTTAGGGCTTAGGGCTTAGGGTTTAGGGTTTGTGGTTTAGTGTTAAAGGTTTAGGTTTTATGGGTTTTAAAATTCAATGTTTAGTTTTTAGGTTTAGGTTTAGGGTTTAGGGTTTAAGGAGAATTACGGTTTAGGGCTTAGGGTTTAGGGTTTAGGGTTTAAGGAGAATTATAGTTTAGGGCTTAGGGTTTAGGGTTTAGGGTATATGGTTTAGGGTTTATGGTTTAGGGCTAAAGGTTTAGGGTTTATGGGGTTTATAATTTAAGGTTTAGTTTTTAGGGTTTAGGGTTTAGTGTTTAGGGTTTTGGGTTTAGGTTTTTGAGTTTAGGGTTTAGGGTTTAGGATTTATGTTTTATGTTTTATGGTTTAGGGTTTAATATTTAGGGTTTAGGGTTTAGGGTTTAGTTTTTATGGTTTATGGTTTTGGTTTAGGGTTGTCTCGGTTTAGGTTTTAGGGTTTAGGATTTATGGCTAAAGGTTTAGGGTTTATGGGGTTTATGATTTAAGGTTTAGTTTTTATGGTTTAGGGTTAAGGGTTAAGGGTTTAGGGTTTATTTCTCAGGGTTTAAGGTTTAAGGTTAAGGGATTACATTTTAGGGCTTAGGGTTTAGGGTTTAGTGTTTATCATTTAAGGTTTAGAGTTTAGGGTTTTTAGTTTAGGGTTTAGGATTTAGGATTTATTGTTTATGGTTTATGATTTATGGTTTAGGGTTTAATATTTAGGGTTTAAGGTTTAGTGCTTAGGGTTTAGGGTTTAGGGTTTAGGGATTAAGGTTAAGGGTTTAGGGTTTAGGTTTAAGGTTTAGGACTAAGGGATTATAGTTTAGGGTTTATGGTTTAGTGTTTATGATTTATGGACGAGGGCTAAAGGTTTAGGGTTTATGGGGTTTACGATTCAATGTTTAGTTATTAGGGGTTTAGGATTTAGGATTTAGGGTTTATTGTTTAGGGTTTTGACTTTAATGTTTAGGGTTAAGGATTTATTGTTTATGGTTTAGGGTTTAGTGTTTAGGGTTTAGGGTTTAGGGTTTTAGGTTTATGGTTTAGGGCTAAAGGTTTAGGGTTTATGGGTTTATGATTCAAGGTTTAGTTTTTAGGGGTTAGGGTTTATGGTTTATGGTTTAGTGTTTATTTTTAGGGTTTCAAGTTTAGGTTTTAGGGTTTAAGGTTAAGGATTTATGGTTTATGGTTTAGGTTTTATTACTTAGGGTTTACGCTTAGGGTTTAGGGTTTAGGTTTAGGATTTAGGATTTATGGTTTAGGTGTAAGGAATACATTTTAGGGCTTAGGGTTTAGGGTTTAGGGATTAGGGTTTATGGTTTAGGGGTAGAGGTTTAGTGGTTATGGGGTTTACAATACAAGGTTTTTTTAGGGTTTAGGATATATGGTTTTTGGTTTATGGTTTCATGATTAATATTTAAGGTTTAGGGTTTAGGGTTTAGTCCTCGGGGTTTAGGGTTTAGGGTTCTTATCTCGGGGTTTTAGGTCTAGGTTTCAAGGTTTAAGCTTTAGGTTTAAGTGCATATGGTTTAGGGATTAGGGTTTTGTGTTTAGGGTTTAGGTCTCAAGGTTTAAGGTCTAGCTCTCGGGTTTAAGGTTTTTAGGGCTAAGGGATTAGGGTTTAGGGTTTAGGGTTTGTGGAGTTTACGATTTAAGGTTTAATTTTTATAGTTTAGGGTTTAGGGTTTACGTCTCGGGTTTAAGGTTTAGGGCTAAGAGATTACATTTTAGGACTTATTTTATTGTATAGGGTTTAGGGTTAAGGGTTAAGGGTTTTGAGTTTAGGGTTTAGGATTTATGGATTACGGTTTAGGTTTTAATATATAGGGTTTAGGTTAAGGGCTGAGAGATTAGGGTTTATGGTTTAGGGTTTAGGTCTCAAGGTTTAAGGTTTAGAATGAAGGGATTATAATTTAGGGATAAGGGTTTAGGGTTAAGGGGTTAGGGTTTTGGGTTTACGGTTTACGGCTTAGGGCTAATGGTTTTGGGTTTATGGGATTAACAACTTAAGGTTTAGTTTTTAGGGTTTAGGGTTAGGGTTTTGGGTTTTGAGTTTATGGTTTAGGATTTAGATTTATGGTTTATGGTTTATAGTTTAGGGTTTAATATTTAGGTATTAGGGTTTAGGTTTAGTGCTCATGGTTCGGGGTTTAGGGTTTAGGGTTTAGGGTTTAGGGTTTAGGGTTTAGGATTTATGGTTTAGGGTTTAGGGTTAAGGTTTAGGGTTTAGGGTTTAGGGTTCAAGTTTAGGATTTTAATGTTTAGGGTTTAGGGATTAGGACTTAGGGTTTAAGGTTTAGGTGTTCTAGGGATTAAAGTTTAGGGTTTAGAGTTTAGGGTTTAGGTTTAGGGTTTGAAATTTAATGGTTTAGGACTAAAGGTTTATGCATTATGGGTTTTATGAATCAAGTTTTAGTGTTTAGGGTTTAAGGTTTAGGGTTTTAGGGTTTAGGGTTTAGGGTTTAAATGTTTAGGTTTAGGGTTTAGGGTTTAGGGTTTAGGTTTAGGATTTAATGTTTAGGATTTAGGTTTAGGTTTATGATTTAGGTTTAGGGTTTAGGTTAAGGATTTAGGGTTTATTATTTAGGTTTAGGGTTTAGGGTTTAATATTTAGGATTTATGGGGTTTACAATTTAGGGTTTAGGGTGAGGGTTTAGGGTTTATGGTTTAGGGTTTAAAATTTATGTTTATGGTTTACGGTTTAGTGTCCAATATTTAGCGTTTAGGGTTTAGGGTTTAGGGTTTTGGGTTTAGGTCTCAAAGTTTATAGGTTTAGGGCTAAGGAATTAGAGGTTTAGTCTTTAGGGTTTAGGGTTTAGGCTTATGGTTTAGGGATAAAGGTTTAGGGTTTATTGGGTTTATGATTCAAGGTTTAGTTTTTATGGTTTAGGGTTTTTTAGGGTTTATTTAGGGTTTAAGATTTATGGTTTATGGTTTTATCGTTTTATAGTTTATGGTTTAGTTTTTAGGTTTAGGGTTTAGGGTTTATGATTCAAGGTTTAGGGTTTAAGCTTAGATTTTTTATGTTTTAGGGCTTAGGGCTTAGGGTTTAGGTTTAGGGTTTAGGGTGGATTTGGTTTATGGTTTATGTGATTAGGGTTTAGGGTTTATGGTTTAGGTCTATTTTAGGGTTTAGGGTTTAGGGTTTAGGATTACAATTTAGGGTTTAAGGTTTAGGGTTTATGGGTTTAGGGTTTAGGGTTTATGTTTAGGGCTAAAGGTTTAAGGTTTATTGGGTTTATGATTCAAGGTTTAGTTTTTAAGGTTTAGGGTTTAGGTTTAGGGTTTAGGATTTAGGGTTTTTGAGTATAGGATTTAGGGTTTAGGATTTATGGTTTATGGTTTACTTTTTAGGTTTAATATTTTTAGTTTAGGGTTTAGGGTTTAGTGCTGAGGTTTAGGGTGTAGGGTTTAGGGTTTATTTGAGGGTTTACGATTAGGATTTAGGGATTAAGGAATTATTGTTTAGGGCTTATTTTTTAGGGTTTAGGGGTTTAGGGTTCATGGTTTAGGAATTTAGGGATTAGGGCCCAGGTTTAGGTTTAGGGCTTATGGTTTATGGTTTAGTGTTTAAATATTTGGGGTTTATGGGTTTTACAATTCAAGATTTAGTTTTTTTAATGTTTTTAGGGTTTAGGATTTTAGGGTTTAGGGTTTAAGGGCATTTTAGGGTTTAGGGTTTAGGGTTTAGGGCTTATTTTTAGGGTTTATGGTTTAGGCTAAAGGTTTAGGGTTTATGGGGTTTACGATTCCAAGGTTTAGTTTTGAGTGTTTAGGGTTTAGGGTTTAGGGGCTTAGTGTTTATGGTTTATGGTTTACGTTTAGGGTTTAATATTTAGGATTTTGGGTTTAGGGTTTATGGGGTTTTGATTCAAGGTTTAGATTTTATGGTTTAGGGTTTAGGGTTAATGGTTTAGGGTTTTTTTCTCAAGATTTAATATTTAGGGCTAAGAGATTACATTTTAGGGCTTAGTGTTTAGGGTTTAGGGTTTAGGGTTTCAAATTTAGGATTTAGGATTAGGATTTATGGTTTATGGTTTATAGTGTAGGGTTTAATATTTAGGGTTTAGGTTTAGTGCTTTAGGGTTTAGGGTTTAGGGATTTATGGTTTAGTGTTTAGGGTTTAGGGTTATGGTTTAGGGTTTAGGGCTTAGGTTTAGGGTTTAGGGTTATAGGGTTTATGATTAAGGGTTTAATTTTTATAGTTTAGGGTTTAGGTTTATTTAGGTTTAGGGTTTAGGGTTTAGGATTTATGGTTTATGGTTTATGGTTTAGGCTTTAGGGTTTAGGGTTTAGGGTTTAAGGGTTTCATGTTTAGGATTTAGGGTTTAGGTTTAGGGTTTAGGGTTTAGGGTTTTAGGTTTCAGGTTTATATTTAGGTTTTGACTTTAGGTTTAGGGTTTATAGGCTGGTTTAGGGTTTATGGTTTAGGGTTTAAAGGTTTAGGGTTTAGGTTTTGGTTTAGGGTTTAGGGTTTAGGGCCTTTTAGGGGTTAGGGTTTATGGGTTATTTTTAGTTTATGGGATTTGGGTTTAGGGTTTAGGTTTTTTAGGGGTTTAGGGTTTAGTGGGATTTATGGTTTAAGGTTTAGGTTTTAGGGTTTAGATTTAGGGCTTTAGGGTTTAGGGTTCTAGTTTAGGTTTTAGTGGTTTATGGTTTTAGGGTTTAGGGTTTAGGGCTCGGGGTTTAGGGTTTAGGGTTTAGGCATTAGGGTTTAGGGTTTATGGTTTAGGGGTTTAGGGTTTAGGTTTTAGTTAAGGTTTAGGTTTAGGGTTTAGGGTTTAGGGAGGGTTTAGGATTTAGGGTTTAGATTTTAGGGTTTAGGGTTTAGGGTTTAGGGATTTAGGATTTATGGTTTGAGGTTTAGGGTTTAGGTTTAGGGTTTATGGTTTATATTTAAGGTTTTTTAGGTTTAGGGTTTAGGTTTTTAGGGTTTAGGTTTAGGGTTTAGGTTTAGGTCTTAGGTTTTAGGTTTAGGTTTAGTTTAAGGATTAGTATTTAGGGTTTAGGCTTAGGGTTTAGGGTTTAGGGTTTAGGGTTTTTAGGTTTATATTAGGGTTTAAGGTTTAGGGCTAAGGGATTACATTTAGGGCTTAATTTTAGGGTTTAGGGTTTAGGGTTTATGGTTTAGGGTTTAGGGTTTAGGGGTTTAGGGTTTAGGGTTTTATTGTTTATGGTTTATGGTTTAGGATTTATATATTTAGGGTTTAGGATTTAGGGTTTTAGGGTTTTTAGGGTTTAGGTTTATGGTTTAGGGTTTAGGTTTAGGGATTATGGGATTATAGGGTTTAGGGTTTAGGGTTTAGGTTTAGGATTATGGATTAGGGTTTAAGGCTTAGGGTTTATGGTGGGGTTTAGATTTAGGGTTTAGGGTTAGTTTTAGTTTTAGGGTTTAGGGTTTAGTGTTTAGGGTTTATTGGATTAGGGTTTAATTTAGGTTTAGGGTTTAGGATTTAGGGTTTATGGTTTAGGGTTTAGTGTTTAGGGTTTAGGGTTTAGGTTTAGAGTCTAAGGGTTTAAGGTTTAAGGCTGGGGCTATGATTTAGGGCCTTAGTTTTTAGGGTTTAGGGTTTATGGTTTAGGGTTTAGTGTTTAGTTTTTGGGTTTAGGGTTTAGGATTTATGGTTTAGGGAATTTATTATTTAGGGATTATAATTTAGGGTTTAGGGTTTTAGGTTTAGGATTTAGGATTTATGGTATAGGAATGATAAGGGATTACAGGTTTAGGGTTAGGGTTTAGGGTTTAGGTTTAGGTTTTATATTTAGGGCTAAGGTTTAGTGTTTATGGGGTTTACAATTTAAGGTTTTGTTTTTAGGGTTTAGGGTTTAGGATATATGGTTTATGGTTTATGGTTTCATGTTTAATATTTAAGGTTTAGGGTTTAGGGTTTAGTGCTCAGGGTTTAAGGTTTTGGGTTTTGGTCTTAGGGTTTAAAGGTCTAGGTCTCGGTTTAAGGTTTAGGGGGTTTAAAAGGGTTTAGGGTTTAGGATTTTAGGTTTAGAATGGTTTAACGTTTATGGGGTTTACGATTTAGGTTTAGTTTTTATGGTTTAGGGTTTAGGGATTACAGGTTTAGGGCTAAGGGATTACATTTTAGGGTTTAGGGTTTAGGGTTTAGGGTTTCCATATTAGGGTTTAGGATTTATGGTTTATGGTTTCACCTGGTTTAGGGTTTAATATTTAGGGTTTAGGGTTTAGGGTTCAAGTGCTTAGGGTTTATTTTTAGGGTTTAGTGTTTAGGGGTTAGGGTTTAGTATTTATGGTTTACGGTTTAGGGTTTAATATTTAGGGTTTATGGTTTAGTGTTGAGTTCTTAGGGTTTAGTGTTTAGGGTTTAGGGTTTAGGTTTTAGGGTTTAGGTCTTAGGGTTTAAGGTTTAGGATGTAGGTATTATAGTTTAGGGATTAGGGTTAGCATTTAGGGGTTAGTGTTTAGTGTTTAGGGTTTAGGGTTTATGATTTATGGTTTAGGTTTTAGGGTTTAGGATTTATGGTTTAGTGTTTAGGGTTTAGGGTTTAGGGTTTAGGGTTTAGGGTTTAAAGTTTAGGATTTATGGTTTAGGGTTTAGGGTTTAGGGTTTGTCTTTTAGGGTTTAGGGTTTAGGTTTTAGGTTTGGGGTTTAGGATTTATAGTTTATGTTTTACGATTTAGTGTTTAGGGTTTAGGGTTTATGGTTTAGTGCTTAGGGTTTAGGTTTAAGGTTTAGGTTTAGGGTTTAGGGTTTAGGGTTTAGGGTTTAGGGTTTAATATCGGGTTTAGGGTTTAAGGTTTAGGACTAAGGATTATAGGTTTAGGGTTTAGGGTTTAGGTTTTTATGATTTATGGATTAGGGCTTAAAGGTTTAGGTTTTATGGGGTTTACGATTTAAAGTTTAGTTGTTAGGGTTTATGTTTATGGTTTCATGTTTAATATTTAAGGTTTAGGGTTTAGGGTTTAGTGCTTTAGGTTTTAAGGTTTGGGTTTTGGTCTCGGGGTTTAAGTTCTAGGTCTAGGGTTTAGGGTTTAGGGTTTAGGGTTTGGGGTTTAGAGTTTAGGGTAAATGGTTTAGGTTTATGGGGTTTACAATTCAAGGTTTAGTTTTTATGGTTTAGGTTTAGGCATTAAGGTTTAGGGCTAAGGGATTACATTTTGGTTTAGGGTTTAGGGTTTAGGGTTTAGGTTTTCTATATTAGGGTTTAGGATTTATGGTTTACCATTTAGGGTTTAATATTTATAGGTTTAGGGTTTAGGGTTTAGTGCTTAGGGTTTATTGTTTAGGGTTTAGTGTTTAGGGTTAGGGTTTAGTATTTATGTTTTATGGTTTAGGGTTTAATATTTAGGGTTTATGGTTTAGTGTTGATTTTAGGGTTTAATGTTTAGGGATTAGGGTTTAGCATTTAGGGTTTAGTTTTGGGTTTAGAGTTTAGGTCTTAGGATTTAAGGGTTTAGGATGAAGATATTATAGTTTAGGGATTTAGGGTTTAGTATTTAGGGGTTTAGTGTTTAGTGTTTAGGGTTTAGGGTTTATGATTTATGGTTTAGGGATAAAGTCTTAGGGATTATGGGATTTGTGATTTAAGGTATAGTTTTAGGGTTTAGGGTTTACCATTTAGGGTTTCAACTTTAAGGTTTAGGATTTAGGGTTTAGGGTTTGGGTTTAGGGTTTAGGGTTTATGGTTTATGGGTTTACGATTTGGGGTTTAGGATTTATAGTTTATGTTTTTAGGAGTTTAGTGTTTATGGTTTAGGGTTTAGGGTTTAGTCTTTAGGGCTTAGGCCTTAACGTTTAGGGTTTAAGGTTTAGGGTTTAGGATTTATGGTTTAGGTTTGGGGTTTTACTGCTTTATGGTTTACGAATATGGTTTATTTTGAGGTTTGTTTATGGTTTATAATTTAGGGTTTAGGGTTTTAGGGTTTAGGTCCAGGATTTATGGCCTGGTTTAGAGTTTAGGCCAATGTTTAGGGTTTAGGGTTTAGGGTTTTAGGTTTAGGATTTAGGGTTTATGGTTTAGGATTTGAGGTTTAGGGCTAAGGGATTACAATTTAGGGCTTATGGTTTAGGGTTTAGGATTTAGGGCTTAGGGCTAAAGGTTTAGGGTTTATAGGGTTTATGATTCAAGGTTTAGGTTTTTAGGGTTTATGGTTTAGGGTTTAGCTTTTAGGTTTTTTGGGTTTTAGGGTTTAGGATCATATGGTTTAGGTTTAGGGTTTAGGGTTTAGGTTTTGGTCTCGGGGTTTAAGGTTTAGGGCTAAGGCATTACAGTTTAGGGTTTAGGGTTTAGAGTTTAGGGATAAAATTTTATGCTTTATAGGGTTTACAATTCAAGGTTTAGTTTTTAGTGTTTAGGATTTAGGTTTGAGAATTTAGGGTTTCAATTAGGGTTTACGAGTTTAGGATTTATGGTTTATGGTTTAGGCTTTCAAGTTTAATATTTAAGGTTTAGTGTTTAGTGCTCAAGGTTTAGGGTTTAGGGTTTGGTCACGTGTTTAGGTTTTGGGCTAAGGGAATATAGTTTACGGCTTAGGGTTTAGGGTTTAGGGTTTAGGGTTTAGGTTTTAGATCTCGGGGTTTAAGGTTTAGGTCTAAAGGAATACATTTATGGCTTAATGTTTGGGGTTTATAGGTTTGATTTAGGATTTAGGGTTTAGGATTTATGGTTTATGGTTTATGTTTTAGGTTTAATATTTATGGTTTAGGGTTTTAGGATTTTAAGTTTAGGTTTTAAGGTTTACGACTAAGGGATTACAATGGTTTAGGATTAGGGTTTAGGGTTCGGGGTTGAGGTTTAAGGTTTAGGTTTAATGGTTTATGGTTAATGGTTTAGGGTTTAGGTCTCGGGGTTTTATATTTAGGGCTTTAGGGATTACAATTTAAGGCTTGGGGTTTAGGGTTTAGGGTTTAGGGTTTATGGTTTAGGGCTAAGGTTTAGTTTTTTTAGGGTTTAGGGTTTTGAGTTTAGGGATTAGGGTTTATGGGGTTTACGATAAAAGTTTAGATATTTATGGTTTATGATTTAGTGTTTAGGATTTAGGGTTTAGGGTTTAGGGTTTAGAGTTTAGGGCTAAAATTTTATGCTTTATAGGGTTTACAATTCAAGGTTTAGTTTTTAGTGTTTAGGATTTAGGTTTTGAATTTAGGGTTTCAATTAGGGTTTGCATATTAGGATTTATGGTTTTATGGTTTAGGCTTTCAAGTTTAATATTTAAGGTTTAGTGTTTAGTGCTCGGGGTTTAGGGTTTAGGGTTTAGGGTCACAGGTGTTTAAGGTTTTGGGCTAAGGAATATAGTTTACGACTTAGGGTTTAGGGTTTAGGGTTTAGGTTTTAGATCTCAGGGGTTTAAGGTTTAGGTCTAAGGAATACATTTTATGGCTTAATGTTTGGGGTTTAAGGTTTCAAGTTTAGGATTTAGGGTTTAGGATTTATGGTTTATGGTTTATGTTTTAGGGTTTAATATTTATGTTTTAGGGTTTTAGGATTTTAGGTTTAGGTTTTAAGGTTTACTTACGACTAAGGGATTACATTTAGGGATTAGGGTTTAGGGTTCAGGGGTTGAGGGCTAAAGGTTTAGGTTTAATGGTTTATGGTTAATGGTTTAGGGTTTAGGGCCTCTCTAGGGTTTTATATTTGGGGCTAAGGGATTACAATGATTAAGGCTTGGGGTTTAGGGTTTAGGGTTTAGGGTTTATGGTTAGGGCTAAAGGTTTAGTTTTTAGGGTTTAGGGTTTTGAGTTTAGGGATTAGGGTTTATGGGGTTTACTTATAAAAGTTTAGATATTTATGGTTTATGATTTAGTGTTTAGGATTTAGGGTTTAGGATTTAGGGTTTAGGTCTTAGGTTTAAGGTTTAGGACTAAGGGATAACATTTTTGGGTTTAGGGTTTAGGGTTTAGGTTTATGATTTATGGTTTATGGTTTATGGTTTAGGGTTTAATATTGGGGTTTAGGGTTTAAGGTTTAGTGATTATGGTTTTAGGTTTAGGAGTTTAGGGTTTAGCTTTTAAGGTTTACTGACTAAGGTATTACAATTTAGGGTTTAGGTTTTAGGGTTTATGGTTTATGGTTTAGGGATAAATTTTTAGGATTTATGGGGTT